>OX104068.1:30475561-30540875 GCA_944474145.2 Dicrocoelium dendriticum
GAATCCCGTGAGTGTTCCATCTTGAGTGGATCGTAGTGCCAGGATTTGATGAAGTGCTCAGTTATTGATGGATCTAAAACGAAACACCCGTATCGCAACCTTGGCCAACCAGTTAATGCTCACGTTTCCTGCCCTAGCAGTCCCTGCTGTGAAAGTCAAGTGAAGTAAGCAAAGGATAGGAAGGGAAATCGAAGGTACAGGATAAGGAAGTGCACTTTAAATAAGAAAATAGTACCAAGGCTGGAAGCAAAGTAGCAAAAAGAAAAGCGAAGTACGAAGATGCGAATTGTTCAGGAAAATGGAAAGGTATCGCGTTGCCACCCATGCGCGTCAAGTTGCCGCTCAAACCCCTTAACCATAGATACCCTGATAACACTTTCCGGAAACATGTTCCAGCGGTCGATAACCCAGCGCGACAGCCGGACTTCCGCCCTAATCCGATGGGAACGCGGTTTGTCCAACTTCAACGAATGACCGCGTAGGACTGACAATCTAGCGGGACTAAATAGCCAATATAAATCTGGACCAAAAATCCCAGTTAACATACGGTATGTTAGGCTTAGGTCTTCTCTAAGCCTTCGGTAGTGCATTGAATGCATTCCCAAACTAAGTAGAGGCACGGGGTACGTGCGGCTTCCTAATCCTTAGGCTAACCTAGTACCCACTCGTTAAACCCCCTCTAGCTCCATTTTGTCCCGGACGAGGCAGCGCGGACAAGCCTGGATGAAGTATACCAGATGATGCCGATCGAAAACCGAGAACAGTTTCGTAAAAATTCCGCCCGTCTAGACTCCGAGAGAACCTCATATTAACAAGTACTTACCTGAACCATGGCCTCACTTCCACTCTAACTATTTGCACCCAAACACCCATGTCCAGTGAGGGTAGCTGGACACGAATTCTTCGCTCCCCGGCAAATATACATAATCAGAGAAGACTTCACTTGGTTCTGCGAAGGATCAACCCATCATTTTCAATAAGAATGGTTAGTACCCGACCTATCAATGGACAGGACCCAGGAACTCAATAGGCAACCAGTTATTGCATCAACCAGCGGAAAAAATGGGACGCAATCTGACTGCGAATAACCGAGCAAACAGACTTTTAACAAGAAACATAGCCAGTTACAATTTACCATTCAATGGATTGGTGGCAGTGTTCCAGGACGTGGTGGGTTTTCGCCTGGCAAGCGTTCTCCCTACAAAAAGCCACAAATGTCCGTTTAACAACACTGCAACGTAGCGTATGTGACTCGCCACCGAATAAAGCCACAGCCCATAACTTTACACCGGCAGGTCAACTAGCGTCACAATTCTACGTAGGATCGTTACACGGGGACTTTTACATCTGCATATACTGTTGTCGTTTTACATCCTACGATACGTTGACCTTTTCCTTCCTTGTGTGCGGGCTCTTCCATTACCTTTCAATGGATCATTCAGGATTCGCAAGCTCTTATTAGCTGAGGTCCCGTATCTCATGACAGCCAACTTATTGTTTCGCATTTTCAACATTGTACAGTTCCAATCATGGATATATGAACAATTTTCTACGTTATTGTTACAATTGCATTAAAAGGTTTGTACCGTTGTAGATATGTGATCATGCCTCCACGAGCGTGCCTCGCACAGTCGAGAATAAAATATTTATTTATTTATTTATAAAACTTGCGGAAACCTCCGCTTGCATAATTTTCCAGTTGTCGCTGGAGTGTAAAGCTGAAGTGCGTCCGACGCCTGGGTCAACCTGTCAAGATACACGGGAGAGTTCGACTCCCTGACCACGTACTTCGTGGGAGGATAACTTCTTCCACTTCGAAGAACAGAGCACTTTGCCCGATTTTTGGGAATTAACCATGAGGTAGACAAGTCCCAAAGCTTAGCCAATGCTCGCTGGATAGATCCGGAACCCTCAGGCACATCGACAATGTTCCACAGCTTCAAGTCATTAGCAAACAACAGCAAAGGTACCTCAAGCTCCACGGGTAGGTCATACACATAGATAGAGTACAGCAGCGGTCCAGCGACCGAGCCTTTCGGCACGCCACTGAAGACAGACTGCCTAAACGATAGGCCTCTTCCAACCCGTACACAATGTTCTCTACCCTGTAAGAAGGCAGTCACCCAGTGTACGGCGAGGCCACATAACCCGTAGGTCCGTTTTGCGACAGCCTCAAAGGAGTACCTTGTCAAAGGTCTCCGAAAAGTCGACCAAAAGCACGTCCAGCGCGTGGCCGTTATTCACTGCATCCGATCAGCTTTCGCGAGCGACCAGTAAATCCGTCAGACACGGAAATCCCTTCCATAATCCGTGTTGCACAGTGCTAAGTAAAATGAACCTACACAGATGACAGTCCATTGGATCTCTCCCCAGTTTCATGAGGCGTCTGACTACTAGACTCGTCAGATTGACTGGCCTATAATTTGAAGGAAGACCCCTATCCCCATTTTTGAAGATGGGACAGATGACAGCTTCCTTCCATTAGATAAGTAATGCACAGCTCTCAAGCAATTTCTGAAACGCCATAGTGAGCGGTCCACTTAGTTCTGCAGACAACTCATGCAACAGTTTCTAGTGAATTAAATCAGGCCAAGGGGCCTTAGAATGGTTCAGCCCTTGTAACAGCCTACAACTTCCATCTCCACTACAGTTAATTCAGATAGACCTGTACACTCTGGGATCCCGCAAACCAGCTCAATGTCTGTCAAAGACGTCTCCCTTACAAACGCTGCTGCATATTTCCCACTAAGTACGAAGGCCTTGTCCAAGTCCGCATGCGCATGGGGGCCGTCATTACGCATCGATACTGGATTTGACATGTTCGAACCGCCGCGCCTTTTAACCAACGTGTATAATCTTTTTGGATTCTCTAGGGCTACGTCTGCTAACCTTTTCTAGATATTAGGCCGCGAATTCCTTTGGTGTTGTTTACGCCTATTTCTAGCCTTAGTGTACCTGTCATAAGTATTGGTGGACGGAGCATCCCAGTAAGTCCGCCAAAGTTCAGAATTATTTGTGAGCAGATGCCTGCAAGTGGGATCCATCCAGAGCGGCTGTGCTCGTGGCTCCTTTCTCCTTCTGACTAGGATGAAGGTAGCAGAGTCCTCCGTGAGGGCAGGACTAAAATATATACCAGGCATCCTCGACATTGGCGTTGTCTGAGGTCTCACAATACAAAACACCAAGCATTGGCTCTCATGCATTGACAATCTGCTCGCCATCCTTTCGGGCGAGAATAAAGGGTACGCTGGTTGAGTATAGACAGAGAAAACTGAAGAGCAAAGCAACATGATCAATGGAACCACGTGGAAGTCTGTAAGGTCACCAACAAAATAATGACAGCAAATACAAGGTCTTAGATAGACGGCACTTGGGCTTCCATGTACCTAGTGGGGAGGTCCATGAACTGATGCAACATTACTTGGAGCCTGAGCTCAAGGGGATCAGCGCTGAATGTGCGTGAAGCTGAATCGCTAGAATGATAGGTCCAGAAAACCTCCGTGAGGTTGAAGTCGCCAATCACCAGACATTTATTTGCGGACTGGAAGCGAAGGAATTCAAGTACCTATCTGGATACGCTCCCAGCGCTTCTATACACAATTAAAACTGTAACCAGAGCCTGAGTATTTGCTAACCACAGCAGACAGATCCTCAACCGTTTTGTCTGATGACGTAAATAAGCGAGGCTTCAAAACGTCTAGTTTACAACTCACATAAAGAGCGACTCGTCCTCCCTGCCGGCTAGCGGAGGGATCGCATCCACATAGTGCGTAGCCAGCTGGATGTAATTCACCATCCGTGACGTCCTTAGATAGCCACGTTTCAGTGAATCCGAGTATATCAGGATGACACCCATCTACAAGCAGACCAAAATGGTACACCTTATTCCATATGCTGCGCAGGTTACTTAGCACTATCTGAAGGTATTCGTTAGGTCCAGACCAGGGTCCTGCGCTTCCAGTGTGGGCAGTGGTATGGCGGAAAAGGGACCGCCGGTTGACCACCCGAAAACCCACTAACCGGAGGCCCTGTTCACCGGCTGCTCGCCTGCTTTTGAGGTCCTTGATTGCCTCCCTTAAATTTAGCCCATCGGCCAGCGGAAGGTCCGGCTGAACAATAATATTTCTACGATTCTGCTTAAAAGCAAACCGCAAGAGAGGGTTGCGCTTTTTCGGAGTAGATAGTACAAAACAAACTGGCCGTAGTCGATGGTTTGGTGCATTAACTGGGACGCTCCCCAGTCTAATCAGCTTCCTGACAGTAACACCTGGGAAACCCGGCCGAAAAAGCTTCGTTAAGCACATTTTGAATCGTTGAAGGTCGTCCAACATGCGATCATTAGGAAAGACAGCAGTAGATTCAGCCGCGTTACGAAAGATAGCGGTACAGTCCGTGAAAGCATCGCCACAACGAGGTGTGTTAACCATAAGTGTCCTTGATTCCATACTTGGAGCAGCTGGCTTCACCAGTGGTGATGGGACTATCTTCAACCCCTCCGAGGGAATAGCAGCGGCGGTGTGCTTTTCGCGCCATTTTCGATGTCTTATTTTGGTAGGGTCATCGATTCCACCGAAAGGCTTTATGGCAGACTTGGATTTGCTTTTTCTTCTTGCTAACGGGAGCAGGATTCCGTGGCGCTTCGCCACTTCGAGGAAAGTCAAGCCAACCTTCGGAACGTGCCTTCTCGTTGAGAACCTAGATTGCCTGTAACTTCGGCTTAAAAGTAGTGCTTGTTTAAATTTTCGCCTTCGGACAAACCTCAGACGGTTTGCCACTTAACGACACTTGGCTTGTTTCCGGTGCCGAGACAACTATAACTTCTTGTTTAGCACGGAGCTTACGGGGTTTCCCGGCTCTCTTTCGCCTTACTCGACGGAAACATTCAACTAGCAATTCCGCGTCGATCAGGGTAGCTTCAGCTACGACGTAGGAAGCAGCTTCATTTTTGTGGCTGGGAGCCACCTGGACGGGTGACGTAATAATTTGTGCCACAAGTTGATCACCAATGTAGGCGCTCAAATCGGTTTCGTTGGAGACTGGAAGCGTCGTCATGAACAGCTCAAGCTTAAAGCGAAGAGCTGAGAACCTCGAGAAAGAATGCTCTCCATTTCGCAGCCGGGTATCACTAGATGCGTCTTTCATACAAAAGGTTGCGTGGCCTTGCCGGTTGTTGCCGTCATTGGCACAACTAAAAAGCAACGTCTCGCTGGAGGTCAGCGCTGCGTACTGCTCGGTATTCAGATCCGTACAAAGCTGATGGTACCATCGGTTGCAGACATCGCCCCGCATACCGCCGGAATCGTCAGGTATTGGTATATTGCAGCTTGGACGACCACGAAGCACCATAATCTCCGAATCCAAATTACCAGGAACAGCAGCCACAATGCATTGCGAGACCGACATAGTGGAATAAAGTGGAATTATGACACGTATACAATGGTTAAGGGACTTCAATAAAAAGGCAATGCTGGGTGCAAAACGGGCTTAACACTGGAAAAACCGGAAAATTTACCAGTAAACGCCAATGTCGCTTTGAACAGAACCGTTTTAATCGATCCAAGATAGCTTGGATCAGAGAAAAGTTGACAATAGTCAAATTCCGTTGCAAGTGCTTATTCAAACACCGTTTTCCACAATATTGTAGCTAGAAAGCTCGATCAGTATGGCACGCCAAAATATCGGGTTACAGAGTAGAACTCACGGTTCGAGTGTATTATTCTCCTTTACCGTTTCCTCCATACAATTGGTGACCTCGCAATTTTATTTAGTTTTTGTGTATAAGTTTTCTTCTCCTTCATAATGTCTGATCACAAGCCCGCTGTTAATGTGTCGAAACATGCTTTTAGACTCATTTTACCTTCAATTTACTTTTCTAACCCAAGTGTTTGGCTCATTCTAGTAGAAACCTTTTTCCGTTTACGTAGCATTATATCCCAGTCTACAATGTTTTCATACATGACTGCTCACTTGCCATCTAACACCGCTTCTCTGGTCATCGACATGCTTGCTCCTATGTCCCTAGCATTCCCCTATTGTAAACTTAAGGCAGCCATATTAAAGCGCACTACAGCCTCAGACGAGACACGCCTTCAGCAGTTACTCTCTGGCGTTGAGCTTGGAGATAGAACTCCGTCTCAGTTACTCCGACATATGCGTTCCTTCTTCGGTCCTTCGTTACTGGATGATTCCGTTCGCCGCCAATTGTGGAGTAATCGCCTACCCGCGAATACCACGGCTATGTTAGCTGCTCTCGTCGACGATCTTCCGTTAGACAAAGTGGCAGAAGCTGCCGATAAGGTTCACGAACACTTCATTAAAACTTCGGTATCAGACGTCACTGAGACTAACTCAGCCAATCTCTCTGGAACCACGCTACTTAATAGGAGCAACGTGAAACTTTCTAACCAAATTCACCTTGTCCCACCTCAAAAGCGACCGCGTTCCCTCGCGACAATCCATTTCTCGATCCAGACGTCCTAGCAACCCTTGTACACGACAGTCGCGCCGCTGTGGTTCGTATCACCACCGCTTCGAAGACGCAGCGCGCAACTGCCCTCCAGGGTGTAAACATGCCAAGGCCAGTTCAACTACTACATCGAGAAACCACATGGCCAGCCAGTAATGGCGACGGTTGTCGCTGGCCAAGTTATTAACCGCCTGTTGTAGGTATTGGACTCCACAACCAAACTTCACTTCTTGGTTGATACTGGTGCAGAAGTCAGCGATCTCCCAGTTCACTGGAGAGAGGCCCCTTGCAACCAACTGATCCAATACTTACAGCAGCTAATCAGACTAAACTGCCTACCTACGGCTAGAAATTAATTAATTTGTGTCTCGGACTACAGCGTAACTTCCATTTTATTTTTATCACCGCCCATGTGCAAAAGCCCATCATCGGAATAGACTTTCTCAGCAAGTTCGGTCTTGTGGTCAACCTACATTGTGGGAAATTAAGAGATGAAACTACGTCATTAGGCATCCCCTACAAACTTGCTTCGGTCAATTCTCTCGGATTTCGCATCCTCATCCCTGACGACTCACAGTACTGCTCATTGCTCCGACAATTTCCGTCCCTAATTAGCACAAGTAAAGATACGTTCCACCCTTAACACGATGTACGCCATCAAGTAATTACAACCGGTCCGCCAGTAACCGTTAAAGCTCGACGCTTGCGCCCTGACAAACTTCAGGCAGCTAAAAAGTATTCCAGCACATGCCTTATCTCGGCATTGTTCGTTCTTCAAACAGCTGCTGGGCATCACCTCTTAATCAGGTGTCTAAACATTCAGGCGACTGGAGACCATGCGGTGACTACCGTGCTCTCAACAACGTCACTATTCCGGATAGGTATCCTATCTTTAATCTGATGCTCCTGGTGAAATTCGTGAGGATATCAGCGCCTATTTTGCCGAATCAATGTTTGATGAACCGCTAGCCACACCAGCGCTTGTCACACTACACATTGCTGAAAGTTATGCACAGTGGAGTTCACTATTGCAAAAATCTCCTGTCAAGCCTCCCGCTTGTCTTCCTCGACTTACCCAGGACCTGATGGAATTCCCCCTTGTTTGTTAAATAGCGGTGGGAGCGACTTGCTTCTTCTATTGCTCAACATTTTTACGCTCTCTTTTTACAGTGCAGTATATCCTAATCACTGAAAGACTTCCGTTGTTATCCCGCGGCATAAGAATGGAAACGTTCACGAAATTAAAAACTATCACCCCATCAATCACACACCTGTATTACCTAGAATTATGGAAAGGATGGTGAAAGATGAATTACTTATTTTCTTGAATAAGAAAAACGTCAGCAACAATTCACAACACGGTTTTTGCAGGGCAGATCTTGTGCGACATGTCAGACAGACTTCTTAAACCACATGACGGCTGCCATAGACAAAGGCAACTGTGTTATTGTCCTGTTCTTAGACATGCAAAAAGCATTCGACAGTGTCGCATCGAAGATTACTCCTCACCCTGAAGGACATAGGTATTGGAGAACCAAAGTTTTCTTGGTTGTCGTCATACCTAGCTGACAGACATCAGGTGGTGCGTATTGGGGACCGTGTATCTAAACCGAAAGCCATCACCAGTGGAGTAATTCAGGGAAGTGTACTTAAATAAATAAATAAATAGTATATTCTCGGTAAAACGAGACACGCCTTTAAAAACGTGATCAAATATGCATACAAGCATAGCTTCTGTGGAATGTTAAAACATTTCGTTTTAATGAAAGTTATAAAAGAAAACACGTTGTCCGTATGAGTGAGCATACTGTCAGGTAATAGTCAGACCAAGGGACATTATGGCGCTGTGGCGCGCAAAAATCCGTCAAAACACAAGTTGGGGGTAATTTCGCCAGGTAGTGCTCCGTGGGCACAGGAGCCTAAACAAGGTCTTGTTGCAACCAATAGCCCTAACGAGATAGGGATGATCTGTGCTCCAACAAAGCATTCTTCATAGCAGAATTAGCTGCACAGGTTCGATGTAGAAGGCTGAGGACTGCGTCAGTGTGAACTGCTTAGCTGTGACTTTATTTTGTGGCGAGTCACATCCGCCCCGTTGCAGTGTTGTTAAACGGATATTTGTGGCTTTTTATAGGGAGAACGCTCGCCAGGCGAAAACCCACCACGTCCTGGAACACTGCCGTAGCTTTCGTTGAACAGTAGTGCAAGTCGGTTATGCATCGTATAGACCGATTTTGCATTCTATTATTCGCAGTCGGTTGACAGCCAAAATTCTTCGTTGGTTGGCCGAATGGCTTAGTTCTGATACGCCAGCAGTCGTTGAAGCCGGTCAATGATGCAAGATTTGAAGAGTCGAATGATAATGATGCAGGTGAGTAAACACATTGTTAATAGAGGCCGGCTCTTCTATTATATTCTTGCTCGGCTCGCAAACCGTGTCCAGCTATCCACGTTGGACTTGTCATGGGGTCGGTGATTGAAGTTGTTTCTTGTGGCTGAATATGTCCTTAATGGGTAAAAACGCGATTCCCCGCAAATTGGATTTGGGATTCCTGCAAATGTAAGTAAGTGTAACTGTTTCCATAGCCAAGTGAATATTCCATAGAAGGCCATCAGAATAGCCACGTATACGTGCGCAACGCTGTCCGTGAAATGACATCAGAATAGCTCTAGGTGACTGGCGAATAGGAATGTTTGAGGCAGTGAAGGTAATCACGCCAGAGTTGTTTGTCTTCGGTTGTGGAACAAGGGATCCATGTACATATATTATTCCAATTGAGTAAATTGTTCTCTGAGTACGAGGCGAGCTAAACCCATTTGTTTAGACCCCGTCAACGATGTATTCCAGAGATAAGACATGGTGCTTCGTTTCTGTTTGCTGATGACATTAAAGTCGTCTACTCACAAGAACGTGCGGATACCCCCGCAGCCTTGTGCCACATTCAGGAAGATCTATCGGCGCTGAAATCCTGGTGCAAACTGTGGCAGATGTCCTTTTCCGTGGACAAGTGTAATATTCTATCGTACAAATGCGAAGTTTCACCAGGCAGTCTATCATTACAAGGCACGTTTATATCACCGTGCAAAGTGATTCGCGACTTGGGTGTGCGGTATTCCACTACCTTCAACTTTTCGGAACATTGTAACTTAAAAGTTTCGAAAGCCATGAAGACTTTTGGTTATAGCTGTCATAAATTTCAAATTACAGAATCTCGTATCTGGCTTTACAAAACATATGTGTTACCTGGCATGGAATACTGCTCAGTACTACAGTCGAATCTGCGGAAATCTGACCAGCATGCTCTTGAGAGGGTACAACGACGCTTTACAAAGAAGCTGTGCGGGTTCAATATATTGGAATATGTTTGGAACCGACTGCGATTTCATGATTTCAGAAGGTTTTGTATACAAATCTGTTTTTTGGTAGGGTTTTATTGTGGCAACGTTTCGCCCTTGACACAAGAGTTTCTTCAGGCCAGGAAGAAGCTCTTATGTCAAGGGCGAAACGTTGCCACAATAAAACCCTACCAAAAAACCGCTTTGAATACAAAACCTTCTGAAAGCTGTGCGGGTATTCTTCCAAGATGACGTACAGAGGGCGCAGCGAAAAACTTGGACTTGAACCACTTTGGCTGCGGATAATGAAGATGAACTTGTGTTTCCTGTACCGAATATTTCACCATCACATGCACAATTATGCTAACTGTGTCCATCTATCCGTTAACCCTAGATACGAGCTACGAAATAAGGAGACAACGGTCATGATTCCAAAGTTCAATATGCGAATTAGGGAGCGTTTCTTCTTAATACACTGCTCAAAGCTTTGGAACAAACTTCCAAGAGCTATCAGAACTTGTTGCACATTGCGTTTGTTTAAGATTGCGATAAATGATCATTTAACCGTTCAAAATGTGATAATAAGCTGTCGAACAGCACAGTCCTTAGATAATGCTTTTGAGAAAGGAGTTAATGGTGCCTGAAAACGCACGTGGTCAAGTGCAAAAGTGGTTGTATCTTGTTGGCCCGCAGCACTTTATTCCCTCTTTTTTCGTGTGCGATCAACTCTCATGTGACTGCTAAATACTTAGCAGACGATAGAACAAGAGGAATGTAAATGTTATGGACCGATTCGCGCTAGACAAATTTTGTGCTTACATTTTTTAAATTTTTTATACCATGATATGAAACTGCTGTACCATTATTTGATCCGTCCATTCTGGGAACGGCTTCTCGCATCGTCGAGCCATATACAATTTATTTATTTATTTATTTATTTATCCCCCATATCCACGATTTCTCTCTTGGACTAGCCGGAAAGTAGGTCTTTACCAAACTCGACCTAGTCAGAGCTTAGCATCAAATCCCAATGGAGGAGGAAGACATCGCAACAACTGCTGTGTTCACTCCATTTGGCCTTTACGAATTTCTTCGTATGCCTTTCGGCCACCGGAACACAGTACTGTCTTTCCAACGCCTTACGGATCAAGTCCTCCGTGGCCTTGATTTCCTCTACGTTTACATTGATGATATTTTGATCGCAAGCGCCATACCAGACGAACCTTTATCCCACCGCCAGATGGTTTTTGGACGCTTTGAAAACTACTATATAACCATCAACCCGGACAAATACAAATTTGGTCAGCCCATCGTCGAATTTCTCTGTCACAAGAGCTATGGTGAACGTAGTAAACCTCTCTCGGATAAATCCCAAGCGATCCTGGACTATTCGCTGCCTCCATCAGTCCGAAGCCTACGCCGATTTTTCGGTATGATGAACTACTACGGCAGATTCATTCCCAACTGTGCTGATTTACATCCTCCACTTACCGACCTGTTGCAAGGAATCTGAAAAACATTCATGATAATCCTAGAAGTTGAGGCCGCTTGCAAGGCCGTCAAGCAGAAGTTAGTGTTGTCACATCTCTCCATCACTTGAACACCACTGAGGACGCTGCGCTTGTGCTTAAGACGGATGCTTCAAGTTCTGTTTTCGGTGCGGTTTTGCAACAGTTAGTTGATAACGAATTTCAAGCGGTCTTTTTTCTCACGGAAGCTTCAACCTGCTCAAGTCAGGTACGGCATCTTTGGTTGTGAACTGCTCGCCTTTTACTTAGCTGTGAAACATTGCCGTCACCTTTTAGAAAGACGTCGTTTCATGCTCTGGATAGATCACAAATCACTAGTGTACGCTTGCCATTCTGCCTCGGACCGTTGATCACCCCGAGAAACGCGTCATCTGGACCATCTTTTGCAGTCTTGTGGTGATGTGCGATTTATCGACGGTCCTAACAACGTTGTTGCCGACGCATTATCCCGCGCCCATATGAAGCGACTGTCATCGAAACTCATCGACCTGGAGAGGATAGCGGCCGCTCAGAAAGAAGATCCTGAGCTTGTCTAACATCGAGTGAACTCCTCATTGAAAGTCACACAATTGCCCGTACTTACCTGTGACAGGAGTTTATTGTGACCTTTCAACCATAAGCCTAGACCTTTTGTCACACGATCATTTCGTCGATCCATTTTGATTACTTTGAATAAATATAAATTAATTTACGTATATTTCTAGACAAGCGCTAGATTCTGTTCCTGCGTGGGATAAGATCAAATTGTACAGAACATCCATGCTCATACATGGAGAAGAAATATCGTTAACAACTGCTTTTGATCGTGTTTGTCTTTCCCAACAGTAAAGCAGGGATAAATACATACGTTTCGTAAGCCTCGACATTTTTGATGGCAGTAGTTTGGGTCTCCGTAGCTTATGTACGAATTCTGCGCTTTTCACCGGCTACAGCTGCCAAATCTTGAGGTACATGATTCCATTAGTAAACTATCAATCTATTATGTCAATGGATTGTGTTATATTCCATGGAAAATGTACCACTAGAGGAAATTTGATCCATTTTCTTTGGTCACATCACAGCATTTCGAGCATCCACTAGTAGCGGGCTCATGGAAAGGAATAAGCAAGACAAACTTAGATCGTAAAAGTGGAGGGTGGAAACAAGGGAAATAACAGTAGTGGCTAACAATTTAGCCTTTCTCAGAAAAGCGCGACTGAAAGACCGGCCTACTTAACTAGAAAATACACTAATATTGGAAAATGGAGCCAAAATATAGCCCAGAAACAGCATACCAGAACCGCAAACCTGGCGCGAATTTCAAAGTGTAAATCTCTAAACAAGCAGAATCAACGCCGTTTTGGAGCCGAAATAATAACAAAAACGGGACAACAATGGGCGTCTAAGACAAACCATATGCGCTGGTTACGACAAAGGTAAAATAATTAAGCTGGGTGCAGTGGTTATGGTGATATTTGCATTTTTAGCGGTCGGCTGCGGATAGCGCCATTTTCGAGCCTCCGCTAAATTCCCGTTCTGCTTTGGAAGCAGATACAGAAACAAGAAAGAAATAATACAAAAAACGGCTAGGCGTAATAAGTTCCGAATATGGAGTAGTAACTGGGAATGCCTAAAATAACGTGTACTTCGCTGCAGTAGCGAAGTATGACGCAGTGGGCCGAAAAGCATACTTTCTCAGTAAACGTAGTTAAAGTTGGGAAAACAGACGGGAAGGTTTTAGGGAAATACTAGGTAGGCTGTAAGAATTATTATATAGTTAGAACAGCACAGGATATGGTGTAGCTAGCCCACAGCCAGAATGCGACCATGTGCCATCTTCAGTGTATATTGGGCCGCAGAATCCACTATGAATGTGGAATTCAACGTTTTTATTGCTCCGATGTGGATGCGAAAATTATACCAAAGCCGCATGAGCTGAGTCCATAAGGATAAGACAAGGGAACATGAAACTCATTTGCCCCGTCTGAACTAGGATAACGCAAGCATTTCCTACAGAAATATTACCAGTTTCGACTCTTTGAGGCTATTTTATACGTCATTATCGCTATATCACTGACACTAATGAGCCAGGGTGGTCTTCCAGTGATAATAAAAAACTAATGTGAAAAAAGTCACGTGCCATAGGCAACTTGTTGAGCGTTCACCCGATGCACACTCTAGGGGAATTACTGTAGCCATTGTAAGTAATTTGCGTATTTTTCATTTTCACGTATACGTATTTCGCTGCATTTGTTGTACAGTTTTGTGTTAATTAATCATAACTACATACGGTTGGTTTCGAGCTCCTTTTCCGTGGTTCTCCCTTGGTTTCCGCTGGATTGTTGTGATTGTGTGCGTCGCTTCCTGCTCTATTCACCTTCGGACCCTACGTACACGTGCACTTCGGGATACCTCGCCATTTACGGTCGTCCGACACTTAAGCGCATCAGGATAGTTTCTGTGTAAGGTAAACCGGACTGACAGAGTATGCTGCTTCGCTGGTTTCTCTGTAATCTACGCTTTTTCGTAGAAAAATCCCAAGCTTTTTCGAGGTTCATCATACGGCTTTTCTCGTTGGCCCTTAATCATTCTATACGCCAGCTTCTGTATATTCTTTACACAAATAAGATCCTTTAGGAGGTACTACGCCCAATATTCTAAGCAGGGTCGAACCATCGCTTTATATAATGGGTGCAGTACCTCCGATCTAATGTTACAAAAGGTCCTCCTGAGGCGAAACAATTCCGGCCGCGTTTTGTTGGCAGCAAGCTGACATCATGCTGAACGTTTGAAGTTATCTGTAATAATGACGCCTACGTCCAGTGATATAGCAAAATGCTACAATGCCAAGGGCCTAAAATGTGTCTTCTTACTGGCAGTATAAGTTGGGTAACCGGTGCTAATAGGGCATCTGAAAGCCTCCACATATTTGTTAGAACTTGTACTCAACAATGTTGTGGAAAACAGTGTTTGAAAAACATTTGAAACGGAATTTGACTATCGTCGGTCTTCCTCTGAGCCAACATATCTTGGATCGATAAAGCGTTTCTGGTCAACGAGTCTTTGGCGCTTACTGGTAACGTTTCCGGTTGTTCCCAGTTTCAATCGCGTATTGCACCCAGTTTTTGTCTTTATATTGAAGTCCTTTAACTATTGTATACGTGCCATAATTCCACTGTTTGCCACTATGTCGGTCTCGCAATGCACCGTGGCTGGTGTTCCTGGTGTATTGGATTCGGAGGCTATCGTACTTTGTGGCAATTCAAGCTTCAGTATGTCATAAACTGAGGATTCCGGCGGTATGCGGTGCGGTGTCTGCAATCCTTGTTTCCACCCGCAGGCACGGACCTGAATACCGAGCAGTACGCAGTGCTGACCTCCAGCGAAATGTTGCTTCTCCGTTATGCCAATTGCTGCAGCCGCCGCAAGGCCACGCGGCCCTTTGTATGAGAGGCAAATCTCTTGATACCCGGCTGCAAAATAGAGAGCAATCGTTCTCGAGGTTCCCAGATCTTCGCTTTAGAATTGATCTGTTCGTGACGACTCTTCCGGTCTCCAACAACGCAGATTTTATCGGTTACATTGGTGATCAACTTGTGGCACCCATCATTACCTTACCCGTCCAGATGACAGGCGACCACGAAAACGAAGCTGCTTCGAATGTCATATCTGAAGCTACCCTGATCGACGCCGAATTGCTGGTTCAAGTTTCACCTTCAGTCGTGCGAAAGAGAGCCAGGAAACCTTGTAAGCTCTCTGCCAAACAAGAAGTTATAGTTGTCTCGGCCCCGGAAACAAGCCAAGTGTTGTTAGTTGGACGACCGTCTGAGATTTTTTGAAGGAGGAAGTTCCTACACGCACTATTTTTGACTCAAAGCTGCCATATATCACGGCTGTCACCCGTAATGCATATTCTGATGAGTTTCTTGACTTTCCTCGAAGCGGCGAAGCGCCACGGAATCCTGCTCCCGTTAACAAGAAGAAAAAGCAAACCAAATCTGCCATAAAGCCTTTCGGTGGAATCGATGACCCTACCAAAATAAGACATCGAAAATGGCGCGAAAAGCACACCGCCGCTGCTATCCCCTCGGAGGGGTTGAAGATAGTCCCATCACCACTGGTGAAGCCAGCTGCTCCAAGTATTTAATCAAGGACACTTATGGTTAACACACCTCGTTGTGGCGATGCTTTCACGGACTGTACCGTTATCTTTCGTAATGCGGCTGAATCTACTGCTGTCTTTCCTGATGATCGCATGTTGGAAGACCTTCAACGATTCAAAATGTGCTTAACGAAGCTTCTTCGGCCGGGTTTCTCAGGTGTTACTGTCAGGAAGCTGATTAGACTGGGGAGCGTCCCAGTTAATGCACCAAACCATCGACTACGGCCAGTTTGTTTTGTACTATCTACTCCGAAAAAGCGCAACCCTCTCTTGCGGTTTGCTTTTAAGCAGAATCGTAGAAATATTATTGTTCAGCCGGACCTTCCGCTGGCCGATGGGCTAAATTTAAGGGAGGCAATCAAGGACCTCAAAAGCAGGCGAGCAGCCGGTGAACAGGGCCTCCGGTTAGTGGGTTTTCGGGTGGTCAACCGGCGGTCCCTTTTCCGCCATACCACTGCCCACACTGGAAGCGCAGGACCCTGGTCTGGACCTAACGAATACCTTCAGATAGTGCTAAGTAACCTGCGCAGCATATGGAATAAGGTGTACCATTTTGGTCTGCTTGTAGATGGGTGTCATCCTGATATACTCGGATTCACTGAAACGTGGCTATCTCAGGACGTCACGGATGGTGAATTACATCCAGCTGGCTACGCACTATGTGGATGCGATCCCTCCGCTAGCCGGCAGGGAGGAGGAGTCGCTCTTTATGTGAGTTGTAAACTAGACGTTTTGAAGCCTCGCTTATTTACGTCATCAGACAAAACTGTTGAGGATCTGTCTGCTGTGGTTAGCACATACTCAGACTCTGGTTACAGTTTTAATTGTGTATAGAAGCGCTGGGAGCGTATCCAGAGAGGTACTTGAATTCCTTCGCTTCCAGTCCGCAAATAAATGTTTGGTGATTGGCAACTTCAACCTCGCGGAGGTTTTCTGGGCTGAGCTTTCTAGCGACTTAGCGTCAGGCACATTCGGCGCTGATCCCCTTGAGCTCAGGCTCCAAGTAATGTTGCATCAGTTCATGGACCTCCCCACTAGGTACATGGAAGCCCAAGTGCCGTCTATCTAAGACCCTGTATTTGCTGTCACCATTTTGTTTTTGACAGTAATTAGGTACTATGAATTTTCCTTCAAACAATTTCTTGATGCTCTGGCCACCGCAGAGGATAATCAACGGTGCCCTATCTGCTGCATCGGGCATGGTGGATAGGGGTTTGGATGCTACTGCTCAAGCCTTCTCGTCTTTTTATTCCCCCTCTTACGCTTTTTCACTTTTACCTTCCCATTCCAACTTCACTTATATCCCCCCAGTTTTTAACCCCCCGATTCTTGGCCCTCCCCCAACATGCTTTGCTAGGTATTTATCTTCTAATTTCAACTCACATGTGAACGCGGAGCGTCACTCCTCTCCTGTCGACAAGCCCATGTCCAACCAAGCGGTCCAATCCAGTTCATCGGCTTCCATTTGGAGCCCTCGATCCTCCTTCAGATTGGCATGCCTCAATGTACGCACACTGCTACAAATCTTTCAACAGGCAGCACTTGCCCGAACATTGGAGACCCTCTCGATGGATATCTGCTGCTTATCAGAGACTCGCCTGCAAGACTCGAGCACTGTGCTCACTCTGCGATCCCCTTCAGGTGACTCAAGCAGTATTTTCTCCTTGCGCCTATCCAGTGACGATGCAGCTTCGAGCACCGGCCAAGCCGGTGTTTGTATTGCCCTGAGTCCCCGGGCTGAAGCTGCTCTGGTTGATTGGATTCCAGTCAGTAGCCGGATGTGTGCGGTCCGATTGGCTGGCTCGTTTAAAGCTTCGAAGCCGCGCGGGAGTAATAGATGTCTATTCATCATCGCTGCCTATGCGCCCACAAACTGTAGCGATGATTCGGTAAAGAACGACTTCTACCGCCAACTGACCCAGCTCCTTCGCCACAGAAGAAGCACGGACACCGTTGTGCTGGCGGGGGATATGAACGCACAAGTTGGAAAGTTGTCCACTGATGAACTGCATCTGGGCGGTCGATACGATGTAGGCTCCCGTAATGATAACGGTGAGCGGTTACTTCATTTGTGTGAAGATGCTCGCTTATTTCTTGCGAGCACTAATTTCAGACACAGCACCCGCCGAAGGTTGACTTGGCGCCCACCAACCTCGAACCAGCCTTGCACGCAGATCGATCACATTGCGATAAGTTACCGCTGGAGAGGCTGCATCCAGAATTGTCGCTCGATTTGGAGCACCTGTGTGGACACCGATCATGCGCTTGTATGTGCCGACATGCGGATGCGTTTTGGCGGACGCCCACGACGACGCTGTGAGCGTATTGACACCAGCCGGCTGACAAAACCAGCTGTTCTGAATGCGTATCAAAGTACGCTAACATGCGAGTTGAGCAAGCGCTCACAGGAGACAATTGATGGTCACTGGTCACATGTTCGCCAGACCTTACTAGCAGCAGGAAAATCCTCATGTGGTATGTCTAATAGACAACATGGACATTGGGTCTCTTCGTAGTCTCTGGAACTTATAGATGCTCGCCGGCAAATCCCGGCTGGAAGCGAGCACAATGAAACTCGCAAAGAGCTCCGGGCAAAACTCCGTGCTAGCCTGAAAAGAGACCGCGTATCTTAGTGGTCTCATCGTGCATCAGAGATAGAAGTGGCCGCTGCCCTTGGAAACCATCTTAAGTTATTCCATCTGATACGGGAAACGGGCAGCAGGAGACCTGGTGTTAGTGAAACTATACGTGACGAGAGTGGACAGCCTATCCACAATTTGTCAAAACGTCTGGAGCGTTGGGCTGAGCATTTTGAAAAGCAATTTCACCGGCAAGATTTGTTCGATTCGCCGGTCACTGATCGCCCTGCTCCGTGGGCTGTCCCTTTGGATAGACCCTCTCGCTCAGAAGTCGAACGTGAGATCGGACTGTTGAAGTTGAACAAAGCCGCGGGACCAGCTGATCTTCCTCCAGCCCTCTTCAAATTTGGAGGCTCTGCTCTTGTTGATGCTTTGCATGAATTACTAGTGAAACTGTGGGAGCAGGAAACTGTCCCAACCGACTGGAACCGCTCCGTTATTGTTCCCATCTTCAAAGGCGGCTCGCGCTCGGAATGCGGCAGCCATAGAGGAATCAGTCTGATCTCCATTGCCTCCAAAGTACTAGCCTCCAAAATTCTTCACAGACTGACTGGCACTCGTGAAAGCCAGATTCGTGGGCAGCAAGCCGGGTTTCGTCGGGGTCATGGCTGCATTGACCACATCTTCACTTTGCGTCAGTTGTTGGAGCACCGTCACGCATATTGGCGGCCCACCGTAGTCCTGTTCCTCGACATCAAAGGTGCCTTCGATTCGGTTGATCGATGTGCCCTTTGGAATTGTCTGCTCAGGAAAGGTGTGCCCGAGAAATATGGAAATATTATCCAAGCATTATATGCGCGTAGCACGGGCAGAGTAAGGGCTTACAGCAGGCTATCGCCACCCTTCAATATCTCCAGCGGTATGAGACAAGAATACCCGCTGCCACCTTTCCTCTTCAACTTCGCTATTGACGAAGTCATGGAGGTTGCATTTACCGGACATGACTTGGAAGGGGTGGAGCTACTCCCAGGAGAACGACTTCTTGACTTAGAGTATGCAGACGACATTGCCCTCATCTGTGACAGCTCCCAGACGTGTCAAGCCGCGCTGGACAGATTAGCACTGGCTGTCAGACGCTTCGGGCTTTGATTTGCACCACCGAAGTGCAAAGCGTTCCTCCAGGATTGGCAGGGTTCGCCTCCTGCGCTAACCCTTGGTGGGGATCAGCTTGAAGTCGTTCAGAAATTCAATTACCTGGGAAGTTGTAGCAGCGCTCTTGGGATCGAAGACGAGATCACGAACCGCATAGCGAAAGCTCGAAGTGCTTTTGCTAACCTTCGCCACCTAAGGCGGCGGCGCGACATCACTCTCGCCCTGAAGGGTAGAGTGTACAATGCAGCGGTACGTTCGACCTTACTGTACGGTTGCGAAACCTGGCCCCTAAGATCGGCGGACATGAAGAGGCTACTTACGTTCGACCACTGGTGCCTTCGCAGTTTGGCTCACATCTGGTGGGAACACCGCGTGAGTAACGAGCGTGTTCGACGTCTTGTTTACGGCCTAGGAAAAGGGAATGAACCGCTCAGCACCGTTATTTTAATCACCATGCTCCGATGGCTGGGCCACGTGTTGCGCATGCCAGCCCACCGACTCCCTCGACGTGCGTTGTTTGCTCACCGGGGATGTGGGTGGAAGAAGAGGAGAGGTGGCCAAGCGATGACTTGGTCCAGAGGAATGAAGACCCTCACTTCGGAGCTGGCCTCAGTTGGAGCTTCACGGCTCCCTGGTTGGGGTCCAAAAGACGGTGAACACCTTTGGCTGGATACACTTGCTGATATGGCAAGGAGCCGACCTCAGTGGCGTTCCTGATGTGAGTTTCTTTGTCCCTCCCCATCCCTTTAGCCTCCCCCTCCATCTACGATCTTATCTCGTAGGGTAAAACGTAATTAAATTTTTGGTTTTGCCTAGTAGCAGGCTAGTAGCTTACCGGAACGATGCGTATCCGTTGCTGGTAGCTCAGATGGCATTCAACTGTCGTATTTATTTTTCCTTTATGTATTGTATGTATGTATGTATTTCCTTTATGTATTGTGGTACAATAGCGGAGGTGTTTTACCATCTCTAGCTGACATGTATAATGATGATGATGATAGTTTCCACTGATCGCGTTTGTTCGCTCTGCAGTTGGAATCTTTTGAGACGCCATCGGAGTACTCATGCCTCTGCCGTACAGAGGGCATACAGACTATCATTCAATGACAGCCAAATCTGCGGGGTTCCTTTGTGAAATCTTAGGCAATGATATTGTACAGATTATCTGGGATAAAGTTAAGTCCTACTTAACAGAGGTCCCTCCTTCCTGCATCTTAGTCACAAGTATAAAGGAGGCACGAGCACAGCCGCTCTGGATGAATTCTACTGGCAGGCAACTGCTCACAAATAATTCTGAAGTTTGGCGGACTTACCGGGATGCTCCGTCCACCAATACTTATGACAGGTACACTAAGGCTAGAAATAGGCGTAAACAACACCAAAGGAATTCGCGGCCTAATTTCGAGAAAAGGTTAGCAGACGTAGCTCTAGAGAATCCAAAAAGATTATACACGTTGGTTAAAAGGCGCTGCGGTTCGAACATGTCAAATCCGGTATCGATGCGTAATGACGGCACTCCTGCGCATGCGGACTAGGACAAGGCCTTCGTACTTAGTGGGAAATATGCAGCAGCGTTTGTAAGGGAGACGTCTTTGACAGACGTTGAGCTGGTTTGCGTAACCCCAGGGGGTTCCGGTCTATTTGAGCTAATTGTAGTGGAGACGGAAGTTGTAGGCTGTTACAAGGGCTGAACCCTTCTAAGGCCCCTTGGCCTGATTTAATTTACTAGAAACTGTTGCATGAGTTGTCTGCAGAACTACGTGGCCCGCTCACTATGGCGTTTCAGAAATTGCTTGAGGGCTGTGCATTACTTTCCGAATGGAAGGAAGCTGTCCTCTGTCCCATCTTTAAAGGTGGAGACAGGAGTTGACATAAAATTACAGGCCAGTTATTGGTTCATTAGCGTGTAGTGAGCGGGAGGGGAGACTCTTATCTGCTCCGTGGATTCTGATTCATTGCTGCCTTATGGCGATTGACTGCGAAGCTTCATTCCTTTGGGGATCGTCGCCGTCACCGTAGGAGCAGCAGATCCCTACGGTACTCATCAGATGGCAGTCAAGCAGCTGTTTTGGAAACTTCCTCCGTCGGTGCAGCAAAAATGGTCTCTGGTAGGCAGTTCCAATGATTCACTGCACGTATGATAGGGCCGCCTTCGAACGGACGTGAAGTATTTGGCTCGCGCACAACTTCCACTTGTGGCGTCGTGTCGAGCCGCCCACGTTGAGCCAAAAGTGCTTTTGTACCTCACTCCCAATGTCTCTTCTCAGGATCCGTCTGTGTTAGAGGAGACCTGCATGGTGCTGAAGATAATCCATTCTGAACATATGCAACTTTCTGAGTCGAAGAGTGTAAGCAAGGCCACGAAGCTCCATGACGGATTTCGAGCCGCGTCTCTGTACTCATTCTGGCAAGTCAAATTCAGCTTTTAAGTGAGGATAGGTAGCTAGACGCAAATACTCTAATAGTAGGCGGAAATGTGATGTGAACGGTGTTCTGAAAATTGCCGGTGTGATAAGGGAACACAACCTCCGTAGAGCACCTAGCATCCTGTTTGTAGCCGCGACCCTTCTCAAGGTGACTTGGAAAATTTTATTGTCATATGACACGAGAAACCTCAGATCCTTCTCGTGCAGTACATTCCTGAGTTATCCACCAAGTTGGTATACCCCGAATGAATCCGTGCTACCAATCGGAAGAACAGCACATGCGTCGTGCTTAACCGGTGGTTGCCGTTTGACGAACAAATCGTGCAAATGGTCCAGCGCCGTTTGTAATATGTCCGCGTCCTCAAGACTAGCTACTTCTGACCATAGCTGGAGATCTGCGTAGACTAAGCAGTCGGCTTGCAGCGCTGCAGGTAGGTCATTAAGGTAGAACTTGAAAAGTTCGGGCCCAAGGACAGAGCCGTTTGGGACGGCCCTAGTCATAGACACAGAGCCGGATAGCTTTTGGTTCACCTTCACTTGAAGAGTCCGATCAAACAAAAAATCCGCAGCCCATGCGAGGACTTTCTCGGTGACGCCAATTCTCTGGCTTTTGAGAAGTAGTTTTGTGTGGGACTATGTCAAAGGCCTTGCTAAAGTCAATAGATAATACTGAGGTGGCACCGTTCGTCTAACACTTTGACCCATGCTTCTCTGGCCACAAGCAGGTTAGAGTTGCACGAGCGAGCCCTGCGGAATCCATACTGATTGGGGGAATGGCGCAGGGCTTCCGCAGTGGGTTTGGAGGGCGCGCTTGACGATCCGTTCCGTGAGCTAGCAAATCAGAGACGTCAGGCATATCGGTCGACAGTTTGCAGGATCGTTCCGGTTCCCACCTTTGTACTTAGGCATTACAAGCCCTACTTTCTAGTCAAGTGGTAGGCGTCCGTCGGCAAGCAAACGCCGGAAAACTTGAGGTGTCCACTCAGCTATGTATTCTGCCACCACCTTGAGGAATAAAGTATGAAGTCCATCAGGGCTCGGTGCGGAGTAAGGGTTCAGTTCAAAAAGGTGTCTTTTGACTGTTACGGGATTGTTTGCGACTTGGTCGAGCGGAAGATAATGCTTTGCCAGATCCACAGTGAATAGTGACGGTTCCACGGATTAGCTCAAGGAGTACTGCGGGGCTAGTAATTCAGCTTTCTGGTTATCAGAAAAGCGCTGTGTCCCCTTCCTGGATGGATAGAGCAGAGATACCACCGCGTCTTTGTGTTTCGTTTCAGGTTCGAGAACAGCTCTGTTGCGCAGGTTCGTGATTGCATGTCTAGGCTATGATCGAAGGATGATCGGTTCTGGCGCTTGCGTAGAGTGCACAGATTTCTGATAACTTGGTACTTTAAGTAATCTGACATTAAATAAATAAATAGTTTAATCTTAAATTTACAGAGGCACACCAAACCAGGTGTTGACTTGAATATGTCCCACAGTTTGCCTTGACTGTTCATCAGGGATCTAACATCTCGGTCGATCCAGGGGTTTGGGGCACGACTTTTCTCTGACCGACATCATATTCGAGCCTAGTAAATACCATGCTTCATCAAGGTTCAAGGATTGTGGAATAGTCCAATATGTGATACTTGCCACTTCTTGTAATCTGGATGGTTCAACACGACAGAATTTGTAACAGCGTGCCCCTTGGTCACATGGCATGGCGGCAGGCCCAATCGAAGGAGATTGTAGTCGTCACGCCGGCCGGGTGATTGTAGAATCCTCAGGCCATAGACATCAAAGAGCCCTGGTGTGAGGACGAGATCAAGTAACTTTATTGTCTGACCGGGTATCATCCGTGTAGGTGCTGAGATGTGCTGGGTCAGATCGCATTCGTGAATAACATCGAGAAAGCCCGCCACGAAGGAATCTTGGCAAAGGTCACCGTGAAGAAGGTTGCAGTCGATAATGGGTACTGAAATCGTCCATAAGCGGACTTGTCCTTCCTCGTCTATTGGCTTCTACAGACTGTAATAGACGGACGCCTGAGCTTAGTGAAGCTCTGAAAGTCGCACCGAGGGTGTGCGGCTGGTAGCCGTCCGGAAATCGGCATCACAGTAAATCTGAGGAGCCGACATTGTGACAGCGAGCTTGGATAACGCTATAAACTTGAGACCACTCGCAACGATAAAAAGGACAAATTACTGCTTTACAAAAATACAAGCCCAATCGAAAAAAATGCAGAACAGGAATGACCTTGAAAAAATAAGGTAATAATGGCAGAAAACGAAAACAGTACAAATAACGCGGACCTCGGTTATGGTTATACGTCACCTACTGACCATAGAATGCGAGAATTGAAAAGCCAGAGATAAAGGTTTAGATTCCCCATATCTTTTGCCGAGGTGTTAAGTGACTTTTAATCACGTAGAAAATTGGAAAATACCGGAACGATCAAAATCGATTAGTCGCTAAAATAGTGGCTTTCCAAGGCAATTCCTGCTTTCTCCTGGACACTTCCCCTCCTGAGATATCGTCCGAGGTATACGACGAATGCCCAGGATTCACGTACCGCAGTCGGGGCGGCGTTATCTGCATGACGGTCCACCAACTTAGCAGCAGTGCCCGAGAACTTAATTCCGATATCTGTATGCTGGATTCTTTGCTCGACTGTGTGCAGTCGTGCACTGCTACCTACGGCAGATTGAAGCTTTTCACCAGTGAATCGAAGTGGAGGTCAGTTGGCCTTGCGTCTTCCGGTTGGCACGACGTAGGCCGCAACTGGTTGGCATGCCCTGTCCAGATATGTGCGCCCAACAGCACGCCTTACGTGACGTCTCCGCACTTGCTTTCGACCGTCGCTGGCGTCCATTTCGCATGGCCTTCCGGATAGTCAAGTACTAGCGCCTTCTGTCCAAGCGTTAAAGATCGCTTCATGTCTCTATGCCGCCGGTTAAAATCTTGTTTCATTCTGCGGGTTCTTTCAGCAACATAAGACTCCGAGCGCAATCGGATGGCGTCGAAAGGCATGCGGAGCCTTCGGTTCATCAAGGCCTGTACTGGAGAAAATCCGTCTGGCGCTTGTGGATTCGGTGTTGATCGGTAGAGGAGAAGGAACCGGTCAACCGCCTCTATACCTCCCTCTTCTTCTGATTTGTGGAGAGCTCGCGCGGACATACCAACAAACGTTTCTGCCTGGCCCATCGAGTTCGGGTGAAACGGCGGTGAGCGAACGTGCTGGATGGCGCATTGCTTGCAATACTCCGTAAACGTTGCTGAAGTAAATGGCGAGCCATTTTCCTTGACAATTGTCTCAAGACAGCCGAATCTGCTAAACGTTTGGCGCGGTTCCGCTTTCGTGGCACTGGCGGCTGTGCTATCTATAAGAAATACTTCAGGACACTTGTTGCATGAGTCGTCTAAAATGTGGAAACTTCTGCCGTTTATCGGTCCCGCAAAGTCGACATGGATGCGGCACCATGGCTTAGTAACATTTGGCCATGAATAGAGTTCTGATTTTTGTGGCGCTTTCAAGATATTGGCACGCTTTTGGCAGCGTTTAGCCATTTATTTTAGCTTTCTCTCCATGAAGGGTAAATATACATAAATGCGTGATCCTACCCGCCTCTGGTTGATTACAGGATGCCCGGCGTGGAACTGCCGAATAATGCGCTCTTGAAGTGGCTTTCAGAGGACCATTCTTTCCGAAAAATTTATGCACTCTTTTACATTAGAGCGAGTGACTCCTCTAGTAGTACTTTTGCAACGCGGCAGATTGGCATGAACGCGGCTAACTTGGGTTGTAAATTTGTGTAACCTACTTGTGTATTAGGTCCCGAAGGAGATCTTTTCTTACAGTTGCTGCGTTAACTGGTAGACCGTGCAACGCATCGTTTACCGGAATGTTGACGTCAGGTTCAATCTCGACCGAGGCAATGATTTTGTCTTCACGTTCTTGCTGACGGGTATCAATTAGGCGTTACAGTGCATCCACTCGGTCAGGAAACTGTCGACAGGTATTGGATCTCGAACTGATACTCCCTTAGGGTAGAAGCCCAACGTTGTAGCCAGTTGGTTGTCTAAGGCGGGGTGCAGTTTTTCTTACCATTCCGGTCTCTGAATCTCCAAATTCTCATAGGTCTCTAACCAATGCCTCTCTTGTTTTGCGCTTCGGCTGCCATGGACCAAAGTACTCATTGGTAATACCAACGGACTCAGGTTAATTGTCTCGGTCTGCTTAATTATCTGCACGCTTGGTCCTCCGTGCCGAAATGGAAATTTATGGTCTCCTATTAGGGTTTGCCTCTCGACTCCAATACCTAGCCTTTTAGCTCACATTGACGTCTGCATATCTCGTTCACATCCTTGACTAATCTATTTCCCATATGGCTCCATTCTACTGCCACTTCTTGACTACACCGTACTCTGTAGTGTACACATCACGTCTATCGGACCGATGTCTTTCTTATTCCACCAGCACCAGGTTCTGAGCACTTGAACGTTTTCGGATCTCATCCACTCCTATGTTTTGCTATACTCTACTGTACATTTGTTCGGCACCTCTGCCGGTAAATATCGCAACTCTTCAATAGTGGTCTAGTTAACCCTAACTTAGCGCAATATCCCCGTCCTCGGGAGAAACACAGCACTTGGCGGTGCTGTCTGTACTATTCCCTTGATCTTGGTCACTTCCAGAGCTGGCACAACCGTCGTTTTCTCTCTACAGCGGTTGCAAGTATTGCTGTCTGTTCGCTGTCTTGTTTTCAACACTGTACGCACATCATTCTATCCCGAGCATAATAAAGCCTGCCGCTCCTCTACATAATTGAATCAGGCTGCCAGCAACTCGCTAACCAGCAGCCCCTTTGACTTTAACATTCCACCGTTTATGCTCATGTTAGAATGGCACACCTAGCATTTGGGGCTGCCGCTTACGCTACTGATATTACTGGTCTCTTTCAGCGCTAGCTCTACAACTATTTTCTCGCTACAGTCGTATTACTCAAAACCTTCTCGCTTCTGTTCTTAGCGTTGAATGCCTATCAGCGGGCAGTTTCTTCCCCATAATTAACCCGACTCCCAGTACCGCCATTTCCTGCCTTCCGTTTGACTTGTTGGCCGCACTGTGGAAGTCCCTGTCTTTTTCCACTACACCGGGTTCCTTAGAGCTGGCGTTGCAACCGTATTCTCGCTACGGCTGTAATATAAAACTCCCATTCTCGTTACAACTTTGACACTCCGTCTGCCTCCTTCACCCAGTTGTTTCTCTAGCATCCTATTACTGAACATGTTATGTTGTTATTATCATGGGTCTCGAAACCGGCGTAGTAACTCCGCTGGCTCTCATACATGTTCGAACGATAGGCTCAACTATTGTCAGCCGATCGCTCAACCTATACCTAAAGCGCATATTAAACAACGTACTATGCTCTTCTGACTCCTTTTACTTAATTACCGGTTACAAACGCCTGCTACTCCCGGTTCCCACACAGGACGACTAGTGCGTATGTTAGGTCCCTTCGGACAGCATTTGTCTCTCACATTCAGACAATAGCGCGTCTCGCGTTTGCACGTAAAACTACGGATATGCTGTATAACTTATTCGGTCATTCCACTGCTTGTAACCAGCACAACGTTACAACAAAATTTTTACCTATACATTAACGTAGTCCTGTTCAATTTTCTTGTTAGTTTGCTCACTCCGCTTTTCTTTTACTCTTGTTTTAAAGGATAACAGTACCTGCACGGAACGACTCTGAGGACACACCTGCGATGCTCACCTAGACACGGCATCAACACGTAACAAATAAATTACTCGCACTTCGCAACCCTGACCCACTAAAGAAACCCAGAAAACAACACAAAGCAATATAGGGCACCTGAGTCATCCGACTTCAACAGCACCAACCACTTACGATCGACTCCAAGGAGAATACAAAACCATGGGAAACAAATTGACGAAACTTGACTGCGAATATCCGCGTGTGTACGCAATCAGATGCAATCTTGTCAAGACCATATCAACAGTCGGCAGTGTTCCATGACGTGGTGGGTTTTCGTCTGACAAAAGTTTTCCCTACAAAAGCAACCGATGTTTGTTTAACAACACTGCAACCTGACGGATAGGACTCGCCACCCAATAAAGTCACCGCCCTAATTACATGTTGTCAAGCTGACCGATAACACATTTACAAATTCCTGTGCATATATCTGCTCTCGTATGCACCCGCCTACATAGTTGATCAGTTGCGTGCCACTAATCTTAAATATGTTTGCTGCTTCTTCCACACGCTTCACTCACCTGACTCGCCTGGTGTACGCAACCCCATCGGACTAGTTCCTCATCAAGCTACCCATATTGTGAGCAGATTTTTAGCTATACAACTCGCATTCTGTGGACACAGACTTAGTATACCTTTACGCCATATGGGCCTACACTACAGACTCCTTCCGTAATACACCCGCGCATGGTGCAGCTAATCATGCCATCATGTACAATATTGCAACATGCTGATCATGCCCAAAAGCGTACTCGTTATGTCGAGAATAAATATTTATTTATTTGTTTATATAACAAGGGCTTGTGAGCTTGCAGAAGCTTGACGCGGCGGCCGTATGGCATTTGGTGGAATTTCTTGTCCGCGTACACTATCGCCAATGCTTCTTTCTCAATTTGGCTGTGATTCATCGGGTTGCGTAAGTGTTCTGGCGGAACGGGCGATTACTTTCTGAGGTCCATCCGTGTACGCGTGTGCAATTATTGCCCTAATCCCATACCTTGATGCATCCGTGGCTAAAACAAACTGTTTAGAGGGATCCAAATGAGTCAATAGCATTCGGGCATCCTGCAGTCAAGTCCCAAGTTTTACCCTTGGCCAATAGCCCATGTAATGGAGCACGCGGGCGGTACATCTCAAATAAGAATGCGCTGTAGTGGCTTCTCAGCCCACAGAAAAACGCAAGGGCTATAGTTCTGTCGATGAAGGCCGTTATTTAATAGTTTCTAGGTTTTCCAGGTCTGGTGGACGTCCATCCTTCGCGAGGATAGAACCGAGGTAGTTGATGAGCGGCGTGAAAAATAGGCGTTTATATTCACGGATTCGGAAACCGTACGACTGTATACAATTAAGCATTTCAACCAGGCGGATAAATAAATAAATGAATAAATAGTATATTATCGGTATAAAGAGACACACTTGTAAAGGCGTGATCAAAAATGTATACAAGCATAGCTTCTGTGGAATGTTAAAACATTTCGTTTTGATGAAAGTTATAAAAGAAAAGATGTTGTCCGTATGAGTGAGCATACTGTCAGGTAATAGTCAGAGCCAGGGACATTATGGCGCTGTGGCGCGCAAAAATCCGTCAAAACACAAGTTGGGGGTAATTTCGCCAGGTAATGATCCGTGAGCACAGGAGCCTAAACAAGGCTTTTTGCCACCACTAACCATTACGAGATAGAGATGATCTGTGCTCCAACAAAGCATTGTGCATAGCAGAATTAGTTGCACAGGTTCGATGTAGAAGGCTGAGGACTGCGTCAGTGTGAATTGCTTAGCTGTGACTTTATTTTGTGGCGAGTAACATTCGCCACGTTGCAGTGTTGTTAAGCGGACATTTGTGGCTTTTTATAGGGAGAACGCTTGCCAGGCGAAAACCCACCACGTCCTGGAACACTGCCGTAGCTTTCGTTGAACAGTAGTGCAAGTCGGTTATGCATCGTATAGACCGATTTTGCATTCTATTATTCGCAGTCGGTTGACAGCCAAAATTCTTCGTTGGTTGGCCGAATGGCTTAGTTCTGATACGCCAGCAGTCGTTGAAGCCGGTCAATGATGCAAGATTTGAAGAGTCGAATGATAATGATGCAGGTGAGTAAACACCTTGTTAATAGAGGTCGGCTCTTCTATTATATTCTTGCTCGGCTCGCAAACCATGTCCAACTATCCTCGCTGGACTTGTCATGGGGTCGGTGATTGAAGTTGTTTCTTGTGGCTGAATATGTCCTTAATGGGTAAAAACGCGATTCCCCGCAAATTGGATTTGGGATTCCTGCAAATGTAAGTAAGTGTAACTGTTTCCATAGCCAAGTGAAAATTCCATAGAAGACCATCGGAATAGCCACGTATACGTGCGCAACGCTGTCCGTGAAATGACATCAGAATAGCTCTAGGTGACTGGCGAATAGGAATGTTTGAGGCAGTGAAGGTAATCACGCCAGAGTTGTTTGTCTTCGATTGTGGAACGGGGATCCATGTACATATATTCTTCCAGGTGAGTAAATTGTTCTCTGAGTACGAGGCAAGCTAAACCCATTTGTTTAGACCCCGTGAACGTAGCGCCTCCGGAATGGCGGAATGAGCTCCATTTGGACCAGTGTGTGGGTTTTTCATTTCCTGGAGAAAGGACCAAGCGTTTTGAGGATGGGTCGGCCAGTCCCAGTGGATGTACCTTCTTGTTTTGGCGGATGTACCTGTGGGATTCTCGGGAAAATCGTGCAACGGACAAGAGGTGGCCAAACAGAGACAGCAATGAATCAAGAAGCAACAACACAGACTGGTGGCGCTCACCGATGCCTATGATACCTTCAAACTTATGTAATTTTGTTTAGTATACACAATTCGCAAGCGCGTTCTATACATTACGTCGCTGGTGTGCCTCAGACTACAGCTACTACGTGGGAAGAGGGTTCTTTACGCGCAGGGTCAAAAGACCGATATAACAAAGCGTTTTAACAAAAGTTAAGCGAATGCTGCGATGGTTTTAGAGAAACAGGTAATTCGATGATGATGGCAGAAGCCAGAATGCGTGAGGCATCTTTGATTGTTTGCGTCACAGCTCAGTGGTTTGTTGACCTATTCTGTGCCACCGTAGGATCCAGTAATAACTGATGCCTTAATCCGAATTCTGTGGCTGGCCATTCATCTCGCTCCTAGCGCGCAGTTATCCGTTTTTCGTCTTACTCTCGTGCAATTTTCTTTGGAAGTAGCTAGCCATTATTGGCCCCATGTAACCTGCAAAGAGCCACTTCTTGACTTTCCAGCTTTTATTTTCCTCTGACGTTTGTTTCCTTATTCGGCGCTCGTCTGTTGACCTATTCATTGAAACTGTAGGTATCCAGTAGTGGTCAAACTTCCTAATCATATGGCTACTCCAGCCTCGGATACATACTTTTCTAGAGCCACTAACACTGCTTATAGCAGCTAGTCGCCATAGCCTCAATTCAACTTTACTGATACCCAGTGCTCTCAAGTAGGTGCTTCCTTCTTACAATGTTCATTATCTTTGATTGTTTGCGTCACAGCTCAGCTGTTTGTTGACATATTCTATGCCGCCGTAGGATCCACTAGTACCTGAAGCCTTGATCCGAATTCTATGACTGGCCACTTATCTCACTGCTAGCGCGCCGTTCTTCTTAGTAGCGTCACTCTTCTTGGCAATAGCTAGTCATTGTTTTCCCCATGTAACCTGCAAATAGCAACTACTTGACACTCCAGCTTTCATTTTCCTATGACGTTTGTCTCCTTATTCGGCGCTCGTCTGTTGACCTATTTATTGAAACTGTAGGTATCCAGTAGTGGTCAAACTTCTTAATCATATGGCTACTCCAGCCTCGGATACATACTTTTCTAGAGCCACTATCTCTGCTTAGCAGCAGCTAGTCGCTATGGCCTCAATTCAACTTGGCGGATACCCGGAGCTCCCTAGGAGCTGCTCATTTCTTATAATGTTCATTCTCTTGATTGCTTGCGTCACAGCTCAGCTGTTTGTTGACCTTTTCTATGCCGCCGTAGGATCCACTAGTACTTGAAGCCTCAATCGGAATTCTATGGCTAGCCACTTATCTCAATCCTAGCGCGCCGTTCTTCTTAGTAGCGTCACTCTTCTTGGCAATAGCTAGTCATTGTTTTCCCCATATAACCTGCAAACAGCAAATACTTGACACTCCAGCCTTCATTTTCCTATGACGTTTGTCTCCTTATTCGGCGCTCGTCTGTTGACCTATTCATTGAAACTGTAGGTATCCAGTAGTGGTCAAACTTCCTAATCATATGGCTTCACCAGCCACTGTTACATCCTTTTCTAGTGTCTCTATCTCTGCTTAGCAGCAGCTAGTCGACATAGCCTCAATCCAACTTGGCGGATACCCGGAGCTCCCTAGGAGCTGCTCATTTCTTATAATGTTCATTCTCTTGATTGCTTGTGTCACAGCTCAGCTGTTTGTTGACCTTTTCTATGCCACCGTAGGATCCACTAGTACTTGAAGCCTCAATCGGAATTCTATGGCTAGACACTTATCTCAATCCTAGCGCGCCGTTCTTCTTAGTAGCGTCAATCTTCTTGCCAGTAGCTAGCCATTATTGGCCCCATGTAACCTGAAAAGAGCCACTTCTTGACTTTCCAGCTTCCATTTTCCTCTCACGTTTGTTTCCTTATTCGGCGCTCGTCTGTTGACCTATTCATTGAAACTGTAGGTATCCAGTAGTGGTCAAACTTCCTAATCATATGGCTTCACCAGCCACTGTTACATCCTTTTCTAGTGTCACTATCTCTGCTTAGTAGCAGCTAGTCGCCATAGCCTCCATCCAACTTTGCGGATACCCTGAGCTCCCTAGGAGCTGCTCATTTCTTATAATGTTCATTCTCTTGATTGCTTGTGTCACAGCTCAGCTGTTTGTTGACTTATTCTGTGCCGCCGTAGGATCCACTAGTACTTGAAGCCTCAATCGGAATTCTAAGGCTAGCCACTTATCTCAATCCTAGCGCGCCGTTCTGCTTAGTCGCGTCACTTTTCTTGTCAGTTGCTAGTCATTGTTGGCCCCATGTAACCTGCAAACAGCAACTACTTGACACTCCAGCTTTCATTTTCCTCTGAAGTTTGTCTCCTTATTCCGCGCTCGTCTGTTGACCTATTTATTGAAACTGTAGGTATCCAGTAGTGGTCAAACTTCTTAATCATATGGCTTCACCAGCCACTGATACATACTTTTCTAGAGCCAATATCTCTGCCTATAGCAGCTAGTCGTTATAGCCTTAATTAAACTTTGCTTATACCCCGAGCTCTCTGGTAGCTGCTCATTTCTTACAGTGTTCATTCTCTTGGATTGTTTGCGCCACAGCTCAACTGTTTGTTGACCTATTCTGTGCCACCGTAGGATCCACTAGTACCTGAGGCCTTAATCCGAATTCTATGGCTGGCCACTTATCTCACTGCTAGCGCGCCGTTCTTCTTAGTCGCGTCATTCTTCTTGGCAGTAGGTAGACATTGTTGGCCCCATGAAACCTACAAATAGCAACTACCTGACGCTCCAGCTTTCATTTTCCTCCGACGTCTGTCTCTTTATTTAGCGCTCGTCTGTTGACCTATTCATTGAAACTATAACTATCATATGGCTTCACCAGCCACTGATACTTCCTTTTCTAGAGCCACTATCTCTGCTTAGCAGCAGCTAGTCGCCATAGCCTCAATTCAACTTTGCTGACACCCGGAGCTCTCTAGGTGCTGCTCATTTCTTACAATGTTCATTCTCTTTGATTGTTTGCGTCACAGCTCAGTTGTTTGTTGACCTATTCTGTGCCACCGTAGGATCCAGTAGTAACTGATACCTTAATCCGAATTCTGTGGCTGGCCATTCATCTCTCTCCTAGCGCGCAGTTATCCGTTTTTCGTCTTACTCTCGTGCAATTTTCTTTGGCAGTAGCTAGTCGTTGTTGGCCTCATGTAGCCTGGAAGGAGCAACTTCTTGACACTCCAGCGTTCATTTTCTTTTGAAGTCTGTCTCCTTATTTAGCGCTCGTCTGTTGCTTTATTCACTGAAACTGTAGTCATCCAGTACTGGTCAAACTTCCTAATCTTATCGCTACACCAGCCTCTGATACATACTTTTCTTGAGCCACTATCTCTGCTTAGCAGCAGCTAGTCGCCATAGGTTCCATTTAACTTTGCGGATACCCGGAGCTCGCTCCGTTCTTACCATGTTCATCTCTTTGATTGTTTGCGTCACAGCTCAGCTGTTTGTTGACCTATTCTGTGCCACCGTAGGACCCGCAGGTAGCTGAAGCCTTATTTCGAACTTTATTGCTGGCCATTCATCTCTCCTAGCGCGCCGTTATCCGTCGTCTGTCTTACTCGCGTTTACTTGACATGTGGTCAAAAGTCTTAATGATATGGTTGAATCAGCCACTGATACTTCCATTCCTTTAGCCACTATCTCTGCTCTGCGGCAGCTGTTTGCTGTATGCTCTATTCAACTTTGGGAATACTCCTTAGCTTGCTAGGCGTCAGTCCTTCTGTAGATTGTTTATTCTCCTGGTATAGTTTTTTCACAGCTCAGCTGGTTTGCTGTCCGATCCTTTGACACGGTTGTTATTCATTGGCACCTCGAATGATTAACCCAACAGGCACCCTTGTCCACTGATACCCGGTCCAGTTTCGATATCTTCTAATCGTCTTACTTTCAATACTTAGTCTTCCTTTGATATCCATTTAATCTAAGCCAGCTTCTAATATGCTCAGCTTCCTATATTCATATACCTTTGTACATTGTAGTTATGGTGTCTTAGGTAATCCTTATCCCGTGAGCATATATAAATACGGCCACATCGTCACTGTCCTTGGGTTTCCGATATCAACCAATCGTGACTACACACCCACTTTCTAGTCTCAGGTAGAATTCGAACATTGTCAGCTTACACCTCATGAATATCTTACCGGAACCCTGCTCTTCATCCCTATGCACATGGAAGTATTCTACCCATCAGGCCATGCCTTCCGCATAAGTAAAAACATCTTTAGCGTAATATCTGTTACACCTTGTACATTAGTTGTCTCAAATAAATGTCTTAATGTAGGATTTTGATCAAACGCTAGGTACATCGACTGTTCCTTTTCGGTCTTCTCTCGGCTTGTTCCTCTCTCCCTTTTCTCTGAGGTCGTGAACATCGGAGAGCTTCGGGATTGAACTGAGGAACTGCCTCCGTCTGGGATGGGACGAAATAACCAACAAGTACTTACCTGGACCATGGCCTCACTTCCACTCTAACTATTTGCACCCAACCACCGATGTCCAGTGAGGGTAGCTGGACACGAATTCTTCGCTCCCCGGCAAATATACATAATCAGAGATGACTTCATGTGGTTCTGCGAAGGATCAACCCATCATTTTCAATAAGAATGGTTAGTACCCGACCTACCAACGGACAGGACCCAGGAACGCAATAGGCAACCAGTTATTGCATCAAGCAGCGGAAAAAATGCGACGCAACCTGACTGCGAATAACCGAGCAAACAGACTTTTAACAAGAAACATAGCCAGTTACAATTTACCATTCAATGGATTGGTGGCGGTGTTCCAGAACGTGGTGGGTTTTCGCCTGGCAAGCGTTCTCCCTACAAAAAGCCACAAATGTCCGTTTAACAACACTGCAACGTGGCGTATGTGACTCGCCACCGAATAAAGTCACAGCCCATAACTTTACACCGGCAGGTCAACTAGCGTCACAATTCTACGTAGGATCGTTACACTGGGACTTCTACATCTGTATATACTGTAGTCGTTTTACATCCTACCATACGTTGCCCTTTTCCTTCCTTGTGTTCGGGCTCTTCCATTACCTTTCAGTGGATCATTCAGGTTTCTCAATCTCTTATTAGCTGAGGTCCCGTATCTCATGACAGCCAACTTATTGTTTCGCATTTTCAACATTGTACAGTTCCAATCATGGATATATGAACAATTTTCTGCGTTACTGTTACAATTGCATTATAATGTTTGTACCGTTGTAGATATCTGATCATGCCTCCATGAGCGTGCCTCGCATAATCGAGAATAAAATATTTATTTATTTATTTATTTATAGATGAAACTGAGGACAACTAGGTTGAGACCGAATGCGGGAGCAAGACAGGTAGAGCAACATTCCAAGAGGAAAAGGAATTTCAAGGAATCGGCTAGGAGCGAATGAATGCTGACGGCAATACGAGGAGTAGTTCGTAAGAGTAATTTCACTAAAGTGTTCATGATTCTACAGTCCAGATGCCGTCAGGATCTAGGAAAATGGACACAAGGGGCCAAAACTGCCGTGCATTGGGTGTCGTTATGACACATACGGTCTCAATAGTATACCAGTGCGAGAATAAGTTAAAGAGCATAGGAATAGGAAGAGTGGTAAGTTGAGCATACTAATGGAAGTACTAGTCAAGCAACACTTAGCAATGGTCCTCGTGCCGCCAATACTCAGGAGCGAGCTCAGAGCGAATGAGATCATGCGCACGAGGATAACTTGGATAGGCGCAATGAGTGTAAGATGTGGGAATACAAATTGGAGCGCAATAAGAGAGAAGGCCAAGGATAATAGGAAATAAAACCAAGCGGAAAGTTACAGACGGGTCAGGTGAGAGAGGATAATGGCAGGAGAGTAAAGCCGGACGTCCAAATTAAAAAGAAATGAAAACAGAAGCGAGAGAAGAAAAGGTTAGGGTCGGGGTGAGAAAGCTTTATTGTTAAAGAGTGGAAAAGCCCACGAGGCTCTCCGAGTAGTGTAAACAGTACCAATAGGTCAGCCGAACCATCAGAAGTGCTGTCTCAGAAGTCCAAATGAATTTGGTGATTACGAGGCCGACTAAGCGGTATTGGATTAATCGGCGCTTTGGGACTAGGTCGTACAATGCAGATAAGAATGAGGCTATAACAATAATGTGGGGTAATAGAGTTAACTCAGCGGAACCAATACCGTTTAAGGCTCGGTATCATGGAAGCAGTCAGAGATTAACAGACTAGTCCAGTGAGACAGGATCACGGCAGGACAGTAAGCTGGTCGTCCGCTTAATAAGGGGAATGAAAAGAGAAAGCGAGATAAGAAAAGTTTAGGGTCGGTATGAGAAAGGTATACTGATAAGGAGTGAGGGAGCCAACGAGGCTTTCCAGGTGATGTAAGCCAGACGTCGTGTCAGCCGAACCAAGGTTTGTAACGTGGAATAACTCTAAGTACAAGTGGAAACACGTGGCTGATCTAACGAGACTAGATTGGTCGGCGCGTAGGAATAGCACGTAAAATTAAAGGCAGGAAATGAGGCTGTAACAGAAGGTGAACGAGTCTAGCAGCCTCACGTATTAAGAGATCAAGAGCGTTGAGTCTGTATAGCGTATACCACTTAAGTCAGAGTAGCATATCAGCAATCAGAGAGAAGGAAACTGATCGGTGGACTAGATCACCACACCGAAAGTTGAAGAACAATTGAGAACAGAGCGCGATAAAACATAAGTTAGCGACAGGATGAGAAGGGTTTGTTCACGATGGGTAAGAGAAATCCAATAAGCTCTCTAGGTAATGTAAAGGGATAGTGGAGTCAGACGAGCCAAGAAAGGTGACGTCTCGAAGTCTGAATAAATCCGGAGAGCAGGAGGCCGATCGGGTAGGACTTGATTAGTCGGCGCGTGTGGATAAGGACATGTAGTAAAGGTAAGAAAGGAGCCAGCATTAGATGGTGAGCAAGTCAAGCAGGCTCTATATTTAAGGGAAACATCATGTTAAGACTACGGGGCGCATACCGCGTAGGTCTTAATAGCATAGTAGCAGACTGAGGGAATCAGACTAGGCAAGTGAGCCAATATCACATCAATGCAGTAAAGCCGGACGTCCGATAAGAAAGGGATTGAAAACAGAAAGCGAGAGAAGAAAAGGTCAGGGTCGGTATGAAAAGGTTTACTGATAAGTAGTGAGGGATCCCACGAAGCTTTCCAGGTGATGTGAGCAAGACGTCGAGTCAGCCGTACCAAGGTTTGTAACGTGGAATAACTCTTAGTAAAACTGGGAACAAGTGTCTGATCAAGCAAATGTGGCGAATGTGACTCGCCACCGAATAAAGTCACAGCCCATAACTTCACACTGGCAGCTCAATTAGAATCATCATACTGGATAGCTTGCTCTTCAATTATCTTCCAATGGTTCACCCAGGATTCTTTATCTATCATTACTCGAGGTATGACTGCGATATATGGCAGAGCGATTATGTCCAAACAAATCGTTCTTTCGCATGTTCACCATCGCACAGTTCCAAGCATGGACATATGAACAATTTTCTACAGTCACTACAGTTCCCATAAAATGTCTGTACAGCTGTACATACCTGATCATGACTCAACTGGCGTGCGTCGCATAGTCGGGAATAAATATTTATTTATTTATTTATAGATTAGTCGGCGCGTAGGAATAGCGCGTAAATTTAAAGACAGGTAGAGGTCCGCAACAATAGAGAGTGAGCGAGTCAAGCGGAATCTCCGGGTAGGGGGACAAGAGCGTTGGGTCTGCATAGCGCATACCATTAGTCAGAGTAGCATTGGAGCATAAAAGAGAACGAGGCAAATCAGTGGGACTAGATCACCTCAGAGCAGTAAGATCGTGCAATCCAAATAAAGAAATGAAAGCAGAGCGCGATAATAAGGGTTTGGGTCAGAATGGGAAAGGTTTATTGACGATGGGTGGGAGAAGTTCACGAGGCTCTCTAGGTAACGTAAAGGGATAGTGGAGTCAGACGAACAAAGAGAGGCGAAGTCTCAGAAGTCTGAATGAATCCGGAGAGCAGGAGGCCGATCGAGTAAGACTTGATTAGTCGCCGCGTTTGGATAAGGACATGTGGTAAAGGTAAGAAAGGGGCCAGCATTAGATAGTGGGCAAGTCAAGCAGGCTCTAAATTTAAGGGAAACATCATGTTAAGACTACGGTGCGCATACCGCGTAGACTTAGTAGCATAGTAGCAGACTGGGGGAAACAGACCAGGCAGGTGATCCTGGATCAGGGCAATGCGGTAAAGCCAGACTTACGATTAAAAAAGGATTGAAAACTGAAAGCGAGAGAAGAAAATGTTAGGTTCATGGTGAGACGGGTTTATTGGTAAAGAGAGGAAAAGCCCACGAGGCTCCCCAAGTAGTGTAAACAGCACCAATAGGTCAGCCGAACCAATAGAAGTGATGTCTCAGAAGTCCAAATGAATTTAGTGATTACGAGGCCGACTAAGCGGTATTGGATTAATCGGCGCTTTAGGACTAGGTCGTACAATGCAGATAAGAATGAGGCTATAACAATAATGAGGGTACCAGTCTATAAGTCCCTCAGAGTAGGGGTAGTTGAGTTAACTCAGCGGAGCCAATACCGTTTAAGGCTCGGTATCATGGAAGCAGTCAGAGATTAACAGACTAGTCCAGTGAGAAAGGATCACGGCGGAGCAGTAAAGCTGGTCGTCCGAGTAATAAAGGGAATGAAAACAGAAAGCGAGATAAGAAAAGTTTAGGGTCGGTATGAGAAAGGTTTACTGATAAGGAGTGAGGGAGCCAACGAGGCTTTCCAGGTGATGTAAGCCAGAAGTCGAGTCAGCCGAACTCATCACTGTGATATCAGCCACATTTTCAGCGGTTATAGAAACGCCCGCTAACCTGGTTTTTATCAACTGTTGGAAGATGACTGGCGCCGTTTTCACACCAAATGGTAAACGGTTGTATTGCAGTAGCCAGAGATGAGTGTTGATCGTCAATACACCCTCTAGACTTCGACAACATCAACTTAAATGTAAGCATCGAATAGCGCAATCGTAGCAAACTACTTACCACCATTCAGACTTGCAAAGTTACTTCTCGATACAGGCCCTGGTTATTAGTGGTCGTCCAGGGCTGCGTTAAGGCACGTTAAGAACTCAGTGCAGACGCATTTAGTTGCCATTTGCCTTATGTACTGCGCCAACTGGTGCGGCGCATGGTGAGTAATTGACGGCTGTGGTGACTCCGCAGGTTTCAGTCGATCGAGCTCTTGATCAACGGTAGACATGGCTGCATACGGTACCGATCTTTTAGCCTTGAACCCGGGCTTAGCACCTGGTCGCAAATTCAGAGTTGCCTTAAATTTCGTAAAATGCCCCAAGCCATCCTGAAAGAGGGAGGCAAATTTTTGCTTCAGATTACGTGTCTTGTCTTCGACGGACCTTGAGAATGCGTCTGGACTTGCTCGAACTCGGTTAAAGATCTGATCCAGTTGAACATCGAGGTGTTGCCACTTTCAATCCACTCGATGCAAAGAAGATTCAAATTCGACTTGTCTAAAATGTAGCATGTTCCCGAGGTTTCCACACTTTAGAAAGCAATCTTGCAAGTAAGTTTGCCCACTACATTTAACATAGCGCCGGACACATTATTTTCAACTTTCTGTGACTCGACCATCTTCGGCCTCTTTATGTGATTCCATGTGCCCCAGGAAGTAACCGTGGTGTCCGGAGGCAGTGTCAAATTAAAGATTCATTTGCTCCCATTGAGCAACACACTGATAAACCGTCATCCCGCTTTACACTCGCATTGGCATGCGGCAAGTATGGAGCGAGTCACGGCGCCATCCTTTCTAGAATTCGCCTTTCAATGAGACTTCACTTCCTTCGACCGGATCTGACTGCAGCCTTCCTCTCTATGCTTACGCTTACGGCCCGTTTGACAAATATGATGTTTGAAGGGACCAAAGCGCGCGAAATCCCGTTCGTTGCATGACCAGCATGCTGTGGGCGGTTTCTTCGTAGGCCTCTAGAAAGGTTTGCTTGGGTTCATGGTCCTGACCATTTTCACGAGTTGCACGGTATCTGGTGGCACGTGATCATTCTGTTCGACCATGGTAGCGTCGTATTTAAGAGAAGGAAGCCGTTTGCATTTGCTTACGCCGTCCTGCACTGTCAGATCAGCATCATGCTACAGCTTAGCTGAAAGCCGCTTGCGGGTCTCTGCGGCACTGGGCCATTGTAGAGCGCTGCCAAGAATGTGACCCTTGAACTGACCGTCCGTTACTGAGCGTAGCGTGAATTGTTCACACTCACAGTTGAGCATGTCCGATAGGTCACAATGTCGTCCGCTTACTGTTTTACAAGTTGCAGGCGTTGATAGGTGATATTAAACAAGAATACCGACTTAGCAAAATTTCCTTCAGCTACGAAACTAGTTCGTCAAATGCTAGAGCCTTCGGCTGTTTGGGCTAAACTTGGTCTATGAACCTTGAATGTTCATTTATTACGAGCTTGTGGGGTAGTAATCATACGTTCCAGGAGTCGTCCTGACGAATGAAGTCCGTCCGGAAAATGACTTCATAGCGCTTGAACCACGCTTCGTAGGTGCATCCATCATCCGCGTTATGATTGAATTCAGTGATGCGTTCGTGAGAGGATCAACAGAATTCGCCAGCATGTACCGCGCCGGTGCTTCAGTTGTCTGCAAACTCAAGCGTCGTGTCAGATTTTCGAACATTCTCAACTGTGCCTGCATTTGAGCTTGATGCTGAAAAGCAGATTTTGAAATTGTTCCGCAAAATAATTCAGCATATTTCTATTTTTCCCGTCGCTATTTGTTATAACCTTCTAATTAAAAGGAATTCCAAACTAACAAATCACTGCTCTACAGAACTTCTAGCCCATCAAAGGAAAAAGGAGAACAGCAGTACCTTTGACAAACTAAGGTAATAATCGCCGCCGATGAACAATGTACAACTACTGTGGACCTGGGTTGTAGTTATACGTCACCTACTGACCATAGAATCCTAGCATTGAAAGGTCAGCTATCGAGGTTTGTGGTTCCCCATATCTTTTGCCGAGGTGCCAGGTGATTTTTAATCACGTACAAAATTAGAACATTTCGGTACGTTTGAAATCGATGCGATAGCCGTTAGCAATCAATTATTCTCTGAAATAGTGAATTTTTAATGCAATTCTTCCGTTCTTTTGGACAGCTAACGGTAAATTGATGCCGTACCTCGAGTTGATTATTACGTAACCCCCGTAAGCTCAATGGAGCGACCTGCTCGTTTGATGTGCTATCCTGTTATTCTAACCTCTGCTTCTTGGATCTCTTTTGGTTGCTGGGTCTTGGTGAATGCCAGTTAATCTCGCTGGTTTTTAGTAATGAGAAGAGGAATCCCGTCGAATTAGCCTTAAAGGCTGCGTACATTGGAATATAGCACTCTTGGTCCGCTATTTTTACAGCAGCACTGGGTAGCAGAATGTTTGTCTTCCAGCGAGTGCTCTGGGTTTTCTGAACAAGGCGAAAATTCACAATGTAGAAATCAATTTCGCAGGTCGTTCGGCGAGTTCGAAGTTCATTTACGGCTTGCCTCATCCTGACTCTACTTTCTGGGTAAGAGCTTCAGAACAAATTAAGTTTCTCCGTTAGGATGCTAGGTACGACTGAGGATGGGGCAACGTTCATCTTCATCCTGACAGGCGACTTTTAACTGGCGAGTCTTGGATGGAGCAGTTTACTTTCTACCTATGCGGAAAGCAGGGAGGATATTGATACCCTGCTCGCCTACATCGAACAGAATGGATACCATCCGGATTCAGCTGAAGGTTCTTTGTCGGTTTCAGGAGCATTCATAGGTATTAAGCAAGGCGCACGAGGCGCTCTGTTTCATCCTAGGAGACGGCTTTTATGGGGCTTGCTTTCTTTAATGAGCTACTCAATTAAGGTAACTTTGTCAATCGTGAACTCCAGTTGCGTTGGGTTACATTTTGCTTTAGGCCTTGAAATTGGTGCCTTTTTGTCTGTCTTTTAACCGGATTAATCTAGGAGGTTTCTGCAAGGTTTATGCTCTCCAAAGCTGCATATGTCCTCGTCTTTGTTTCTGGCTAATCGCATATAAATAAATAAATAAATAAACATTTTATTCTCGACAAAGCGAGACACGCCTTTTCGGGCATGATCAGCATATTGCATTATTGTACATGATAGCGGAATAAGCAGCACCAACAGTGGGAGTAGTAAAGTTGGAGACAGTAGTGTGGGCCCATAGAGCCCAAAGGTTATATGTAGTCCATGAACACAGATTGCGAGAGGTAAAAATAGTGATCAGATCACTTATATGGTATGTTGATGAGGAACTAGTCCGATGAGGTCCCGTAAGCAATGTAGGTCAGTGAGTGAAGTATGAGGAAACGGGTGGAAAATACTTAAGAATAGTGGTATGTCACTAGTCAGATATGTAGGCGTGTTCGTGCGAGAGCCAATATATGCACAGAACTTGTAAATGTGGTGTCGATCAACTTGCCAATGTGTTAGGGGCGGTGACTTTATTGAGAGGCGAGTCACATCCGCCACGTCGCAGTGTTGTTAAACAGACATCTGTGGCTTTTTGTAGGGAAAACGCTTGCCAGACGAAGACCCACCACATCCTGGAACACTGCCGGCTGTTGATATACATTGGCAAGATGGTATCTGACCGATTATCCTCGCGGATATTCGCAGTCACGCAACGCCAATTTGTTTCCTATGGCGGTGTAGTCGCCTTCGGAGTCCATTACAAGTGGTTGGGGCTGTCGAAATCGGACGACTCAGGTGACTTGTATTGAATTGATCAGTTTCCTAGGTTCTTTAGTGTGCCATGATTATGAAGTGCGGGTTTTTCTTTGTTCTTTATTGAATCCGTGTCCATGGGAGCGCCGCAGGTACGTCTTCAGCGGTGTTCGGTGCAGGTAATGTTATCCTGTAGAACAAGGGTGAGAAGAAAAACGGACCGAGCAAACTGCCAACAGAATTGAACAGGACTATGTTATTGTATAAATATAAAATTTATGGTAAAGTTGTGCTGGCTGAAATCAATGGAATGACCGATGAGCTGAGGCTAATGGTACCTATACCGCCAATGAATAGTTGCGATATGAGCGAAGAGAGAAGCCAAATAAGAGAGGAAAACGTTAATGTGAGCTGAGATGCACGATAGTAGAGCCGAGAGGCAAAAGTCAATCAGAGACCAGAAATTCGGATTTCGTTGAGCGTTGCTAAGCATAGAGATAATGATTCAGACAAAGAAGAGTATCATAAGGTTGTAACTTATACCAATGAGAACTTGAGACGATGGCAGCCGGTGCTCAAAATAAGAGAGGCCTTGGCTTGAGACCTATGGACATTTGGAGCCTCAGGGGACTGACTTGGCCAAAATGTTTTGGAATGAGACGCACAGAAGTAATGGTAACCAAAAGAGAACTGGGATGTTGCGCTGATACTAGTGATAACTATACCGCCATTGGAATGTTGCGATATAGACCAGAAGAGAGGCAAAACACGAGAGGGGACGTAATTGTGCGCTGAGAAGCATGAGAATGGAGCCGAGAGGCAAACCTCAACAAGGGACCTGAGATTGCAATTTCCGTAGAACGACCAAGCATGCAGATAATGTGTCAAACGGATGCCAGCACATAAGGCAGTTATTTATACCAATGAGAAAATTAATCGGTGGCAGCCGATCCTCAAAAGAAGAGAGGCCTTGGTTTGGTGCCTATGGGCATTTGGGGACTGAGAGGCTGGAGTAGTAGAAGAGGTTTAAAACTGAGTACCACAGTAGCAAAGGGAATCAAAAGAAGCTTAGGATGTTGAGCTGACGCTTGTGATAACTACAGCGCCATTGAACCGATGCGATATGGACCAAAAGAAAGGCCAAACAAGAGAGGGGAACGTAATTGTGAGCTGAGATTCATGATGGTGGAGCCGAGGGGCAAAAGTCAATCAGAGACCTGAAATTGCAATTTTGCAGGCGAGCAAGAATGCAGGTAATGAGCCAGTATCATGAGGCTGTTTCTTATGCCAATGAGAACTGTTATCGATGCTCAAAGGAAGAGAAGCCATTGATTAAGACCTATAGGCATTTAGAGCCGGAGGCCGGTGCGGTCCAGGAGGTTTAAGAGTGCGTAGCGCAGTAGGAAAGTGGATCAAACGTGGCCTAGTATGTTATGCTGACGCTATGGGAACCTAAACCACCATTGAACCGATGGGATATGGACCAGAAAAGAGGCCAAACAAGAGAGGGGACATAATTGTGATCTGAGAAGCATGAGAGTGGAGCCGAGAGGCAAAATTCAACCAGGGACCTGAAATTTCAATTTCGGCAGAAGGACAAAGCATGCAGGTAATGTACCAGACTGAGGCGAGTACAAGAGGCAGTTACTTATACAAATGAAAACTTTTGCCGACGGCAGCCAATGCTCGAATGAGAGAGGCCTTGATTTGAGACCGATGGGTATTATGAGCCTGAGAGGCCGGACAAGTCCAGTAGGTTTAATAATGAGTGTCACAGTAGCAAAGAGAATCAAGCGAGGGCTAGTAAGTGGCGCTGGCGTTAGAGGTACCTATACCGCCATTGAACGGATGCGATATGGACCAAAAGAGAGGGAGACGATACTTGTGAGCTGAGAAGAATGATAGTGGAACCAAGAGGCAAAAGTCAATCAAAGACCTGAAATTGCAATTTGCAGGGGTCCAAGCGTATTATAATGTATCAGACGGAGTAGAGTACATGAGGCTGTTTTTTATGCCAATTAGAACTTGAATCAATGTTGAAAGGAAGAGAAGCCTTGAATTGAGACCCATAGGCATTTGGAGCCTGAGAGGCCAACTAGTCAAAAGGTTTAGGAGTGAGAGCTACAGTAGCAAGAACATATAGCGACGTCTGGGATTAGGCATACAGAAAATGAATCGGACGGAGACGAAAATCATGCGGCCGTTACCTATACCATTGAGAACCTTAATCGATGGCAGCCGATCCTCAGAGGAAAAGAGGCCTTGGCTTGAGACCTATAGGCATTTGGAGCCTTAGAGGCCGGAGTAGTCCAATGGGTTTAACGATGAGTGCCATAGTTGCAAAGAGAATCACACGGGAGCTAGTAATTTGCGTTGGCGTTAGAGGCACCTATACCACCAGTGAACCGATGCGATATGGACCAAAAGAGAGGCCAAACAAGATAGGGGAACGTAATTGTGAGCTGAGATTCATGATGGTGAAGCCGAGAGGCAAGAATCAATCAGAGACCTGAAATTGCATTTGCAGGGGACCAAGCATACAAGTAATGAGCCAGACGGAGGCCAGTATCATGAGGCTGTTTCTTATGCCAATGAGAACTGTAATCGATGCTCAAAGGAAGAGAAGCCGTTGTTTAAGACCTATAGGCATTTGGAGCCGGAGGCCGGTGCGGTCCAGGAGGTTTAAGAGTGCGTGGCGCAGTAGGAAAGTGGATCAAATGTGGCCTAGTATGTTGTGCTGACGATATGGGAACCTAAACTACCATTGAACCGATGGGATATGGACCAGAAAAGAGGCCAAACAAGAGAGGAGGACAATACTTGTGATCTGAGAAGAATGATAGTGTAGCCGAGAGGCAAGATTTATCTAGGACATGATCTTTCGATTTAGGTAGAGGGATCAAGCGTACAGATAATGACTCGGACGGAGACGAGAATTATGAGGCCGTTACTTATACCGTTAACAACCTCATTCGATGGCAGCCGATTCTCAGAGGAAAAGACTATGCTTTACAGCTACTACTCTGCGTTGTAAGTTCACTCTCTGAGGAAGTGTTGATCCTGCTTCGACTTGGAGCTGGATTGCCAAGACTGACCGGCAACATTGTTCTCGTCAACGTTGCGAAGGTAGCACGGCTTCCTTTTCCTTTGGGCATAGAGTACCGGCACAAGCAGGCACACAGATGAAACAGGAGTTTCGCAGTCAGAGGTAGACAGCTTGTGCAGGAGCCGTAGGTACGCTGAGGAAGCGCAAGCTCATCGGAAACTTTTTGTCGCTAACCACTGCTAGACAGGAGTAGCGGTGAAAGTTTATGCTTTTGAAGGCATTGTGCAGAAGACAGTGGTAGAGATCTTGACTAATGTTACAGCAAACTATGTGCGTCCAACTGTCGCAGAGTGCGCATTGGACGGCCTTTGAACGTGGGGTGACCCAACCTCGCAGCCCATGCACTTGGATGTTGTATCTAGCATAAGGAAAATTTAATCATAGTCAAATTTCCTTAAATGTGTCCATGCCAAATCCTTTCTTTACGAAAGTTTCACCTAAGGGACTCGAAAGCATAGCACACTATAAAGAGGTTACCGTGCAATACGCACAGAGAGTAGTCAAACTCCCAGAGAAACCGCTGAGAGATTCATTGAGCAGTCATCTGAGTAGATTTAATTTACTTATCAATGCACAACACGGATTCTGGAAGGGCTTTTTGAGTCCGATGTATATACCGGTGGCTCGCGAAATTTGGGCGAACCCGCAGGATACCGGTCACGCAGTGGACGTGCTTTCCTTCAACTTTTTGAAGGCATTTGACAAGGTACCCCATTTGAGGCTAGCGCAAAATCTGACCTACGTGGTATCTTCTCTCGTTCTTCTTTGGGTGACTAGCTTCTTAAACGCTAGAGAACTGTGTACGGGTAGGCCGTGGCTTATCCTTTATGCAGTCTGTCCTCTGTGACGTTCCGCAGGGCTCGGTTCTTTACTGTTGCTGTTCTTTATTTGTGTGTACCACCTACCCGCGGAGCTTGAGGTACCATCGCTGCTATTTTCTGATGATCTGAAGCTGTAGAATATTGCCGCTGTTCCCGGGGTTCCGAAGCTATTCAGTGGGTCTTGGATAAGCTTTGGGACCAGTGTACTTTATACTTACTGCCCATAAATCAGGCGAAGTGCTCCGTTCTTCGAACTGAATGGAGTTTACTAGTGCGAAGTACTTATTCGGTTGGGTCGAACGCCCTGGGTACCTAGCCAGCTTGTTCTAGGCGTCGTACGCTCTTCCGCTATACACTCCGGCGATAACTGGAATATGGCCGCAAGCAGAGGATTCCGCATGTTTTGGTTAATATGATGTGCATTCGGACTCTTGAAGAACGGCATCTACGATACTGTTCACGGCTTTCGTTCTGCCCCACCTGGAATACTGTATCAAGCTTGTCTGCCCTGCCAAGTCCGCGACAAAATGGAGCTAGAGAGGGTTTTACGCGTCGGTAGGATGTTAGTTGTGGGATTCCGAGTACGCACATACCCGAGCGTCTAATTAGATTGGGAAGTCACACAATGCACTACCGAAGGATTAGAGGAGACCTAATCTTAACCTACCGTAGGTTGACTGGGAAGGCCGGTCCGGCTTTATTTTGGCTATTCAGTCCCGCTTGATATAAATAAATAAATAAATAAATAGGTATATTTCTAGACCTGCTAGAGGCTGCACCCTAAAGGGTTCAGATCAATGCTTACATTTATCCGATGCTCTTGCATGGACGTTGGCAAAATATATGTTAATCGTTAGCAATTGTAAATGCATTGGCACTGTTTAGTATACAGCTACTGGGTCGCAGGCGCCCACCTTGACATTTTTCTGGTTCCTTCGGGCGATACTGAGCTTCTTGTCTTTTATTGTGAAAACTTCGCGGAGGTGTAGTTTGCCTTTTCTCTGTGGAATAGAATCCAATTTGCCACAAGTTCACTTTAAATTGATCGCACAATAATGGGCCACTCAGTTGCCCCAATTGTTGTTGCGCACGTGAAAGAAATGAATGAAGGGATTATAAGGCATACGAAAAGTTAAAAGCAATTCCGATAAATGCAGACATAAATAGAAGCAATTTGTTAAGAGAGAAAATAAATCTGCGTGCTTCAGTAGAAAAATACCAATTAGCAAAAAAATAAAGCGCTACTTTTATTACGCTGATATTGCTCTCCGGCGCAAAATTTCAACCTGAGTTATTCTTAGATAAAAGAAAAAGTCTTTCTACAGTTGGAATACCGCTTAAAGTAGCACAAAATTATACTGGTCTGGACCAGCTTTAGCGCCTGAATACGATGAACGTAAAAGCAACCATGCGTACAGTAGTTTGCGAGTTATTCGCAATTAAACGATGGTCTACGAATAAGGCCATTTTTATTTTTCGCTAAAAATGGCTTTCTGCTTTGCAGGCAGATAGCAGAAAAAATAAAATACAATATAAAAAGTAGGGAAGCGGTGTATGTTTTAGATAGGCATAGCTATCCAGAAATGCTCTAATTAGCCCGTTATACCCTGCGACAACTACGGACTGCGCAGGTGGCCGAAAAGTAAACTTTGCAGGCAAGCATGAAAAATATATGCAATTAAGGGATGAGCTTGCGCGAAAACGCTAGAAATCCAGCAAGGAATATTATATCTACAAGGGAATTCAGGGGAGTTTGTAATTAACTCACGGTTAGAAGTCCACAGCATACCATTTTTAGGGGATACTGAGCCACATAAACAACCAGTAAAATAGAGTTTAGCATTTTTTAAGCCTCTAAGCCTTTCTAAAGCTTACAACAAGGCCGCATGAGCCAGGTCTACCTGAGTAACTCAGGGGATCTTTCAGATCCGTTGACAGATTTCGGCCTGCAAATACACACATTACTTAGCTAAACATCATAAGATTTATCCCTTAGAGCCGATTTTCTATATTAATGAGGCTCTGTCTCTAACATCAGTGAGCTATAGGAGCCTGTCACTAATAATAAAGAACTGAGCATGGGAAAATTTAGTAAAATTTAGCTAATTGCATTTGGGCGTGAAATCCGTTTTGCTCTACATTGGTTGGGCTTTAACAACTCTACTTCTGGTGGTTGAGCTTGCTTATACTTGAGGTATTGTTATGCCTCATGTGTAGATGCACACTATTGTGCAGCTCTTTGATGAATTTCGATTTATTTCTCTCCATTTTTAAGTTCCGATGGTAGTGCCGGCGGTGTTCATCCAGATGGCAATGTTAACTGGCACTCTAATGTCACACCGACTATTTCTTTTGTGATTTTCCTGGCAAGAGCTGTTCTAGCACCCTAGGCAAAGAGCGATAAGGTAAATCAGGAGTAGAATAGTAACAAAAACCAGTGGGAGCTGGTCGTTCACCAGCCATTACGCATAACGCATGGTAGGCTTTGGAGCCAGCTAAAAGATAAATGACACACGGGCGGCCAAGAGAAGAAAAGTGGTGATGGAAAGTTTCTGGTGCTCCAGCCAGCCAGTGTGACAGGGGCCTCTCTGTCATTGGTTAGCTTTCGTGCCAGTGAAATGAAATCTGAAAATGCGAATGTTTTACGAGCAAAAGCAGTTAAAGAAGAGGATCTGATTTTTATTATGCCTGTCTACTAGTGTTGCCAATAACGAAAGGCACATATATACCAGATAAAGCTAAGTATTTGGGGTCAAGAGAGAGTAAGTGGAGAGCAAAATGTCTGATTCTTGGTCCTAAAACATGTAAAGTGCGCTCTTTGTCAACAATAAGAAAGATATATTTTTTTATTTTGCGGTTTAATTACTGATAGTGTTTGGAAACTGCTGAGTATAGTAACTATTGCTCTGACTTAATGAAAAAGCTTCAATTAGGGCCCGCTGGCAACCGACATCTAGGAAGACACATAAAGGTTCATTTAAAGCCGGCATTTAGACGATTTTGGACAATTCTAATGCTACGCTTAGGTGCATCCGCAGCAGCAAACGTTTTCAACATTCTATGCAAGGCTTAGGTCTGGTAGCATGCCCTTACTAGGGGTACCATAGAGGTCATAAGCCTAATACTTTTTCCACGGATCCAGTGGTCAAGAAGTTGAAAAGTGATAAAAGTCTGAAGAGAAGGGATGAAGATGTAGATAAGAAATAAGGATTGAAGCAAGAGGTCGGTGAAGAATAAGATAATCTTGTATTCAGTTTGCTATTCTTAAACCCTGGAAAATGGGTGCGACGGATACCGTTAAAGTCTCTTAGGTGCTAGAACGGTAACCACGATGAATGTGGATGAGTTTTGAGCTGAAGGTGCTTAGATGTCTTGCACTACATCGTGGGCGTCCTCAAGCTATATCAGGGCCAGTTTCAAAGAAGTGGTCTTGCGAATCGCAGATATGGAAGATGCTTTGTAGATTGCCAAAACACAAATATTCCTTGAAGTTGGGCAAACCGCGGTCCGGTCGGATTAGGGCGGAACTCCGGCTGTCACGCAGAGACGTCGATGGTGGGAACGTGCTTCCGTAAAGGGTTACCAGGGAAACTGCGAGTAAGAGATTTCATTGGCTATTTAACGCTCCTGGATGGAAACACGATACCTTTTCCTTTTGCTGAATAACCCGCTTCTTCACACTTCTTTTCCCTTTTCTCTGCTTTTCTTCCTACCGCGGTAATAGTTTCTTTTTGCAAGTGAATTACCTCAATTTTTACGTTTGATATATTTCCCTATCCTTTGCTTACTTTATCTGACTGCCACAGCAGTGACTGCTAGGGCAGAACACGTAAGCATTAACTGGTTGGCCTTGGTTAGATAAGGGGTGTACCGTTTTAGATCCATTTATAACTAGGTTCACGGTATCCATTCCGGGCTCAATGATCCACTCAAGATGGAATACTCACGGGTTTCTCCTATCGTTCCAGTCACATACAAACTTTAACTTAAACAGGAGAGGGCGTTCAGGATGCTGGATCACGGTCCTATCCTTTTTAAAATGTGACGCGCTGGCATTCACTATCGAAAGTTTGTGACGTCATCTAGGGAGCCTGCACAACTTTGCTCGAAGGGCGTGTGCGTATATCGGTATGCTCTGGCGATTGAATTCCGCAAATTAACACAGGGCATTTAACCCGGTTGCTCGTGTGAGAACGCAGTTCGAAGCGTCTGGATTCTCGATCAACCACACCGGCATAATTGACGAATTCGTCCGCGTCACTTATCACATGTTTGAGACGCTGGTGACGAATATTGGAAAGTGATGGTTGTTCACCGAATATTTATCCGAGTGGCTACACATTTTCAGCGAATGACGCTCACATGCGGTAAGATGTAAACGGAGTGCTTTTCGTGTTCAGAGAAGCCGAGCTTGCCTCATAAGGGGAATCTCTCGGTAGCTATATGTAAGGTTCGACCTGCCTCAAGTAAAAATGGGAAAAAGACGGCTATTTGGGCGAGATAGAAGTTTATTGTCGAAAGGCATAATACCGCTGACTAACGGCACCGCAAAATGGTTCCAGCTGGGGAAAGGTATAGTCGCCAGCTGCGACGCAGCAAACTCCATTCGAGGCGGAAAAGTCAGAAGCGCGTGAATGCGATTCGTATGGATGACGCAAAAAGGCGTAGTAAGCGTTTGAACACGCAAGCTTCCTAACTTGTCTATGTAACCAATGATATAGCTATGTTATATTGTAGTAAATATTTTACTTATATATTACACAGACAAACAGGAAAAGCACCAGTGCACTACATAATCCCCTCTTGGAGGGGAACCATCAGTGACCCTTCGAACTACTTGAGGACTGTTTGTAGCGGGCCAGCCTTCTGCTCGACCGGACAGTGGAACATGATGCAGTTACTGTGGGAAAGCAAAGTCAACGGACCCTAGCGGACTCCCAAGCATGGCCTCACTTAACGTGCTGACAACGAAAATGGAGAGAACATTCGTTGCATACGATCACTTGTGTTTGCTCGCGAGTGAGTGCTCTGCGCTTTGCAACAGAAAAAGGAAGGAAGAAGCGCGGTAGTCAGGACTGTAGAGGAGACGACCGCAACGGACAGGAAAAGTAATTAACGAATGGGCAACAAAAGTCAAGGAAAAAGTTCCGCTTATCAGTTTTCAAAACTTTTTCTCCGTTTCCATGGTTTTCGAAACCTTATGGGATGTCTTTGGATTTTCAAAACATTTGCGCTTTTGAGGTTTTCGGAAGGTACTGACGAGAATCACAACCTGAACATGCTGATAGGAGCAAAAATACTAAGCAAAAGTTCTAAGAAACAGGTTGGCCAGTAAATCCGCGACCAGGTTTAGAACGTAGTTGCCGTGGCGGAGTCGGATGGCTCAGGAGACGTGGTACAGTTGCGCAGTTGCTGACTAAAGGCATTTCCACCACCATTGGTTTGCTCGATTCATCAAAGGAAGAAACGGTGGAGTCGTCGTTCAGCGCTGCTTCGACGTAAGCAACGATGAGGCGGTTGTTTGCAACGGCGTCGAACTGGCCGTTTCTTTCGACGACGAAGCAGCCATCCTTAAATTGTAGGACATTGTATGGACCTTAGTAAGATCGTCCCAGTGGTTCGCGTAAAACACCAAGGCGAATAAAGCCAATGGGCAGTAGTGTAGACATTTGGGAACGTAAGGCTTGCGATGCTGTTCCTTTAAGGCGGACGACTTATTGTGCAAATCCTCGTTGATAGCAGCCGAGCGTAGTGCACGTCGTATCAAAGTGTTCCGGCTTTCAGAGGAGGAGTTGCCTGGGAATCGGAGTGGTTGTCCATGGGCCAGTTCGGCGCTGGACCATAAGAAATCGGTTCCAAATGTTGACCGAATTCCGCGTAGCAGCATGGGCAGAAGTTCTGTCCAACTAAGTGCATTGGCGGCACTTAGCGTGGCTGTTGGTGGAGACGCTGCACCGTTCCGTTTGTTTGAGAATGGTAGGCAGTTGCCTTGGTGCGTTTACATCCGAGGACTTTGAGTAGGTCCTTGAAGGTCGACGATTCTATTTGTGGACCATGGTCGGTTACCACAGTGGCTGGACAGCCATGCTAGGCGACGCAGCACTCAAGGCATGCGCGGTAGGTTGGCAGCAGATACATCGTGCATTGGGCTGGCTAGCCGAACAATCTCCTCGTGGTGTCAGCTGGGTGGTTCGGGTTTACTCCGTTCCAGCCAATAGTTCGGCGGCAGTGTTCCAGGACATGGTGGGTTTCGCCTGGCAAGCTTTCTCCCTATAAAAAGCCACAAATGTCTGCTTAACAACACTGTGACGTGGCGGTCGTGACTTGCCACAAAATAAAGTCACTGCCCTGTGGCTATCCGGATAATTCTCTCCAACCCACGGACATCAAGCTCCTACTCGTAGGTTGATGACAATATAAACATTGAAGGTTGCAGCAGCACAACTACATGTACAAAATACACAGCTACATATATATACACACAAAATGACAAACATACATACCCCCTACACAAACACAAACTGATATGGCAAACATATCGGAGTTTTGCACATTCTTGATCACGCAACGTTATATCAAAACGATTATGCCTGTTAATGCGTGCCTCACCTTGTTGAGAATAAAAGGTTTGTTTATCTATTTATTCATCTCCAGGCCAACCAGTGGATTGATCCAACTTGGATAGGATCTAGATCGTATATTTGGAAGGCGCAACTGGTCAAATGATGTCGACGTGGACGTGTGCGAATAGAGTCGATTGTGACGGGAAGCATCCTAACAGAGCAGCAACATGTGGATTAACCCTTGCTCGCTGGCAAGTCAGCAGTAGCATGTCCAAAGTCTGACGTCCGACGGTATGTAGAGCCAGACGTATCTGTAGGCCATCATCTTGACTGAAGGGCGGATGCCAGGATGCAACAAGTGTTGCAGCGTATCAAAGGCTTTTCGGCGAAAGTCAGTTGGTAAGAGCGGACGCAGATGTCCGGTAGAGAGTCGCAGAGTATGGTACCTGTAGATGAAGAAAGCGGCCTAGGCACCGACTACAACGTAAACTCTTTGCAGGATGATTTTAAGCCTTTATTGGCCCGCTAAGCAGTGCCCATATCTGACTGATCGAGTGACCGCTCGGTCGGAGCCAGCAACTTTAGGCTCAAGTGCATATCCGCCACGACCTTATCCTTGTCATACATGTGTTGGACGCCCGTTGAAAACTGCTACATGAAATCTAGATGAGGAACTTCACGCGGAGTTTATCAGGGAGAAGTGTTCAGGAGGGCGTAACCGCGTGGGTTGTGGTCTGTAAAGACCGTAAAATGATTACCTTCGAGAAGGTGAGGAAAATGGTGGACGACGGCGTATAACGTGAGTAACTCGCCGTCAAAGGTACTGTATTTCGACTCGAATGCTGAAGGTTTCGAGAGAAGAACGCTAGTGGTTGCCACTTACCTTAAAAAGCTGCTGTAGCACTTTGCCGATTGCGTTTTACAGGGCGTCGACGGCTACACTGATTGGAGCATTCGAGTAGAAGTGATGAAGCATGACAGCGAAAGTGCATGCTCCTTTGCTAGCTTTGAATGCTTTACGTGCTTTAGGCATAAGATCAACTTTACCGTCAGTGCGTCCATGCAGAAGCTCAGTGAGCGGTCGCACGTACTCGGCGCAGCGTCACAGGAATTGGCGATAGTAGTTGATCATGCTGTTGAAGCCTCGAAAGGCGGGTAGAGTTGTTGGATGAGGAAAGTCGCGCACTGTCAGGACTTTATCCCAAAAATGGCAGATACCCTCGGAATAAAATAGATGTCCGAAGAAGTCAATGCGTGGCAGCATGAAAATGTACTTGTCGGCATTGACAGAAAGGTGGTGCGCACACAACCGTTTGAAAAATTCGTAGATATGTTAAGCGTTCCTGTTCCGAAGAACCGGCCACCAGGATATCGTCCACGTACAGTTGGAAGAAATAGAATCCACGTAGGGCGGAGTCGATGAAGCTTTTAATATCTGCACGGCGTTGCGCAGACGGAATGGCATTCGTGGAAACTCAAATAGTCCAATTATTGAAATAACGGCGGTTTTCGGTATGTACTCTTCGGCGACCGGGATCGGAGGATCAGCCCGCACCAGCTTGGTCTTAGCGAACACGCGAGTGCCCTTAAGGCCGGCCTTAATGTCCTTACGTGAAGAAAAATAACGCTCCCGAATTGTCACGTTGTTGAGGGCGCGGTAACAGCCACATGGTCCCCAGTTTCCGGACCTTATATGGACCATGTGGAGGGGCGGAGACCAAAGGCTGTTGGATGGTCGGGTGATCCCAAGTCCGGGTTTGCTCGAATTCCACACGGATGGTTTTGAGCTTGTCGGCAATCAGCCTTCGTGCTTTGGCGGAAAGGACGGGCCCTTGGTAACTAAGTGATGCGGGCTAGCTGCGGCTGCAGTTGACAGAGACGGTAAATAAATAAATAAATAAACTTTTATTCTCGACCATGCGAGACACACCTTTACAGGCATGATCATGTTTAGCTAACAGTGTGATCAATAATGTACAAAAGTACATGTTGGGCATAACAGTGTATGTAAGTGTATGAGTGTATATACGTATGTATTTGTGTATGAATGTAGCTTGTGTCTTTAAATGTGCCGCAGCATTTTTGACTGTTTGTTGTCGTCAGGAATGTGAGCATAAGCGATTGATGTACTTGGGTTGGATAGCACTTTCCGGATATCCACGGGCAAGTGACGTTATTTTGTGGCGAGTCACATCCGCCACGTCGCAGTGTTGATAAACAGACATTTGTGGCTTTTTATAGGGTGAACGCTTGCCAGGCGAAAACCCACCACGTCCTGGAACACTGCCGCCGAACCATTTGCTGGAACGGGTTAAACCCGAACCACCCAGCTGGCACCACGAGGAAGTTGTTCGGCTAGCCAGTCGGAATGCTTCAGGGTAACTCTCAAGTAGGGCTTTGCACACCGGTGAGTTAGTCTTGGCCTACACTGGACTGAGCAATGTTACAACGCTGAATATTCCAGCGACGGAAAGTTTCGTTGTCTACTCTATGAGATGGTGTCGTTTAGCATCGACGAGCATGTCGAAGTGCTGGAGAAAATCCATCCCAGTAAGGTAATTTTTGACGCCGGCGACAAGGAACAAGAATCGAAAAGGGCGTCGCAGGCCGTGGTTAAGCGTGCACGAGCGCTGACCTTAGATGCGGATGCTGGGGCAGTTAGCTGCACTCAGAGAAATAGTCATCTTCCCAGTTGCCTCGATGGGATCACGTGGCAGGTCGTTGACTGCTGCGCCAGTGTCGACGAGATAGAGGACTCCAGGTTATCGATGGATGAGGCTGAATACACGACTGTGTTGACCAGCTACGTCCGCCGCCCCTACGTGCTGGTCGGCCCGACTCCCCTAAGAGTTGCGTTTGAAGGAAGATGGTGGGCGGCACGACTTGGACTGCGGACCAAATCGCTGATGGTACCCGCATTAGGTAGACATACGGCGCGGTGATTTCGAGAGGGGCATTGAAGATTTGAAGATCGACATCGGCAGCTACTCCCAGAAGCTGTGAAATCGGTAAACCGCTTGGTGATTGCGGCAACATACGCTTTCATCGCGGAAATATCGCCTTTTGGCATAGGTTGTACTTGCGAAATCTGGCCGCAGGATTCCCAAACTTAGTCTGCGATATCGGCCATCAGCGTTTGGGATGCGCCAGCTTTTGCGTAGATATTACACACTTCAGTGACAATCTACGCAGCCACATTTCCTTGAGAAATGTGTCGTGCACCATGTCGGAATGGACAAAAACTGCATCTTTCGCCATAGCTGCCACGGCCCGAGGCCACCTAACTCCGTTTCGCTCATAAGATTCATGATACATTGACGCGCAGCAACCCTGTCCTTATGAGAACCGCGGCTTTAATTTCCTCGTACGTTTTCCTCTGTGCTGGCAACTCGAAGGTATCGTCGATATCATCGGCGACATGCGGAGGAAGCGTGCAGATGAAGTGGAGATATGTGCTTCTTCAGACCTAATGCCACGATATTCGTAAAGAGTCTCCAACTGAGCAAATCTAGGTTTTGGATTGCTTTCGCGAAAGGGCGCAGTGACGCTGCTCACATTTTCAACCTGGCCGTCGAGGACTGGGTGACCCTTATCCATAGCAAAAATATCAAACAAAGTAAGCAATATGGAACCAAAAATATGCAAAACCTTATGAAAATGGATGGGCGCACTGCAAAATCTAACGAACCTGGAAAGAAGACATAGTAAATGGCTTACCAAAGTTTCTGTCGTGGACACTAGTTGTAGTGGAATCGTTCGGTCGTTATCTGTCAAGTTTGTTCCACCTTAAGGAAATGTCGGGAAAAGGCGGATATTTGGGCAAGATAGACGTTAATTGTCGAAAAGCGAAATCGCGCTGGTCAGAAGCATCGCAAATTGGTGCTACCTAAGGTAATCATATAATCGCCAGTCGAGACGCAACAAACGACCTTCGGGGCAAAAAAACAGAAGCGCGCGAATGCGAGTCGTCTGGATGACTAAAACACACATAGTGCTTGTGCGAACCGACAACCTTCCTAAGTTGTCTATGTACGGAATGATGTTATATTTAAATACTTTTTACACCGACCAAATGAACCATCTCCAGGTCACTACAGCGTAGCAGAAGGCGAACATTCCATGCGTCATCACAACTGACAACCACCACTCAATATATGTCTTCGTGTTGTTTGAACAGGAACCAAAATGGTAGACTGGTTGAAGGATCAAACAAAAACTATGGAGCGTCGTGTCCGCCATTGGCGATAAATGATAGTTTGACAACGTGATTGTGGCACGCAATGTTGATTGTTGAGAAAGGAAGCTAATGGGCTTTTTGATACAAGCGTATGTTTACCCTTATATGAAAGCGTTTGTTAATATATTAAGGTAGGAATTATAAATCAGTATCCGACACTGTTTAAATGCGGCAAAAGGGTTAACCATTGGCCCGCTTCTAACGACAGCAGCCACGGTTGGGACTCTAGGGCATTCCGACCTATCCACAAAGGTCTATATTCGGGATTTGCAGCTACCCTTTAGGATCTAAAAGCTTTTAAGATTTAGGGGGCGACGTCGTTTGTTCGTCGGAGCGTTATTACTGCGAAATTTATCGAAGGGTGGCTGCACAGGTGAGACCGGAAGGAGGCCGGAACCGATATTTTCATTTATTGTGAGGGCATAGCTAGCACCCGAATGTTGCTGGAAAGCGGCAAGAGTTGTGTACCTGCTTCTAGTTTTAAAGGTACCAGGGTTAAAATTGCCTTGTTCGGTTAGCAGCAGTTTGGAAGGGGAAAGTTAGGCGATTGGATACGTCTGTCTGCGCCAATCGCACAACTTTCACCTGCGGACACCTTAGCCGCATGCCAAAATTGGCGACTAACAGCGGAACGGGAAAGCATGGTGTTGAACATGATGAAGAGGTTTCGTTGGACCCAGGAGATGCGTGCGTTTCGCGTCTACAACAAGACCTTCGTACGGCGAGGCTCGATTTGCTTGAAATACTGCGGCGTCATTGTAACACTTGTGTCACGGAAGTGGATGAGGTTATGCAGGTATTGCGAAGAAGTGGTCAAGTGAAACTATTGCGTGGCGGAAAGGAGCTCCGGTACCTCTATTTTGTCCCTTCGCTTATGACGGTATTTGTGGGTCAATGTGGGGAGGTATGTTTGGCGGACACCACATCTCAGAGCATTTACGGCGGTTATATCCTCTGGCATTGTATGTGTTTGACGTCAGCGGTCTTGGTATGTGTTTCCTTTATGTGCTGTTGCCCAAAGAGACGGAGGCTAGAAACCAAGGGTGTGAGAGTGCTGCTGGAGTTGGTCCCCTGAATAACCCTGCTCGAACGCTGGTCATAGACAAGTGCGCGGAGCAGGTGAATACGATTCACAGTGCGTATCCTACTGCTAACATCGTTTTCTGCCAGGTACACCTTTTGCGTGCCATGCAGCGGCGTCGTGCTCACCCTCTTTTCTGTAACACTGAGGACCAATATCTCAGTTCAACATGCTGCGATCATCGTTGTATACGTACGATTCCGTCCATTATCACCGGCTTATTGAGGATATATCGTTGCACAGCGCGGAACAATTCCAGCACTTCCGATGTACAAGGATCATATGGCGGCTTACCTGACCTGCCTAATTGTTGGACTCCTTGGTGTTATTTGGGTGCGACAGCACCAGTGGCGTCAAAAATGAGAATAAGCGTTTTAATGCAACTTTAAGTAAGCGGTCAACGATGCCGCGCCTTTTCAGGTGCTCGTGCAGCGCTTCAGTGGCATTTTAGAGAAGTGGGAAGCCGTTATTGTAAGAGCCAAGCTCGGTATGTACGAGGTTGAGCAGCGTGTGACCAGTGAGCAGTTGACTTTGAGGAGGATATTCTCATAAGCTTGGCGACAGTACGTGCAGCACAGGTTAAGAGTTCGCGTCCGCAGTGTGAAACAAGACGGCAGGTATTGGCTAGTGGCTGACGGGCGACTGAGCATGCAGCGTGTGGTCATAGAGAATGGCAGCGCATGTGATTGTCGGTTTAGTCGTCAGTGGCGCATTCCGTGTGCGCGTGTCGTGCAGGTTGCCTGCCTGTATGCATACGACGATGCGGTGGTTTTCCTTGTGGCAGTTTGGTGCTAAAAACGGAAAAATTTGGAGAGGCGGACATGTTGGGGGACAGAGAGGAAACCATGTCCGTCAAGCAGATGTCATCCAGTAGTGAGGTTGTTATGGACGGCGCTGGAAATATCGGCATCGCTCGTGATATTTTTGCTAACTTGCAAACGCATTTGTTGAGTAAGAGCACGGGGAAGTTCGCCTGCCTTCGGAAGCTCCTGTCCAGTGATTGTAATGTGAAATTGTTTGCTCGATCATCCAACGTGGAACCGTTGCAGCTTTTAGAATGGGAGGACCTGCCCATAATCAAAAGCTTGGATAAGGCATCCTCTGATGCTAGTGCCCGGGTGGGGTTCCAAAGGCTTTCTTCGTCTTGGAGGTTTGCAAGGGAGGCCGACGGTAACCAGGGTGTCGCTTGGGAGGAAGCAGGCCTTGGGTGTTCGCTGCGGGTTGACATTGAGGACAGGTGTGACAGAAACAAAGCACCCTTGCTACCCCGTGTGGTGGAGGTTGCGGCCAACAGCATGATATCAAGCTGATTGAAATTCCGTAGGCTGTAATCCAGAACTTCTGCTTCTCATCGCGCAACGACGTGGCGTACAATGAGGAGGACCGGTGGGGCAGATGCGGACAGCACCGTTCGCGCTCTGCGTAAGAAGGAGTTGGATGACTAATCCCACTACGACCAAATCGATTGGATAACTTGCGGTATACGTGCACCATGGTTTCAGCAGACTTGCGCGGCATACCAAAGTGAGCCTGCAAGAACCTGTATGCACTGCTGCGGAAAAGTTGAAGGCGGCATACCTTTCGTTGCGTTTCGTTATTGTTGCAGTTCCAGGTATTTCAAATAGTGGCTGGCTAGCCGAACAACCTCCTCGTGGTGCCAGCTGGGTGGTTCGGGTTTGACCCGTTCCAGCAAATGGTTCTGCGGCAGTGTTCCAGGACGTGGTGGGTTTTCGCCTGGCAAGCGTTCTCCATATAAAAAGCCACAAATGTCTGCTTAACAACACTGCGACGTGGCGGATGTGACTCGCCACAAACTAAAGTCACTGGCCCGTGGACATTCAGAAAATGCCATCCAACCCAAGTACATCAATCGCTTATGCTCACATTCCTGACGACAACAAACAGTCAAAAATGCTGCGGCACATTTAAAGATACAAGCTACGTTCCTACACAATTACATACGTATATACACCCATATACTTACATACACTGTTATGCTAAACATGTCCTTTTGTACAATTTGTTCACACTATGTTAGCTAAGTATGATCATGCCTGTAAAGGTGTGCCTCGCATTGTCGAGAATAAAAATTTATTTATTTATTTACTTATAAACTTCCCCTTCCCATTTGCCTTAAAAGCGGTAAGTGTCAAGGTTACTCACTTAGCACGTTACCCTTTATTTCTTGCAATCTGGGTATGCCTTGCTGGTGTGCAGCGATTCATTTGTGCATGTCGCTGCGATTTACACTTCAATCGATGTGCTCTGGCGTAAAACTTACACGACTGTAATCCTTCTGGCGGCATTGCATGAGTAAACTACCGGCGTGAGTTAGCTGGCCTGTTCACAAGGATTTCGTCTTCCTCGTGCTCACTTTCAGCCAGGCATTCCGCTAGTGGATAACGTGCGGCTAAACGTTCATCAATGACGTCCACACCACCTAGGGGCCGGTGAACCATGTCAACTTTCCGTTAGTCTCTCAGTTGCTATGCTGTCTTGCATTATTCCGCCCAGCCCTCACACTTAACCCTGGTAGGGAAGTACCCGGGCGACTACCCTGCGCGCACTGTCAAAGAGCGAAGCGCGGTTAGTCATGACATGCATCTGCCCGCTGAGCACTGGCCTGTCCGGTTGCCCGGCATGTTAATCCATCTTGTAACATTTACACAACCTGCAGTGGCGAACCACATGAACAGCCATTAGCTGCATAGCGTCTGGGAGCCATTTTCCGCCACCAACTGGGAATATCTTGTGGTACTCTCCAGCAGGTGTAGGCTTACTTTGATGGAAGGATACCGGGTATATTTTTGGGAAGGGGTTCCAATTTTGCTAGCTGCCCTTTGCGGCACTCAACAAGCCTTTGTGCCGCCTTCACTGTTGTTCACAAATTGTTCAGCGCTTCCTACTGGAAGGTTAAAGGGACCCTGGTGCTAAGGAACGGTTTTTGGACAGTGAACGTTGAACCTGTTTGTCTCGCCTGTATAGTCCTGCTGCGTTCTTCGTTCTTCGCGTTCATTGAATGAAGGTAGATAATTCCTTCTTGCCGAACGCCCGTAGCATAACCTACGACGGTTTGGTATGTGCGTAAGGAAGCTTCCTCCGCCATGGTTTCCCGGAGTCCCTGTTCCAGGTGATTTGGGCATTATCCTGAGTCTCCACCAACTAGCAACCATGATAGATACCGCGAGGGCTGTTCTTTAGCTTAATTTACGCTTGTGATAATGCACTCACGTATACTGTTGCAAATACGGAACCGTTTTATTGTAGACGCATTGGAATCGATTCACCGGAAGCTTCCGTATGAATCGGTGCTCAAAAACAGTGAAACGCTGAAGACGGTGTTTCGGAGGTCACTTAACCACTGCACATTAGCTTCCAATTGGAATAAGGCTGTTATGTGTCCTATATACAAAAATGCGATGGGTGTTTGTCGGGCAAATATACGCCAGTCAGTCTCACTTTCGTCGTGGTCGAACAGCTAGGAAAGCGGATAAAGGAAGCTTTGGAAAGGCACTGGATTAGACATGATGCACTCAAAAGCGCACAACACGGATTCCGGAAGGGGTTTTCGTGCCTCAGCATTTTGTTGATTGCACTTGTAGCTTGTGCCGAAGCGGTGTGCAAAGTCCACATATTTTGCGCTGCCGGAGGTCAGTGTAGCCACGGTAGCGTTACCGCTGTCGCTCTAGCCATGTCAGGATGTACTGCTGTCGTTCCTGTTCCTTTTCCGTTAAGTGTACTTGTAGCTGATCGACACGTCCATTACCACGGACAACTGAAATATTGTCCTAGCCCACTTAAATAAATAAATAAATATTTTATTTTCGACAAAGCGAGACACGCCTTTTGGGCATGATCAGCATATTGCAATATTGTACATGATAGCAAAATAAGCAGCCCCGACAGCGGGAGTAGTACAGTTGCAGACAGTATTGGCCCATATGGCCCAAAGGTTGTATGAAGTAAATAAATAAATAAATAAATACTTTATTCTCAACTATGCGAGGCACGCCCATGGAGGCATGATCAGATATGTACAACTGTACAAACATTTTATGGCAACTGTGACAGTAACAGTAGAAAATTGGTCGTATGTCCATGATAAAATAAATAAATAGATAGTTTATTCTTAGTTTCATAGAGACGCACCAACTTAGGCATGATCAAGGTTTAAAAACTGTTGTGTATCACGATGATACATCGGGTTCACTCGTGTATAGTTGAAACGGTGTCGCGAGGAGTTGATATGCAAATCTAGTCGACTTGCCGGTATGTAGTTGTGGGCTGTGACTTTATTCAGTGGCGAGTCACATCCGCCACGTCGCAGTGTTGTTAAACAGACATTTGTGGCCATTTATGGGGAGAACGCTTGCCAGGCGAATACCCACCACGTCCTGCAACACTACCGTAAAGCATTTTGAACATTAATGTTGAACTGGCAAAGCCGGTTGACGACTGGTTTCACCTTCGGTTTTTCGCAGAGTAATGGCTTCTAATTTCCTCTGTTAGTTGGACGGGTATTTTGATCTGGGTCGCCATGGTATTTTCAGGTCAGTGGAGGAGAGGGACACCGCGATTTTTCTTCTTGTTTTATGTCCAGGTGAGCAAAAGTTTCAATTTTCCACTGTCCAGATTTTTCAGATGTATAATGTATGGGAGTATGAGGATATGTCCAGTTCTCCATACTGGACAAGGGTTACGGTGATTGTAGGTCGGTCCTTTCGGAGTTCTATTATGCTCCATGTAAGTCCTTGTGCGTTGTTACGTCCGTCTTGGGCAAAAACTGTTCCTCAGTCCAATCCCAGATCTCAAAGAAGTCCCGGACCTAAGAGAAAAGGGAAAGTACACAGAATGCGAGAGGTAGAGATAATAATCAGATCAGTAATATGGTACTACCATTTGAAGCATGATCGTTTGCTAAGCACTGGCGAGGTTGGACCTCAATAATTTCGTTTGCAGAGCCCAAGCTGAAATGCGTCGTCCACCGCTGTCTCGGTTGCCGCTTCCACTGCCCCTCCTCGCAACCCTCGGTACTACCACATGAAGCAGGAGTGATTCCTAGACACAGGTGAAATTGACTTGCAATTATTTCCTTGGCAGAGCACAAGCTGCTATGTGCCATCCTCCACCGTTCTGGTTACAGCTGCAAGTGCCCACGCATGCGCAACCTGGCACCACCCTATGAAGCCTGAGTTATTCAAGACAACAGGTGACGTTGCATTTCAATATTGGCTTACCTTTCAGAGCCCAAGTAGACGTGCTCCGCCCTCCGCCGTCTGAGTGAAGGCTGCCGCTGGCCCTCCTCGCAACTACTGGCCCCACTATTTGATGCAGCAGTGATAACTAGCCACAGGTAAGGTTGGAGTTTAATGAGGACCTCCATTTCACGGCCCATGTAAATATGCGCCGCCCTCAGCCGTCCAGGTTACTGTTGCCAATGGCCCCCGCACATAGACTGGTATCACGATATGATGCGTTACTAAAATCATAGCCAATGGTTAGCTCGGAGTTAAAGCATGACTCCGCCGCACTCCACGGTCCTGAGTACCTCTGCCACGGTAGCGATGGACCGGCTTTTGTCACCTCCCTGTTACGTACGCCCATTTGCCGTCTCCTGCCCTAACACTGCATCCAGTCCTTTATCGCTTTCCAGTTGCGTCTACAGTTTACCTTCCTTAGTGGACGTATCAACCGCCCCTTTCGGGACCACCCGCAACACTGTGTTTTGGGCTCCAACATCGCAAAAGAAAGCTACAAAGACTGCAGGTTCCTTGCAGCGGACTACAAGGCTACAGGTTCAGTGGGTGGTTCCGTAAGCTTACGCTGATATTTGGGCCAAATGCTCCCTTACGACATGTGACTCAATGCCACTAGCAATGCGGACAACATGCTCGTCCATTAAGAACGCGGTATGTTTCGGTTATTCAGTTAACTCCAACGGCGCACTTGCAGCCATAACCGTACGTTGTTCCTAATGCATTTTCCCTCTTTACCTCCACATATTTTATGTTTACCCATTTGCGCACGCCTTTCGCCCTGTGCAAGCACATGATGAACCGTTTTTCAGTATTCACAGTTGGCGAATGATTAGCATTCGCAACGAACTACGCGCAGGCGCGACTATTTGCATACGGTTTTAGAGTCCGTTTCCACGTGCTGAAAGCATATACACCAGTAAAACCGCACTGTGTATATCAGTACCACGTAGTTCCTGTTGCACTGACATTCCATAGTCCTAAAATGCGTATGTTATTAAATATCACATAGCACTCTTCCCAGCAGCGTGGCAACTTATAAATACATTGCGACATACTTAGGAGTGACCTAATAGGGTCTGCGCATTCAGCTAACACCAATGGACAAGGGCGTTCACGTCTGATTTATCAATTAATGTAAAATTACCTGGCATCCATCTTTCTTACTTCCCCGCATTCACCAATTTAACTCAGCTAGATCCCCCAGGCAATTTCCTTAAAACAATTTAAACTGTTTAAAGAACCCCGTTTCCATATAAAATTCTTCACCTCCGCACCGATAAACTACCCTCTTCCATGCATACCTACCAATGCGTTATGCAACGTGAT
>OX104068.1:30541415-30556657 GCA_944474145.2 Dicrocoelium dendriticum
ACCTTCTTAGCTCTCGTCTGGCGACCTTCCTTACCTCATTAGGTCAGTGCACAGCTGCTCCTTGATAGATGCACAGCTGTCACTCGTCTATGCCAACTAGTTAATAGTATTTCAGCATTCTCACTGGCTTCTCCCGGCTAAGACTTCTCTAGTTTTATTCCTTTAGCACCACAGCATGCGCTTATTATTTGCGCATCTCTGGGTCGCCTAATTTTCTTTAAACTAGTTAAGAGCATTAACGTACGCCTAAGATTCATCCGTTCGTTGTCCTTTCTTTTTGAATACTTTCTTTGCTCCCTTCTGTCGTGCAGGCGTATCCATGTATTCAGCGCAAGCCGCTGCTTTGCATCCCGCTTCTTACTGTTCATTTCTCCCGTAATGTATTGTCTTAGACCTTATTACCTACAATCATACAACTCTCGGACTAGCATTCACTGGCACTATCCAGCTTGGTACCATTATCTTAGCACCCTAGCTGCTGCGGTTAGGCCTCACTGCTCTGCTACTCTAAGCAACCTTACTCTACGCTTGCATTTCGGCTATTCCCTGCCCTTCCGTCAAGTAATGTTTCTTAGCCTCTTAGTTCTTCCCTCCTCTCACTTGGTCAGCACACAGACGCCCATTAGCTTCACGTTTCTAGGTGTTCATTTCTCACCATTTCCTTAGTACCCTAGTATGACTTGTCTCTCTGCGCGACGCTACATATACATTTGTTCCGGACGTTCGCTTTCCTTTAACTGATCTTTAAACTTATTTCTATCGATCAATCCTTTTTCACCTAGTAATCTGGGTCCGTTTTTGCAGCAAAGGTTTTGACACTTACCTTTGTAGTAGGTTGGCTCTCATAGGCTTTTCCTATTTCATTAGGCCATAGCACTATACTCCTAGTACCCTCGTGTCGTCTTTCTGTCTTGATCACCCGATAATTTTTACTCAGCGCTTGAGTCCTATCTATCCGCTGACTTACCATCTCTTTCGATGTAGGCTGGCCACCAGCCGTCGATCCACCGTTCAAACGTTGCTGGTCCCTGAACTCTGCTTTCTGTCTTTCCACGCAATAGTCAAATCATAGTAAACTGATACTGCGTCTGTGCTTAGTGGCGCAACGCTCTGTATTCCTTGTAGATAGTAGCAAACAACTTATAGGGCCACTGCTTCTGAAAAACATTCAAAAGACACTTTAAGCACAATCATTGCTGCACATTGTACATCATTTGTCTTCACTCTAGATGTTATAACATAGGAGTTTAACAATGTTTCCACGCCTGTTCGTTGCGGCCTTGGTTGTCTCTCACCTTCCCTTTTCTCCGAGGTTCGGAACTTCTTGGGGATCTGGGATTGGACCGAGAAACCGCTTCTGTCCGGGACAGCACAACCAATAGGGACCTATGGAGCACATGGCAGTACAACAAACGGACACAACTGCACTCATTACCATGACCGTTGTCCAATTATGATAGCTCGACTCGATAACTTCACACTTCTGAAAAAATTACATAGTCCTGAAAAATCCAGACACAAGAGACTGACGTTTCGCCCACCTGGATACCCACAAAAAAGGATTCTTCATTAAGCCCACATCCTCGATTCATCTCAGCCATTTTGGCGGCCTTGCCCAAGATACCTGCTCAAATAACAGAGAAAATTGAAGGTCATTTGACTGCGGATATCTGAGTGTGAAATCAGTCGACAACTCGGTCTGCCATTTGTATATTAGTGCGCAACAAATTTCTGACACTGTTCCAGGACGTGGTGGGTTTTCGCCTGGCAAGCGTCTTCCCTATAAAAAGCCACAAATGTCCGCGTAACAACACTGCGACGTGGCGGATGTGACTCGCCACCGAATAAAGTCACTGCCCAGAACTACCTACTGGCAAGTCGACCAGCATCCTTATTCAATATTGCCCTGACACTTTCAATAATAATTTACACCATGCCTATATATATCGTTTCCCTTACACATGTAATGCCCTGACTGTTTACACTACGCACTACAGTGTTTAACGTTTCGTCAGTCATTGAAGACTATCCCCCATGACTACTTACACAATTTACGCAGACTGTACAACCTTCGGCTTACTGCCGACTACACTCATAGCAACGTGTTTGTTGCGAAGCAATATTGCACGTAAATATTGATCATGCCTTGCTTGGTGTGTCTCGACAAATTCGAGAGTAAACTATTTATTTATTTATTTAACTGACTTCCGCCGAAAAGCCTTTGATACGCTGCAACACCCGTTGCATCCTGGCATCCGCGCTTCAGTCAAGATGATAGCCAACAGATACGTCTAGCCCTACATACAGTCCGACGTCAGACTTTGGGCATGCAACTGTCTGACTTGCCAGCGAGCAAGGGTTAATCCACATGCTGCTGCTCCGTTAGGACGCTTCCCGTCGCAATCGACTCGATTCGCACACGTCCACATCGACATCGTTTGACCAGTTGCGCCTTCCAAAAGTATGACCTAGACCCTGACCAGGTTGGATCACGCCACTGGTTGGCATGGAGATGTTCCAATGCACGATGTATCTGCTGCAAACCTACCGCGCATTCCTCGAGCGCTGCGTTGCTTAACATGGTTGTCCAGCCATGTGGTAACCGACCGTGGTCCACAAATAGAATCGTCGACATTCAAGGACCTACTCAAAGTCCTCGGATGAAAACGCACCAAGGCAACTGGCTACCATTCTCAAGCAAACGGAACGGTGCAGCGTCTTCACCGACAGCCACGCTAAGTGAAGCCAATGCACTTAGTTGGACAGAACGTCTGCTCATGCTACTACTGGGAATTCGATCAGAACTGAGAGCCAATTCGAACCGTCCAGCGCCGAAACCGTCTATGGACAACCACTCCGAGTACCAGGCGACACTTTCTCCGAATGCTTGAACACTCCTTGATACGACGCGCATTACGCTCGGCAGGTGGCCTCGAGCATGCGCCACAACGAATCCATCACATTACTGAAACAGCATCACAAGTCTTACGTTCCCAAATATCTACACCGATGCCAATTTGCTTCATTCGCCCTAGTGTTTTACACGAACCACTCGAAAGAAATTACGAAGGTCCGGATTATGTCCTATAATGTAAGGATCGCTGCTTCGTCGTCGAAAGCAACGGCCAGCTCGAGCGACAGCCCCAACGTTGCTTACATCGAAGCAGAGTTGAACGACGACTCCAGCTTTTCGTCCTCCGATGAATCGAGCATACCAATGGTGGTGGTAATGCCCGTAGTCAGCAACTGCACAACTGGAAACCCGTCTTCTGAGCCCTCCGACTCCGCCACGGCTAAAAGTTTAATAAGCCTGGTCGACAGATTTACTGGCCTGCATGTTTCTATGAAAATTAGCTTAACGTTTTGCTTCCATCAGCTTCTTCAGGTTTCTCCTTGTTTCAGTACCCTCTGTGAAACAATAAAAGCGCGCACACTCTTTTGCCAATCAGCAACAACGCGAACGGCGTTGAAAACCAGAAAAATGGTGAAAACATTTTGAAAAGCGCTAAAATGTGCTGGTTCCTTGACTTTTGGTTGACTATTCGGTAAGTGCTTTTCCGGTCCGTTGCTGTCATCTCTTCTGCACGCCTGACTTCTCCAGTTTCTTTCTGAGTGATCAGCGATAGGCGGAATGGTCTCCTTTTTCCTGACCTCTCTCGGGCTTCTGCGATCTCACTGTTCTTGTCACTGCTGACGCAACGCTTTGTTACCCTCACCTCAAGAACGTTGCTGGTCGTGACTAATCACAATCATCATGTCTTCTCTCATCCTTAACGTGTGCATTTCTGCCGATTCGATCCGACAAAATGCATAGCTTACTATTACGCCTTTCTCCTTATGAGTCGACTTTCTAGTCTGGTCTGAACGACCCACCTTCCGACCTCTGTGACCCTAATGATCAGGGGTCGGCAGACCCAATGGTCTGTTCATACCACGTCGGGAATATCGCTGACTTTTCCACTCATCAATGAAAACGTTTCCTTTTCTCATTTTGTGTGCACTCCTTTTTTCCACTGGTCAGGCAACTCTCCGGATCTGGCGCTACTCTAGCGGCGTCCGACCAGCCTTCTGCTTTCTGACTACTTCCTTACATTCCAAACATTAACGATCTAGGCTCTGTTGTCCTGGTGCTCTGTCCCCCTTATCCTGAGACCATTCTTCGGCATGCAACCGCCTTTTTATATAGCCACTTGCTTCCCAAACTGCTTTCTGATGACACTCATTACTTATTCCCACCCTACTTTGGAGGCCTAGCTTCAGCTTGCTGACTTACCCGGGTTTGACTGTACGCTCTCCTGTCTTCTGACATCGCTCGGACTTCTGTGATCTAATGATCTAGACTCTGCCGACGATAGTCTGTTACCCTCACCGCAAGACCACCGCTGGTCATGATTGAACCTTATTATCATGTCCCCTTTTTTTCTTAACATGTCCATTTCTGTTGATGCTCTCTGTCAGCACTTAGACTTTACGAACACGACTTTCACCCTACGAGCTGACATTCTGGGCTCGTCTCAACGATCTCGTATCTTCCGACTTCCGTGACCCTAATGAACAGAATCCGTAAGCTCCAACGGTCTGCGCACAGCACCTGGAGCATATCGTTGGCTTTCTTTTTCTTTCTCTTCTCACCCATAGAGCCTTTTTTCACACTCTAGCATGGCTTTTCTGGTTCTGGCTGTACGGCCTCCTGCCTTCTGACCTCTCTCGAACTTCTGAGTTCTAAATGATCTAGTCTCTGCAGACGCAATGCTCTGTCTCCCCCGCCTCCAGAGCATTGCTGCTCATGATTCATCAATAGTATATCCGCTTTTATCCTTAACACTTCTATCCTGTTGACGCTCTGTTAACTTTCTGACATTTATAATACGGCTTTCTCTCCATGAGCCGATATCCTCATCTCATTTCCATGGTCTCCTGCTTCCCGAATACTGAGCCCATACTTGTGAACCATCGACTGGTCAAAAGGTCTGTTCGCAACACCTCGAGATTTTTGTAGGCTCTTCCACTTCCCCTTAAGTGTCTCCTTCACGATTACATTCCTTAATTTTCGCACTCTGTCTGCCTTCCTTTATCTATTGGACGGATAACACTTCGGGCCTGGCTCCACTCTAGCCTGGTCTGACCAGCCTCCTATTTTCTGACTGTTTCCAGAAATCAGAGACGCACGCGTTCTAGGCTGTGCAGTCACAACACACCCTGTTCCTCAGCCTGAGAGCTTCGTTTGATATGCTAACGGGCTTTTTATATAGCCTCTGTAGTCCCACATTCACTACTGTTATCCCCACTTTAATCTGACTGCCTAGCTACATCTTGCTGACTTATGCAGTCTTATTTAAACGCTCTTTTGCTTTCTGAGCCCTCCCCAAACACTTCTGCTTCATCTTCAATCTTTCATTCTTTACTGATCCGTGTTCCGCTCGATTCTCGTCGTATTTCGCCACTTATGATATACGTGTATATGCGATATTTAAATAACAATTACATGCATAGGGGTACAATAGTTCAGGCATCGCCGCAATTGATTGACTGCATTCCAGATGCATTCCTTTCTTCTGTCTGTGTGGCTGTCTCTGTTCGTTTCCTTTTTCTCCCGAGTCTGTCACAGGTACGGCGACACGCACCCAAGGAATTGTCATCCGTTTCGACAACAATACAAGGCACACAGTTCCTCTACTTGGACATGAGCGGAAAATTATCAACTTTTTTACAACTTACTAACCGGACAAATCAATCAATTCTTCCGCGGCATGAACCACTGAGTCCAATTTATCTAACAATGCCTCTTCCACATATCTCTTGACTGGAGGACTTTCGACTACGGAAGGCACATTCTCCTGCCAATACAAAGCTTGAACAATCGGTCATTCTAAGCTCTTCAATCCGCTTTGACCGCTCAAATGGCCGTGGTTACCACAATCTCTAATCAATTTCACTACATACCCCGGGGGATCTGCGATTCTTTCTTCGGAACCTATCCTGTCCTCCAAGACTTCAACATATTTCAACGTATATTCTTCGAGGCTTCACGTGGTTCTGCAGATGGTCAACACATCATATCCAGAAAAAATGCTTAGTTCCTGACCTACCGATCTGGAACAGGAGAGGACCCAGGCACGCAATGGCCACTCGCATAGCGCATCAGTCAGCAGAAAAATGGGACGCAACTTGACTGCGAATAACGGAGCAAAAAAACGTTCAACCAAACATAGCCAGTTACAACTTGCCATCCAATGGATTGGCGGCAGTGTTTCAGGACGTGGTGGGTTTTCGCCTGGCAAGCGTTCTCCCTATAAAAAGCCACAAATGTCCGTTTAACAACACTGCAACGTGGCGAATGTGACTCGCCACCGAATAAAGTCACAGCCCATAACTTCACACTGGCAGCTCAATTAGAATCACCATACTGGATAGCTTACTCTTCAATTATCTTCCAATGGATCCCTCAGGATTTATCTATAATTACTCGAGGTATGACTGCGATATGTGGCAGAGCGATTATGTCCAAACAAATGGATCCCGATCCCACTACAACCCAATCGTTCTATCGCATGTTCACCATCGCACAGTCCCAAGCGTGGACATATGAACAATTTTCTACTGACACTACAGTTCCCATAAAATGTCTGTACAGCTGTACATACCTGATCATGCCTCAATTGGCGTGCCTCGCATAGTTGAGAATAAATATTTATTTATTTATTTATTTATTCTTTTTTTCATGTTGAGTACCGGAGAAGGCAAACTCGTGGACAAACATAGGTGGTGGTATGCAACGAATGTCGTCACCATTTTCTTTACCGGTGCCTTACCGGCGCACATGGTTGGGAGTCCGCTAGGTTCCATTCACTTTGTTCGCCCACAACAGCTACATCAAGTTTTACCCTCTGGTCTCGCAGAAGGCTTGCCTGCGACGGACAGTCCTCGCGTAGTTCCAAGGGTCACGGACTTCTCCCTTCTGGGAGAGGCTGTGTAGTGACTTGGGTATAGTCCTGTTTGCCTACGCAAAGAAATAAGTAAATATAATACCATTCTGTCCAGAGACAAGTTAGGTAAGTTGCCTCTCCGCAAGATGACTACGTGTGTTTGAGTCATCCAGACGAATTGCATGCAAACGCATCTGGCGTTTGCGCCTCGAAGGGAGTTTGCTGCGTCTCTGCGGGCGACTATACCTTTCCCTAGCTGGAACCTTTGTGTGGAGCCTTTAGCTAGAGCGATTTCGTCTTTCGACAACAAACGTCTATCTTGCCCAAACCTCCGTCTTTCCCGACTTTTCTTTGAATCCGGACGACCTGGACATATAACGGCCGAACGATTCCGCTATAAATCACCTCCTGCGATGACCCTCGGTAGGGGTCAGCCAAAAGTTGTAAAAAATTACAACTACATTTAGTTGTATCTGTCCCCTTTTGGATTGAAGGCGTAACCGCAAAAAGCATAGGGAAAGCTCAAGGCGCCTTTGTTAATATCGCCATATATGGCGTCAGCGCGACCTCACTCGCGCCCTGAATGGTAGAGTGCACAATGCAGCTGTGTGTTTGACCCACCTTATACCAACCGAAATAAAAAGGCAACTAAAGTTCGACCACCGTTCCCTTCGCAGTTTGGCTCATATCCGGTAGGAACACCCAGTGAGCGACGAGTGTGTTCCATGCCTTGTTTATGGCAAAGGTTGAAGAAATCAACCGCTAAGCCTGGTAATTTAACACACCAGACTCCAAAGGCTCGGCCACGTGCTACGCACGTCAGCCCACCAGCTCTCGTGACGTGTGTTGTTTCCTCGCCATGGGTGTGGAAGGAAGAAGAGAGGTGGCCAAGCGATGAATTGGTCGAGAAGAATGAAGGCCCTCACTTCGAAGCTAGCCTCGGTTGGAACGTCTCGACGCCTTATTTGGTCCGGAAGGTATGAACATGCTTGCTTAGGTATAATTGCTGACATGGCTAGGAGTCGAACCCAAAAGCATTCGTGCTGTAAGTTTATTTTTCCATCCCCAAACCCCTTAACTTCCCCTCCAACCACGAGACAATAACTTAGCATACAATAAATTGGACTATTAAAGATTTTCTGCCTAGCAAGCGGCTGGTGGCTTTCCGGAACAATGCCTATCCGTTAAACGTAGCACAGCTGGCATGCAGCCGTTTCAGGTATTTTTAGTTTTTATGTTTCTTTATGTGTTGCGGCACCGTAGCTGAGGCGATTTTTAAACTCTGGCTGAGGTGCATAATTATATTGAGGATGATAAGGACATGGTTAGCATGGGCGTTCCAACACGCGTGTCCATCGTGAGTTCGTTGGACTGGTAGGGTAAGATTATCAGGCGAGCGTACCTTCGTCAGAGAGTCGTTGAACCATGAGTTGGCGGCGTTTAAACTACGGAGGAAATTAAAACAAAGACCACAGTAAACCCGGTCCAATCCAAAACGCTGAGTGCGCCACGAAAGATCAATGAGCTTTTAACCGTGTAGACATGGTACAGAAGCAAAGCGGTAATAGGCGATGTTATAGTAGAAGTACAGGCGATTTTTGGTCAAGTTATAAGTTGCGTAGGAAGTACTATAGTTGCGTAGTAACAGCGCGTGGGATTGCGAGTCCGGTGGTATGGGTACGAATCTAGGGGGCGCCGGCTTTTTAGTCGCTTCGGTGGCACGTAAATTAGATTTGGTACGATACAATGAATATTAAATTGGTTTCTGCAATAGGATAACCTACAAACGTTAGGACTAGTTTCGTCCTGCGCTTGAATGTAACTGAAATGCTTCTCCGCATTCCAAGATACTTCTGGCATCTCGTTCTGGGTTAGGATGGAAACCAAGTTTAGTTACCTTACAGCATGTAGCCATGTGTTCACTACCAAATTCGTTCCTAATATAATTAGCTGGTATCTGTTTGGAAGCGTATGCGCGCGGTTAGAGACGTTGCACCACCTTTAGCTGGAAGAGTTTGACTGCACTCTTGGTTTGGAAGCGGATTATAAAGAGACTAAATCTAAAAACTTCGCACTGTTCTATCAATTATTTGTTCGCTGTCATCCAAACAGGTACCATTGGCGGACGGCCCAGAATCTACCTGGTTCTTTCGCAGTCCTAGATTCTATCCAACTACCTCTTGATTCTTGTGTGCCGTTTATCACTTGGCAAATGCAGGTTTACTGTATCTTTTTGCATCTAAACATTGAGTTTGACAACACTGAAGAGGATACTCGATTTGGCCATACCCATGTAACCCAGAAGAGCTAAGAAGTGCCCACTTTATCGGAATCTGTTCTGTCGCTGATCTTCGCGTCATAAACCTGACTTAAAACTTGCTATTGGCGAATAACCCTGTAAATAAACTTGGTCATTTTGCTGTTGTTCTCACCGAGGCCATGGACAACTGCCAGCATTTTTACCACTGGACGCTATGTAGCTAACCGTCGCCTCTAGTACAGGGCAGATTTTCAGCGAACTGTCAACCAGAACGACCGGGGCGACCTTGGTACAGTAGTGCAACAGAAAACATGCTCTTTCAGTATCTTGTAACAATAAATTTTATGGTTGGTTTAACCCTCGAAACGTCCATTTGTTTTACTGACTGCACGTCCGTTGTCACAAAACGGTTTTGGTGAGTACCCCGCTGCACGTTTCTCGCTCTGTCTGATTCCCTTCCTATTCTTGTAGCCTGCACAATACACGTTGGGTTCAGTCTCCTCCGACTTCTATACTGTCGTATTTGACACGTCTTACGTGTCATTGCTTACCGACTAGTATCCCAGGTTCCGCCCAAAAATTAATGACCCCCTGTCAGGAACACGCCGTCCGCCATTGTGAATTTTCATTCTGGTGAGCTCGTTGCAGTGCTTTTCTGATTCATTAGTTGCTAGCGTTTTGTCTTTTCTATTGCCGCATATAATTATTCATTCCTGACGATGAATAGTGCTGATGATAAAGCATCTACGTTCGCGGCTAGTGCCGTAGTGCTAGCCTCCCCACCTTTTTGGGAGAATGATCTTTTATTTTGGTTTTTGCACCTAGAATCCGTATTTTATATTCGTAGGATTTCTTCTGCTTTCGCCATGTATAATCAGCTAATAGCTCGCCTTCTTCTTAGTATATCCTCGCAGGTGTGAGAAATCATATTTTGTCCCCATCTAGTAATGAAATACGAGACTCTTAAACAGGCTATTATTCAGCAAATCACGCCTTCTGACAAGGTCCGTCTGCAGCAACTATTTAGCGATCTCCAGCTAGGAGATAAGATGCCCTCGGCCTTGTTGCGCGAAATGCAACAGCTCATCGGCACGTCCAACATGGACGTCGGGATTCTCCGCGAGCTGTGGATGCAATGTCTTCCTGCAAGCACTCCGGCTATCCTTGCAGTAGCAAGTGACTTGCCCATCACAGCAATTGCAGAGCTAGCAGACCGCGTCATCAAACGGCACCAGCCAGAGACTGAAACCAAAGCACCTCAGCAGTTTTGCGCTGGCGCAACCACAACGACAGGCGCGAATAGCCCGCCGTCGGCAATAGACGCATTATCATTGCAGATAGCGTCGCTTCAGTGCCAGATCGAAGAACTCACTTTAGAACGTAAGCACCGCAACAGCTCTGGAGCATTGCGCCGTCGCACAAAACCTGATGCCTCAGGTTCCTGCTTTAATCAATCGCGTTTCGGTACTAAAGCCCGTAAGTGCGTACAGCAGTGCAGCTATTCCGTTATAGGTGATCCGGCACGCCGGGCTGTAATGACCGCGAGTGTCGGCAAAGCTCAAAGTCGTCTCATCTACATTAGAGATTATGACTTCGATACTCAGTTCATAGTTGATACCGGGGCGGAAGTCAACATCATTCCCCCTATGCCAGATGATCCTACCACTTCTCTGTCGAAAAGCCTCAGTGCCGCCAATGGCACGCCAATAGCCACCTATGGTCATCGGTCACTTACCCTGGACCTAGGGCTTCGACGCACTTTCCGCTGGGTATTCACCGTCGCTGCAGTCCCCTTTGCCATCATCGGCATTGACTTTCTCAGGCATTTCGACCTCTTGGTCGATGCGAAACGCCAGATGATAGTCGACGCTGCAAAAGCAGCCTACATGGCAGCACCGCCGATGCGATATCTATATCCCCGGTCTATGCATTTCCCCAGAACTCGTCAGCCTACGCTAATCTCCTTTCTCAGTATCCCAAGCTCGTTCAGCCAATGAACGCAGCTTTGCTCGTGGCAGCTCAAGTCACGCACCACATATGGCCGAATGGCCCACCGGTGTCATGCCGTCCACGCCGACTATCGCCTGAGAAACTAAAGGTAGCTATGGTGGTGTTTGAGCACATGCTTGAACTTGGAATAATCCGCCGTTCCGATAGCCCTTGGTCCTCGCCCCAGCAGATGGTCCCCACGAAATCTGGTGACTGGCGCCCTTGTGATGATTACCGAGCACGCAATCGCATACCGTCCCAAATAGATATTCCATCCCATACATACAGGACCTTACCGCATGCCTCACAGGTAAGACGATCTTCAGCAAGATCGATCTGGTTCGCTCCTATCACCAGATACCTGTGAAAGTCAATGACATTCCTAAAACAGCCATCATTACTCATTTCGTTTTGTTTGAATTTTTAAGAATGCCAGTTGGACTGTGCAACGCCGCACAAACCTTCCAACGCTTCATCCAGGATGTCACTCGTGGCCTTGACTTCTCATATTCCTACCTCGATGATATCTTAGTAGCCAGTTCATCGGAACAAGAGCATCTTCGAGCTTTCTTCCAGCGCTTGACCCAACACGGTGTCACAGTCAACTCGACTAAGTGCAAACTCGACAAACCAACGGTAAAATTCCTAAGCCAACTTGTTTCATCGTCTGGTATCGAAATCCTTCCTGATAAGATCCAGGCAATCGAGGACTTCCCAGCTCCGACTTCCTTCAAGCCCCTCCGTCGAGTTTGTGGTTTGGTCAACTACTATCGACGCTTCATTCCGCGCTGCGCTCAGCTCATGCAGCCACTGACTGACTTACTCAGAGGAAATGAACGTAAGTTCGCTTTCCCTGACAGAGCAAAGGCAGCCTTCGCCGAACTCAAGGATGCTATCTCCAACATAGCCCTCCTCGCTCATTCCGAATCGACTGCACCACTTTCTATTACGACTGATGCCTCAGACTTCGCGTTAGGAGCCGTCTTTCAACAACACGTGGGTGGGCACTGGCAACCCCTTGGGTTCTTCGCTAAGCGCCTGCAGCCGGCGGAATCCCGCTACAGCACGTTTGGCAGAGAACTGCTGGCCATTTACCCAGCGATACGTCACTTCCGGCACACACTAGAAGGCTGCGCTTTCACGGCCTACACTGACCACAAGCCCCTTATATTTGCCTTCAACTCTGCTAGCGACAAATACTCACCACGGGAAACAAGACACCTAGACTCTGTCACGCAGTTCACTGCTGAAATACGTCATGTCTCAGGTGTCCACAATCCCGCCGCCAACGCTCTATCACGCTTCAATCTCACTCTCCAGTCTTTGCCCACCGTCGACCTTGCCGCCATGGCATTGGCTCAGGCTCAAGACGAAGATATACAGCGCATTCTGCAGTCCACTTCGCTGCATGTGCAACCTGTTCCTCTCCAAACCACGGAAGGGACCATCCTGCGTGACACTTCCACAGGTTGTCCTAGACCCCTCGTGCCCGTCTCCTTCAGACGCACAGTCTTCGACGCACTGCCCTCACTATCACATCCCGGTATCCGTGCACCTATGAAACTGGTCACCGAACGCTTCGTTTGGCCACGCGTAAAAAAAAGATGGGCGTGCCTGGGCACGCGCCTGCCTTCAATGCCGGCACTCCAGCGTACATTGTCACACCTGCAGTCCGCTTGGTTCATTCCCTGTCCCGGACTCTCGGTTCTCGCATGTACACTTAGACCTAGTAGGTCTATTGCCTCCTTCACGCGGATTCGTATACATTCTTACATGTGTGGACCGCTTCACCAGACGGCCAGAAGCCATTCCTGTAACAGACTGCACAGCTGAGACTGTTATCCGGGCCTACTTGGACCGATGGGTCTCGCACTACGGATGCCCATTCACCATCACAACCGACCGAGGAACGCCTTTCGAATCTTCACAATTCGATACGTTCTGCAACGTTTTATGTTGTCGCCGCATTCATACCACAGCGTATCACTCAGCAGCCAACGGGTTAGTTGAACGTTTCCATAGATCGCTTAAAGCCTCGCTCTGCGCCTCCTCCGACCTTAGCTGAAGCGAAAACATTTTGCTCGTACTCTTAGGCATTCGCAGCAGCATCAAAGCTGACTTGCAATGTGCACCAGCAGGGCTGGTTTACGACACGACGCTCAAGTTACCAGGAGAATTTGTTTCACCCCCGCATCGTCGGGTATGCCTCCGCTTAACTTTGCGTCCTCCCTTGCTCAACGCATGCGTTTACTACACACGACCCCGGCCCGTGAACAGACTAGAGATGTGCAAATGCACAGCGGACTCTCTACCTGCACTCACGTCTTTCTTCGCACTGAAGCAGTGCGGCGCCCTCTCCAGCCTCCCTACACTGGCTCTTTCAGAGTTCTGCAACGGACTTGTAACACTTTACTTTAGACCAGGATAGTCACCGAACAACGGTGTCCATCGACCGCCTCAAAGTGGCTTTTTTTGACGAGCCACTTGCAACCCATCCTGATGCTCTCACACAAGCACCCACACCTGTGGTGACTTTCCGGGCACCGGATAGCCCGGAACCCTCCGTACCCCTTGATCCGCAACCTATCACGCCTCAACCCAAGGCAACCGACCGACGCGGTAGACAGGTCAAACGTCAGTCCGTTTTTCAGTTTTTGTAGGCGTTTGCTATTTCCATTAAAACGCCTTTTCCGTCTTTCATGGTTATCCTGCGTCTCATCCACAAACGTTTTGCAAAATCGACAGAAAACACAAAACATTTGGAAAACCTAAAATGCGTATTTGCTTTTATCATACATGCCATGTTCCCTCTCCGGCGTCAAGCCACTTCCTAGATCCTTGCCCACCCTTCTGAGTTCTACCTTCCAGAAACTCAGCCGCCGAAGCTGCCCAGGCAACCCTCAAGTGACTCGCAAACAGGCTCAACGCAACCCTGGAGTGACTCGCCAGCCGTCCCAAAGCCCCCTTCCTCATCCAAGTAACAGACAGTCGCCCTCGACCGCAGGCACCCACGAACGGATTGGTCCCAAAACGCCGCCCAGGCATTGCCGACGAAGACGCCGGATTCCTTCGTGGGGCGAAGACGCCCGCATACCTTCGTGGGACGAGGACGCCCGGATTTGTTCGTGAGACGAGGACCGTATACTAAAGTGCGGTGGGGGGAGTGACACTTCTCAAGCGCACCGTCGGGTCTGCAGCAAAGGGAAGGTCCTGTCGGCCTTTTCTCTGGACTAGCCAGTTATTTTGCTGTCCAACCAGCCCGCCCCGACGGCCCACCGATGTTGCACTCTGATCCACACGATCGGCATAAATAATAACTAACAAAAGCCTGGACCCATCGAAATCTGCTACACAACACACTTTGGAAACGATTACTCAATCCTCTGCAAATATTCACATTCCCTCACCTTCCATTTTCCCCCACTAACAGCTCTATCAAAGGCTTCCATCCTTCAGCCTTCTAGGAGGCAGACCTTGTAGTGCAACAGACAACATGCTCTTTCAGTATCTTATAACATTGGATTTTATGGTCGTTTTAACCTTCGAAACGTCCATTTGTTTTACTGACTGCACGTCCGTTGGCACACACCGTTTTGATGAGTACCTCGCTGCACGTTGCTCGCTCTGTCTGATTCGCTTTCTATTCTTGTAGCCTACACGATCTACGTTGGGTTCAGTCGTCTCCGACTTCTATACTGTCGTATTTGACACGTCTTCGGTGTCATTGCTTACCGACTAGTATCCCAGGCTGCGCCCAACAATTACCCCTAATCTAATGAGTTCACCACAGCGTGTTTGTTGTCTTGTTGTCCTGCTACTATTTTTCTCCATTATATAAGCGAACATTTTATTTAGTCGCATTGTTGGATGCTCTTTTTTCCTTAATGAAACACAAAACGATATACTCGTCCAGCGCATGCTAGTTTCTGCAGTACAGCAAGTCATGTCCTGTCCAGTTTACGGATAAAGAACTTTATAAGCTCCCTTAAAAGTGCAGGATCGAATAAGCAACAGTAAATAAAAGCTCAGAGAAATAACGATGTGTAATAAATTGTAATGAAGGGATG
>OX104068.1:30557155-30577445 GCA_944474145.2 Dicrocoelium dendriticum
ATTGGAGCAAAACAACAGACCTAGTGTAAGCTAACGCCCACAAGCTGGTTTTTAAATGTGTAAATAAATACATAAATACATAATTTGTCGAAGAAGCCGTTCTCCCGAATGGACGGATCAACCAGTTTACAACAATTCATATCATTGCGTAATTAATGAAAAACTATAAGCACAAAGTTGTATCTAACGTAACGCAACGTACTCCGAATCGTATGCTAATTTTTCGACCAGTGGTATACACAAACACGTGACGGAAGTCCGAATCAGGATGTAAATTAGACTAGAGTCGCCGTAGACCAAATTCATACGTTACTGTTCATTTACCCTGGGTATATGTGAGGTTTCTATTCCTGTCACACTCCATCGATACGGTTCCCAGAAACATAATCCAGTGATGTCCCAAACATAGTGAACATGTTTTGAAAAGTTAAACGCCCGTTAATCGCAAGCATGAGTTTAGGCAGTGTATAAAACTTGCTGGAATTCCTTGGAAGTCCGTTCCAAATCTGTGAGTAGTGGAGTAGAAAGGAGCGTTTTCTGATCCGTCTTAATAAACTCTGGAATAGTGGACTTTGTCCCATTATTGCGGATCGGGTATTTAGTGTTTAGAGACATGTTAAAAACGTGTTCGTGTATAGAAAATACACCTTCAACTTCCTTCTACGAAGTCAGACTGAATCAAACTCAAGCTTTACACCGATGTTTTATACGTCATCCTTTGGGAAGAATCGCATGGTATTCCGTGAAGCGTCGCTAGACCCCATCGTGAGCAAACTAGCAAGATGTTCGCAGCTATGATTGTACCAGTGAACAATTTTCCAGGCATGATAATGCCTATGCTTTACGATGCAAGATGCGGGATTCTGTTATAAAGAAATAATGACATGTGTGTTTGATGGTCTTCGTGGCCTACGAAACATGAAGTTTAGAATGCTCAGAAAAGTTGATGAGAAGAGAACAGCGCACACATAGGTAGTGAAATGTACTGCATTGCGAAGTTTATGTGCCTTGCAGTAACAGACTATCTGGAGGAACTTGGTAATTTGCAACCGCAGTCGGCATCTTCACAGCTGTCCCCAAGACATAAGGACGTTTATTTCATACTGAATGTGGCATATAGTGGTCTGGGTATTTGCACATTCTTGTGAGTATACTAGTTTAATGTCAACAACAAACAGAAAGGTAGTATCATGCCTTATTCTCAGGAATACAGCGTTAACAAAAATGGAGAAAAGAGGCTGTCAAATCACACACCCTGGATTACTCTGCTGTTTGCAGCTTTCGGTTTAGAGACATAGTCACCGATGCGCACCAACACCCGTCTATGGAATAGATACGAGGACGAACAAGGACACATCGGCTTGCCAATGTCCATTGCCTTCAAATTTTTGAGTAACCACCGATGAGTGAATCCATCAAAGGCTTTCTGTATGCCCGGGAACAAGAGTTTAACAATGTTTCGTTTGTCTATGTCAGCCGCAGTGTTGTTCAAGGAGTCTATCCGGAATGCTGCACGGGATCGACCTCGCAACGACCATGCTGTGAATTGCTGATGTTATTTTTCGTATTCACTTAGATGATCAATTCAACTGTCACTGATGTTTCCATTATGCTGGAAACAAAAAATATATGATTGGTAGAGGAAAAGTTTAACTCTAATTGGGGCACTATTTTGTGCTGCGGGATAACAACAGAAGGCATCCACTTAGTAAGATATGTTCCAATGCATATATATATATATATATATATATATAAATATAATATATGTATACCATCAGAACTATGGTGAAATTAAGACGATAAAATAAATACAACATGTGGAGAACTATTTTTTGGTTTTACGCACGCCGTTTTGCGACCATTTTGTGTGTTTTAGAGTTTACGTTCGATGAAACGTTATCTAATGTATAACGCGATTGAACAGTACTGTCTCCACTCATGCCGGTTACGCGCCATAGCCTTCAACGTTTCAAACCACTGGCAGTCCGAATTGCGTGGTCCCTGTCATGGAAGGCAGACCGGTCCGACGGATGCTAAACTTGAACTTGCATCCTTCAACCTCTTCTCCAAGCCATTGGTTGTCAACCGTGACACTTTTCCAGTGGATTTCGATGAGCGTAAGTAATGTTCGATGAAGAAGGCGATAGACTGACATGCGCAACTTTTGCCGAGCAAATGTATGCGATGTCGCAGTCATGGGCTGTTCACTCCAAACACTCGCTCTCGAACTTCCGCGTTACTCACGTGATACTGCCACCAAACGCGAGCAATCCTACGCAGAAAACGAGTGCCGTAAAAACAATCGTTTCACGTCTTTCGAGTGAGTTGACTAGGTCTTCCAGCCGTACAAGATGACTGCGTGTATAAAGGCAATGTAAATACAGCTCTTGAGTGTGAGACTGACGGCGCGACGACGCCATAGATGTCTCAGTCTGATAAATGCAAGGCAGACCCTTGCGATCCGTCGTGAGACCTCATCTCCAATAAAGCCGACTGAATTGATGCAACTCCCTACATAAGTGAAGTAGTGGACTTGTTCCACGACGTCAGCAGAAATATCAGCCAATCCTGGAGTAGTACTTTACCTTTGCCTGACGTGAAGCACAGGCCGTATATAAATGCCTCCATCAGCAAGAGGTTCAGAGAGCGCTGGACGGCATGTGGATCATCCCCAAACAAAACGATATTATCGGTGTAGTTCAAATCCACGTCTCAGTCGTTTGGGAGTAGCTCAATCTGCAGTTTTGAGGGTCTTCCAATGTTCCTCGGACGAGGTCTTCAATGGCAAATGTAAAAGAAAATGTGAAATGGTGTAACTTTGGTGCAAACCGCTGGTGACACTAAACGAAGTGGAAAGCTTGTCGTAAGACCTGACTTTGCTCGATGTGTGACTGTAGAGATCTTCAAGATGGTAACAAAGTTGTCTGGTTCAACTTTCCTTAGTCGTACGGAAGTAGAGAGAAAAGTTAGATCGTCAGTACCCAAAGTATATTGATGAAAGTTACAAAGGTGGAGAGCAGGTATCCAGAAGCAGCTAGCAGTATGCAGCGTTAATAAGCAGAGGAGCAGTTGATCGGTAAGTACAATCAGTTAAACAAATGGGTGGACGGAAGATACAACCAGTAACAAAATGCAATGTAACAAAATGCCGAATGCGTAAATGATCCGGGTTCACTGCCGTGTATTCCACTTGGAATAAAGGTTCCCCGGGTGCGACGGTATAAACGCTGCTGTGTCCGATGGTTCTCTGATTATTGATATGGAAAATAATGCCACTGATAGTTCCGCAAATGTCACTTAGTGGAGCAAAGTGTTAAACAGAAAATAGCTGCCGGGACGCATCGGTATGCACAACATAGCTTAGATAGCTGTACTTTTGCCAAGACCTTGCAAAGTTTCCTCCTCTTCTGGAATGAGAGTTTTACCGTTCCAATCCTTCAGTAATCCGAGGATGTCTTACTGCTGAAGTAGTAAAGCACATTCCGTGGTTGGACCGAAATTCCGCCAAAGCAGTCTTATTTAGATTATGACCGGATTCATGTTTTATCTGTCGTGCACATTTAAGCGGCGCCAATGAATCGATACGAAGTCATTTATATCGTGAACGAGGTCCGCTTATTATTGAGGACTTGAATGGATCAATAAGTTGTACCAATTCATCGAACCAACCAGGTACTTGAACGAGTTCTATTTGAATGAACAAAGCAAACACTAATATTGTGGATCTTGTACATTGGCTATACATAGTTTTAAACGGTATTTGAAAACCCGGTGATCATTCCCATGTAATCCATCAGAAACGTTAATATTAATAGCAGGCAGGCTTAGAGAAAAAGTGGGACCCGTAGTATGCTCACTCCTGATAGGTTGGGGGACGTATTGTTACTAGATATTCATGTAAATACAATAGCTAAGATGTTGAAACTTCAAAGGTGCGGTTCCTAAGGACCAAGTAATCGTTGGCAGGTCAAAACCACCTTCGATAATTAATAAATAAAACTCTTATGAAAAATATAGTGTTGCTCATCCCAACACTGGCACCCCAAGACCGCGGTTTCGTCCTGTTGGGACTCATCAGTCGGTGATAGCCTGAGTTGGGCTGGAACTCAGAGCCTAGTAGCCCATGGTTGACGCCATAAGCGCTATGCCACTGAGATCCACGAGCAGCGCTTGGTCCAGCGGAAACGATTGCATAGTTGAATTTGGAGAATCCGCCGGCGGTTGGGTAGCTACAAGCAACCTCTATTGAGACCTCGGTTCACTTGAGGTGGACCTCGGTCATTCCGATCAAAAAGATCGTAAGTAAAATGAAAATTATTTTGATACCTTTGTTTGTAGGGGATTTTTGATAAAGATAATTGAGGTTCGTCACAGGCAGCTTCCAAATCAGATAGTCATCTAAATGCCCGGTATAGTCCTAGACTGCAGTTTCAGCCCGTTGGGCAACATCAGTATTGCGCATCTGTCGGATCCATCAGGATTCGAACCCACGATCACCAGCGGCGTGCACAGCCAGTCAGCAGGTTATGCCACTGGGCCACGGGGGACAGCTTCGGGCCGTCGTGATTTACAATCTAATTGCGATATAACGCGCCTTATCCTACAATGTCAGGTCAAGTCATGTCAATTCAAACTAAGCTTTATGTGCTCTAATGGGTTGATTTTCAGCATTTACACCATTACTACGGACACCTGGATGAGAATATCAATATACATGCTTGTGTAGAATAGTGAAACAAAGCGGAACTGTTACCCCAGCAGGCGATCGCGCTGCATGTTTGTGACTTTGGGTGGGTCAAAAAGCAATCGTGAGGGATAAGGCAAAACAGTTTAACGATATGATGACGTGCGGGAGAATAAAATTCTGAATATCGTATGGGTAGAAGAGAAAGAGGACGTTTTGTAAAGGTCATCGTGAAGTGGATATAATCGAATACCTTAGAAGAAAGATCATTGCAGGCATCAATCCGTCTTAAAATAATCAAATCAAGTAAAGAATCCCCAGACAAGCCGCTGCATCTAGCAATGTGCTTTATAGACCGCTCCAATAAGATGTCGTCTTTCTGAAGCAGTCATTTGAAAACGACTTGAAAGCAGTATAGCTAATGGAGAATAATACAAGAGGTCACGGACCTAAATATTAAAGTACGAGGTAATGAAAACATCTTAAGTCTGAGGACAGAAAAAGAAAGTTAGCTGACATTTTGTAAAGTTTTACAGACGTGTGCGCACCAAGAAAGGTTCTGGGACATTAAACGACGACACATTTGACGGTGGAAGAGCTGGGTATGGGATTTTCATTCACAGTAAGTGTGGGGGAGAAAGCTATGTATGATTGCAACTTATCGCCATGCTGGAAAGAAAATATAACATCCCTGCATTTAGAAGCATAAAGCATAAAGGATCTGGAGGAAGACTATTCCACCAGATCCTCCAATCCACGTTGAAGTGATGGGGAATCATATTTACTGGGGGACCTACATCCCAGCACAACATCATCAGCATACTTACACCCTATACAAGTGGTTTGTATAAGAAGAAGCACAAGATCCAAGAAAAATAGCAAAGGTGATGGGATCGCTTCCTTTAGAACACCACCGTCCGCATGGAGAACAGAGGATTTCTTACCATTCAGTTTAGTGAAATGAGCACGATCTGTAAAATAGTCACGTAACAGATAGCACACATCACGGTAAACTCCATTTTCGGATGGCAGGTTTAGCAACCTTGACCTATCCAGAAGACAGGGTTGGCCCCGAAAGACACGACGTCCAATAACTGTAGCTATGTACGACATATCAGTTAGAAACTGTTAGAGCGGATATATTTTGTTGTGCTCGACAAATCGAATCATGCTTTTACAAGCATGATCAGATTAAGATAAAGGGTGAGCAAACATATACAAAAATACCTGTTTGCCATAACAGTGAAGGTTTGTGCAGGGATGTGAATATCCATAATTGCGTACTTGTGTAGCTATGTGTTTTATATATGTAAGTGTGCCGCTGATTCTTGACCTTTTAACAGCGTCAGCAATGTGAGAATAGATGAATGGTGTTCTTGGGTTGGATGGAATTATCCGGATACCCACGATGCAGTGACTAGTTTTTGGTGTCATGACCGCCAAATCGCAGTGCTTATAAAAAGTCATATGTGATTTTCTATATAGAGAGAACGATTGCTAAGCAAAAGCGCACCGCATCCTGAAACTTTGCCGTCGAAGCATTTGTTGGAAAGAGTTTAACCCGAAACACCCAACCGGCACCACGAGGAGGTTTTTGGGCTAGCCAGCGGCGTATTTAGATGCAAATTCTAGGTCCTCTTCGCTGCCGTTTGACGCGAAGAATATGTACATCCTAAAGTATTTTCCGCTTAGTAAGAAGTACATTATACCAGTGATAACTGGACGTCAGTTATCATACAGTTTTCAAAAGCTGGCGCTATGAACGATTTTCTCAAATAAATTAAGTAGCCTTAACTTTGTTGACTGTGTAGATTTTACAAAGATTACTCGTATCTGTGAATGGTTATCTGATTGTCAACTATTTCTTCATGACACAAATATCCATAGCGCTATTCTCGGAGGTGGATGCGAAGGTTAATTTAGTTGTTTCTTTGAAAGACTCGCAGGTTGTCGTCGCACTTGGTCCAAGTGTGGTTGAAGTATTCGCCCATCTTCTAATTCCGCTTCCACTGCACTAACCCTTGCCGATCTCATAACCCCTCGGATCCAATTGCTCTCCGTTAGCCTCAGTTTAACATTCACTCTGTCGCCTGCCTCAACTATACAATCCTACGTTTTCATATCGTAGCTTTGCTTCATCACAGACTTGTGTTTACCGACGGTTTGATGGAGATTGGGTTTAATTATATCCAACCGAGTGCGCAGACGTCGTCCCATCAGAAGTTCACACGGTGGATGATCCGTGATACTGTGTAGCGTAATGTGATATTGGGATAAGAATTTGTCCAGGCGGATTTATAAAGTTACGGGCTGTTGTTTGTCCACACCTAGGTTGAATGTCGCAACCTCTATCTCTCGGCCAGACCATTGGATGAAAGATGATATGGTACCGAGGGAAAATGCTCGGTTCCATTTTGATGTAGGGATTGTGCAAACTCGTCGCTGGTAAATATCGGGCCGTTATATGAAAATACCGTACATTGTACACCATGTATAGCAAATGTATTCCTTGATGTGCACAATGGTCGACCCAGTCATGAATGTGTTTGCCCGAGCTTCGATCCATTTGAAATGGGCGTTCACTACAACCAGAACCATCAACCTGTCGATGGGTACACAGAAGTCAAATTGTATCCTGCTCCACGGACGCGAGGGCCATTGTCATGGAGACATTCGCACAGGTAGTGGGGATGACATATTTTCTTGACAGCTGGCATGAAACTGTACGAGTTGTTCAATCTCTTGAGAGTTTCCCGACCACAAGATATAGTTAAATAAATAAATAAATAAATAAATGATATATTTCTCGACATGCGAGACACAGGCAGACTACGAGCCTGATCATGTGGTACAACAAAGTCGGGTAGTGCACAAATAAAAGTGGGTGGACGTACAGCAACGTGAAATGCTAGATTTTTGTCCGACGTGGTTCGATTCAGATTGTACAAGTTTCACTGGTAACTGATAACCTCAGGAATATACATGCTTTTTACAGAAAAGGAGAAGAATTTTCGGAGGAAATAGTAAGATAGCTCCAGCAGTTGTCGGAGATCAAAATGGGAAAATTGGTGATGCGAAATAATTTTGTATGGTACTGGGAAATGTTGTATGTACGCATGGTATTTTTCAGGGAGGGAGAGAAGACTGTACGCAAAGTAAACTAAGTTAACCGTCATTCCAACTGTTCAGCTGTGTGCGGTAAGAGGAGAAGCTGATTTCGATGAGGGGATTTGTTCAGAGTGAACCTAAGCGTGGAAGATCATGGTAGGTTTTCGGAAGGTGTTATCAAATGGATTCAGTCCAGAAGCAGAAGGATTAAATCAACATTGATTTCGCTGAGCACGTAACACAGCAGCTCGTACCTAGGGGAGGGGTCCAGGGGAAAAGATAAGTAGAAGATAATTAGCATTGCAGAACAAACGCAAAATAATTTGCTCGAGAGGAACTCTAGGGCACATTTCCGTCTTGGTGAGTGTGAACTTCATTGTTAATCAGGATATTTTGCCTTTAGAAAACACGTTATTGCTACTGATAAATTTGGGGAGGGCAGTAAGATCGGGCAACGGGAGAATAAAAAGATCCCCTGATATTGATACTATATCCATCTTGCTCCTATTTCGTATGGGGATTCACTTGTCAAGGTAGGTTGCAATATACCGATCGCTGTTTCGACGTTTAGAAAGGAATGTATAACGTGTCGGAACTTCATCCCTGACTGGATTGCACGTATCTCAGATGGAAGCCTGTTCCACAATATGGAGTATCGATTTAGGAAAAAGTTGTCAGACAGTTTCGTTCGTGATCTTTTCACTTTTACTTTATTGTGATTGTTATTTCGGTTGCGATAATTCGATAATTCTGCTCGTTGTACCGATGGGCGTGAAGAATGTATTTTTTGGGTAATTGTGTCAAAGAAGATGAAAAGGTTAAGTTTCATTCTTCGCAGCCACAGTGGATCAAATTTTAAGGCAACGCAACGATCCATGTAAGATAGGGTGGTGGAATAGCCTAGAAGACGCTTAGTAAATGCTCGTTGAACACGTTCCAATGCCATACGATCACTCACTCTAGAATTACAGTAGGTGATGGAGCCATATTCAAGCAGCGGGCGCGTTTTTATTCTATACATGGTGTTAATGCATTCTTTTAAGTTAAATGTTTTGAACAAAAGCCCAATGCTTCGGCGGGCTTGAGCTGCGGTGTGTCCTGCGTGTTCGGAAAAGTTAAGGGTGCTCGAGTAGTGGATCCCTAGGTCACGGATGGTGTGGCAGTGAGACAATGGTTTACCATCTATAGTTAGCGAACCTGGTGTGATGTCACATCTGTAGGATACCACGTGGCATTTATCAGTAGAGAATGTCATCATCCATTTGGAACTCCATGAGTCTAGTGTACATAAGTCATGCTAGTGCCTCTTTGGATTTCCTTGGTGACCCATTTGACGTTCCCGCAGGATTGTTTGACGGTACATTTTGGGGACGTTGACTCCAGAGCCCCAAAATATGCAACCGTCCTCGAGGCTTAATTCATCAATTGGAGTGCGAAATGCTCTTGGAATTTTATCTACGTGGTCCGGCCAACCAGTTAGAACATAATCACGCACCTTCGATATTTCCGGGTCAATGCTTGTTTCCGATTTTATTTCCGTTGACGTCTCCGGTGAATCATCCAACCAAGATATTACTTCTACCGATTCTCTCAAAGCTGGTATGTGGCTCAGAGCCTCCCGTAATGAAGGTCGGCTGAGAACTTCGGCACAATGCTTTTCCTTCCCTGGAAGATCTTTTACTTGATACTAATATCCAGTGACTAGCAGGGCCCAGCGAAGCATCTGGGGTGACGCCATTTGGCGTATCGTATTTGCTGTACCCAGAATTCCCAGTAATGTCTTGTGGTCTGTGTGTATTTCCTATCATTGCCCGAATAAGTATCGGTGAAATCGTACAACCACAAATGCGAGCGACACAGCCTCCTTGTCAATATGGACGTAATACCGGTCGACCAGAGATAGGGTCCGAGACGCAAATGCAAATGCAATTAATCCGTTTGCGTCAAGTTGTAACAGGACGGCTCCGACTCCGTACGATGATGCATCACATGTCAGCGTCATGCAATTTCCGAGGTCAAAGTGGGTCAAAACTGGTGAACTGGCCAATGCACTTTTACCTCGACGATAAGCCAACTCCTCCGTCTCAGACCATACTCACTGTGTGCTCTATATACAAAAAACGATGCAACAAGTGTAACACTGTGGCTGATTACCGAACAAACCTTGAGTAATGATCGTAGTTAACAAGAGCGACCACAACTCGTGTTGATTTCCTACTGGTGGTGCCTCCAAGATAGGCCAAGTTTTCTCCTTATTCGTCTTCACTTCCTCTGCACTTATGCGGAAACCCAAAATAATCAATGGGGGAGCCAAGAATATGCATTTTTCAAGTTTCAGCCTCAAACCGTCGCCTTCAGGCAGTCCAAAACAAATCGCGATTTTCATAGATCTACGTCAATTTTCGTCGCCCTTAACCAATATGTTGTCTAGGTATACGAAAGCTTTATGCAACCCTATTATAATGTTCTCTATTGTTCGGTGCTAAATGGCTGGAGCCGAATGTATGCCGAATGGTAGTCTGTTTTATCTGAACAAACAGCAATGGGTACTGCTGGTCGTCATTGTTTTGGCGTCTTCGTATTGTTCGGGCTGCTGATAAGCTAGCGCGAGATCCAACCTTGATAAATACCTGCTGGTATCGAGCTGCGCGTAAACGACCCCAGTTTCCAGAATCGAGTATTTTTCAGTCGGAATACTACAATTGACAATACTTTTATAGTCGTCACATATACGAATCGATCCAGCAGGCTTGAGTACCGGAACAATTGATGTAGCCCAATCCGGAAACTGTACTGGCTCTATGACGCCGTCCTTCTGCTGGCGAACAAGTTGCTCTTCTACCTTCGATTGCATCATATACGGCGGCTATGGAGTGTTGATGAATCGTGGCTGTGTGCCAGGTGGAATACAGATAATAACTTCTCTCCCCGAGAAGTTTCCTTTCTCTGGCTTCTTAAATACTAGTGCATATTGCTGGAACAGTGTTTGTATCTCCGATGGCAGGGAAAGATGGTTTATCTGCAGAACTAGTAGTTGACTTATCCAGTTGCGGCTTAGTAGGTCTGGACCACCTCCGAGTGCGACGTAAATGGTTCCTCTGTTTGTCGATCCTCTATAAAACACGTCAAGGTCCTGCACCCCCAGCAGTTTCACTTCACCACCCGTATATGTACGCAACTGCAGGGGCGCCCGACACAGTTTGCTGTGGCTCTTTGGAACCCATCTCTGTGACCATGTTCTCTAGTTGCACAGCGTTACTGCAGTGCTGGCGTCAATTTCAAAGTGCACTGGAATCTGGATAATACAAGGCTACGTGCGAATTGGCAGTTGTGCACTTGGAGTAGTTGTGTTAAATATATGTTCCGGTGGTTCCGTAGCAACAGTTTGGTTGTTTACTACCTAGGAACATAGGTTCGTACTGGACCGGCACATACGGACCAAGTGTCCACTCTTTTGGCATTTGTTACAAACTGTGTATGTTTGCATTCACTGGGATGATTGTGCCGCAACCCACAGCGATAACAGTTGAACGAGCGCGTGGTGCTTTTATTAACTTTTATTGACTTCTGCCGTGACATTTTCAGCACATGACTCTGAAATGAGCTGTAAATTCTGTATTAGCTGATCATTACTTTCAGCAGTCTCCATGCTTATCGCAACATCATAGACACTTTCCAATGTCAATGCGTTATCATCCAACAGACAGCGCTGAGTGCGAACGTCTTTCACGCTGACCACCAAACGATTCCGTGTCACGTCGTTTCGGTAGTTACCGAAATCACCATATTCTGTCAACTTCCGAAGCTGGCAAAGAAGGAAGCAACTGACCCTCCCGCCCTGGCCTCGGGTATTGAATTTAAATCGTTGCACACTACATGATGGTTTTGGATTATAGTAATTGGAAACCAGCTTCACCAGTTCAGTAAATTGTTTGGTGAATGGGAAATCAGAAGTCACCAAGCTGCGAAATGAAGAGTGAACAAAGAACCATGATTCATCAAGGGTAAAAAGCATGTGCTTGACAAGTCCCGTAAGATGGTTGGAGTAAAGATTAAAATTGTAAAGGTCACTGAATAACTAACTCATTATTTCAAATGTTTAAAGATTTAAACGCACCACTGCTTAGCGATAGTTTAAACTGGGAATGGGATGTGCACACACAAAATAGTATAAATTGTCGTTATAGCTCAGCAAATGCGTCAGAAAGAAAATGGGAAACTACAAGGCTCACTCATGTTTTACTTCACTTGACATATGTAGCATGTTACTCCCGTTTACATAAATGCAGTCTACCCACATGGACACTTCTGCATGTATCCTCAAGGCGACGTTGCGGAGAGTGCCGTTGAGCACATGGTTAGGTTTGCTTTATTTCCTTCTCCAATTGCAACGGACAATATCAAGGAATGCAAGTTGGGAAGCATTTCGTCAAGGCGTTTTCGAATAGCGTTAATGTAAGGGCAAGGATAAAGGGATTCGGAAGGGCATTTCAGACGCGGGACACACAGAAAGAGAAAACGTTTCGTCGACAAGCAAGCCGATTATAGTGCGTAGCCAATTTGAGCTGATGGCCTCTCAGGTTAGTATTTTGGCTCAGATGCAACAGATTACGACCTGGGTGAGTTGGGTTCGTCAGTATTAAATAAACCATGATTAGCTCTCCTTGCTGAGGTCGATATTTACCACTGTACAACCTCAGCGACTGAAGTCTGCTTTGGTAGGGAAGATGACACAATCCTCTAACGAGTTTGGGCGCTCTCCGTTATGGAGGTTTAAGTGCATCGAGTTCGCGCTTGCGCCAGGGTCGCCAGGCCTGGATCGCATATTCCACTTGAGGTCTCACGTAGGCGTACAGCATTCGAAGAAAGATTGATGGCTCAAACCTACCGAAAGCCCTCCATAAGAGTCTAAGATTTTGAGCCTTTGATGCCTTTTCAGCCTGTCCCGAGCAACCAAGATCGTACAGCACGATCACGCTGAGGTCATGTTCTTGGGAAGCAGGTTGTAACAGCTAGTCCCCAAGTCGATATTCATAGATAAGCTGATGGCGAATGCTTACGAAGTTGTAGTTGCTCACGTAGAACTGGAGCCGTTTATCTGCTGACTACGCATAAATCCTATCGAGGTCGCTCTGCAATGCCATGTGACCATCCGATGTCTTGATATCAAGCCAAATCTTGACATGGTCTGCAAATGTGACTGCAGTAAAATGGCAAGCTCGTTAATGGATGTTAGGAATAAACGTGGCCCCAGTACCGATCCTTGGGGCACGCCACACTAGACGTCAATTGGGTCTGAAATGGAGCTGCGGAATCTCACATTCAGCTGACGTTTTGAGAAATTTGCCGATCCAACCGTGTATATGGTCATTTATTCTATAGCTCCGAAGCTTTTGAAGGAGTATGCGGTGGTCTAAACGATCGAACGCTTTCGAGAAGTCCAGGTAGACAACGTCGACTCCCACTTTTGCATCGGCTGACTCTTTCCAGCTTGCTCTGCCTAGCAGCAAGTTTGTAGTGCAGGATCGATTTCGTCGGAATCCGTGTTGCTGGGACACTAGAATGTTGTTGCTCTCAAGATATCCCCTGAGCGCCTCTGCAATTATAACTTCCGTTACTTTGGACAAAACTGGGCGGAGAGTGATTGGTCGGTAGTTTGAGGGCTCCGCACGATTAGCACTTTTGTAAATAGAAGTGACTACTCCATGTTTCCACATTGTCGGATCCTGCATTCTGCCGAGACGAGGTTGAAAGAACCGAGCTGATGGTCCGGCACATTATATGGCCATTGTCTTCAATGCCTTCGGTTTGATGTAGTCCACGTCAGGTGAGCTGTGCATGCGCAGTGACATCGGTGTTTTCATCACATTGGCTGTCGTGAACGATACGTGGTTTAAGCTTGATGACGATGGAAGCGATGTGAAAAGCGGACGAAATGATGATTCACCCCAGAAAGTATGGATGAGCTGTTGGTGAAGCAAGTTGGTTGCATTTTGTACGGTTTGCACAAGACCATCATTTGTACGTAAAATCCGGGTCTCGCGCTACATTCTGCGGAGCTTGTTGGCATTTTTCTGCTGCAACTTGGGAGTTGTACTGAAATTCGCCACTAAGTTCCGTTGCTGCTGGGGTTAGTCTTTGCGAATCAACTTAACACCGTGGTTTCTTTGAGTTGTGCAGGCACCCCAGGTCAGGTTACTTGGACAGACTTTGTAAGCGCGCCAGGCTGAATCCCACAAAGCCATGCAATTTCTTGTACCGCTCCTCAGGAACGAGTTCCCTTGCTTCTAGCGAAGGACCTTACTTTCTGACGCATTTGACACCAGCTCCGTGAATTTAATGACGTACAACATCCAGGTGACATCGGGTGGCTTCTCTGCCAGGAAGGACTAGTAGGTTTTTGAACGAGGTTGGACAGGATATCGTAATGTGCAATGACATCGGTTTCCAGGTTGTTCGCACTGACGTACTCCCAGTAACAGATGTAACAAAAAAGCAACATCGCATGATCGTTGTGATAGTGGGCCAGGGCAAACACAGAATCTGAACGAACCGTTTTTGAGCACGTATGTCTGGGTTCTGGTGGCGGATAGCAATGGAGCGGATAGCGGATATCCACGCCTGGGATATTTTTCACTTGAAACAATCCAAGGATCCTGTTGTGCTCAAAGGGCTTAATCAATACGTTAGGTTCTGCACAAAACTTGCGTCAGCGAAAGTGACAATGCGGTTTGTTGATGAATGTGTTTCGCGTTGCGAATACCCTAAACACTTTTACAAAATACTCTGTAGAAATCGAATTAATCCAACTAATGTGGCGCTGAAACGGCATACGTTGAATGAGCGTGATACTATTGCCTCGAGACTTGATGAGCTGGAATGTAATCGCTGCGCGCATTCCGTCACATTGGACAAACTGGACGCAGTGGAGCGCAAACCATTCGATACCTTTTTCAACGAATAGTCGCAAAGCAAGAGTAGAAACGCTTGGCCTCATTGTAGCGGCAGGTTTGCACAACTAAAGCAAACACTTTATTCCCTCCGAACCGGAAAGGTTTATTCACAAATTTACGTCGTTGCACTTGGATAAGACATTGCTTGAGGTGCTCTCACTTGATCCAAACTTTGCTGTCCCCGCAGTTATTCAAGATAATTGGAATTAGAAGTGCAGTTTGGAAATTTGTATGCCCAAGTTTCTATGCTTACACCGTCGTCAGCATTAGCGTCTGGGCATTTTAAGTCTACCCTGGTCAATACTTGTTACCAGTATCTGAAATACAAACCTAAATTTAGGTCTTTGCTGATTAAAGATCACCTAGATCCTCTCAAAGCTCTCAAACAAAATGAGAATGTGCTCCTTTTAAGGCCTGATAAGGGGGCAAGGACCGTGTTGATGGAGAAAGCTGATTACATCGACAAGATGAACGCCATCCTTAACGATCGCTTGAAGTTCCGAAAAATGGAGAATGAAAAGGACAAAACTGCAGCGATAGAAAAGACAGTTACTAAGCTTCCACGGCGCTTGAAGCAGGAATACATGATTGACTCTGCCACATTCGAATACATTCGTCCCAAAGGGACGGTGATCCCGAGACCCTACGGCTTACCGGTGCATAAGGAAGGACTTCAACTAAGGCCCATACTAGACATGTGCAATTTACCGTTTCACGCAACAGCCAAGTAGTTAGCTAAGCTTCTGAGAAATACTATGTCCAGGTACAGCCTACGAGACACATTCAGTTTCTTAGAGTACATAAGACGGCTTCAGCTAACCGGAAGAAAGATGTTTTCGTTGGATGTGATGTCGCTCTTCATCAATATTCCGTGAGAAGGGACAATAGACTATATATGCGACACCGTTCGAGACCATCAACTGGGTATCGGCCTTTCATGTGATCGATTGAAACAACTACTCCTGCTGCGTACTATTAACATACAATTTCATTTTAACACAGCCATATACAGACAAAAAGATGGAGTATCAATAGGCTCAGCGCTTGGACCGCTACTGGCTGAGATGTTCATGGGCAAATTAGAGATTACTGATCTGAGCGGAGTCGTTACCAGTCTATCATATTACGGACAATATGTGGATGAGGTATTTTGCGTGACAGACAAGCACTGTTACCCAGAGACAATTTTATCCCATTTCAACTCAGCGCACCGTAATGCCAAGTTCAACCTAGAAAATGTAGGCAATTACACGGTGTCCTTCCTAGATGTTCTGCTTAGTAGAAGACCAGATGGATCAGTCCAACGGAGGGTGCATAGAAAAGCAACGTGGAACGAACAATATATACATTTTGCCAGTTTTGTCCCCATAAATCAGAAACGCAACTTGATTAGATGTCTAACCGAAAGGGCCAGAAAAATTTGTATTGAGGACACACTTACGGACGAGCTCAATTTCTTTAGTGGCATTTTCGATAGAAACGGCTATCCAGAAAAATTTGTTCGGAATTATATGGAGGGCAGAGAAATGAGAGCTAAACCAGCTTCTGTAGAAAAAAAAAACGATTTATTTGTCGTTGCCGTTCAAGGGGATGGTATAGCGCAGGCAACATCTAGAAGGTTCTCCGACGCTATGAGCCATACGTACTACGCGGCGAGCTTGCGGCTAAGTATTACTTCAACACCAATCGTGAGATCCCAACTCAAAGACAGACTTCCCTGGTCATGTATTCTTATTGTGTATATTCCTTCTCTTGTTCATGTCGAACAAGATACATCGAAAAACTAGTAGGAGGCTGTCCGAGAGAATTCGCGATCATTGTCCAGCTATTCTACGCAATGGTGGGAGAAAAACTGTGATGAGCGCCGTGTTGGCACACATGGTTGATTCGAATGACCAAATTGCATGATCGCTACGACCAAATGGTTCATCTATAATCACGGTGTGGATCATTAGTTCCTTGTTGGAAAGCACAAGGTCCAAAACAGCGGGTGTGTCACCCGTTCGGAACAGCGTGGAAGAATTGACAAGGATGTACAGTAGTACATCGGCGATCCCCTCTTGCAAATCTGCCTTGAATTGTTCGCTTGCGATGCCAAAACATCGATTGCGTGCAGGTTGAAGTCCCCCCCCACCAGCAGGACGTGACTGTATGGTCGTGCCAGGGCTCCTTTCATCGCAGATGCTAGGCATTAGTCTATTTCCAAGGTGGATATTGGAGGGTGGTAAACTATTGCTAGTAAACACAAGTCACGACTTTCGTTTCTATGTCCACAATGATATCAACATGCAGGTTGGATCGATAATATGGGAACACTCTCCCTTCCCCACTAGGTCGATCGTTTCGTATGGAAGTCATTCAAGGCAGTGCAAACTCAACATCCGTGCTTTCCATGTTCAGCCATGTTTTGGTGACCATTACTAGGTCCCAACATGTGGAGACCTGACGAATACGAAATTCGGTTAGATTGCTGTGAAGACTTTATGCATCTGTATAAAAGCAGGTGTGCGCATCTGTGGCCAGAAGCGTGTTTGTGAATGCTGGTTTCCGGTGAGGGTCTATGCCGATCCCTGTGTGGTCGGATGCCAGTCGATTTTATAGGATCGATGATGACGGTCCTATGGCCAGTTCAGGTTGCTGTATAGAACTCTCAGCGTCAGCAAAAGGCTGACCATCCTGTTCTCCTTAAGCTGTCGGTGTTGCTTGGCATTGTCTCCGTCCTGAACTACACGGATACAGAATTGTATTGATAAGTGTCTTGCCCAGTGTTATATTGTCTATCTGTGGCCCGGTTCCCATAGCGTTTATAGGTACTTCGGATGGCAGCATATTACGCTTTTTGTGTCACATTTTGATCACATGTTCTGCCATCATTTCAGATAGCAATGATCCTTTCATCAATTGGGAACCACACACTTTGTAGATAGGTGATAGCTGGAACCTTGATGTAGAATTAGCGATAACATTTTCGAGTGGGAGCACTTAATGAATAAAACGCTATTCATCCCAGTTATGCGCTTTGACTTTTAGCTCGTGTAATGTCTGGTTTTTATGGACTCCTTGAACAAGGATAGTTTTTACATCTTGTTGTTTACGGAGGTCATCCGAATTTTGTTTGCGTTTCTGGTGTTCACTCCAAGGAACACCCGGAAAGATTCGAACAGTGCATGTAGTGGTACGGAGGCGAGTGGCTGTCAAGGGAACTGCCTCTGTATCATTACCTGACATAAACCGTGGAGCCTGGAGTAACCGCGGTTCACCGTACTGTCGTAAAGTTTCCGCGCGTGATGGGACGAGACGCATACATACTGACTCCCTGGTTTTAGTTTGAACCCCTATTGATAGTTGACACAAGGATGCCTAATATTTTTTCGTTTTAGTATTCTTATCTTTTATGGAGTTTCGCACCCCCGGATTATAGTCACATTGGGCACACGATAACAGTCCAGAGGAATTATGGGGTAGTCTTTCATTTTTCTCCCGTTTATGGAAGGACACAGTGGCTGCTTTCTTCGTGGACAAATGATAGGTCGTGAGTACCTGGTGTTTTGCAAGCCCGCGAAGTTTTTTTTTGGTCGGCGGTTCTCGTGCGAGTTTCTCCTTTTTTCTTTTTTCTTTTGCGCTTTGCTGGTATGGATGAGTTGGAACTTGTTTGAGGGCAGCGGCGCGGGGGTTTACGATGGGAGCCTGTCACCTTCAATATGTTTAGGTCCACAACGGACGCGTTTGTTGTCGGTCGGGCCTTTAGAGAGTGGTCAGTGGGGCCAGATGGTGTTCTGTTGAAGAAATGCGTGGGCGAACCGCATGCTTTCTGAGTCAATACCGCTAATTGGTCGGCCGTGGCTAATTTTCTGGTCAGCCTTATTATGACACTGGGAGAAAATGGGGCGGGACTGGCTACTGGGGGGCCACAATTGGGGAGCTTGATGGACGGAGGCATCGCGAGTCGGAGGCACGATTTGTCTGGGGGTTTCATGTGGGACATAGTTTTCGAGTTCATGAACAGGCATCACGGAGGGGCGATTAGTAGCTGGCCTGCTCTTAATACACTCTTTTGTTTCTGAGGGTGTGCTGCAGTTTTGGGATGTTCGCACTTCAGAGCCCAACACAATACAAGGGTAGTAATATGAACTGAAAATCTGACGAGGTTAATATCTAAGAAGAGTAGGGACGGGACTGCGTTGTCATGAATAAGCAGTGAAGTATGGCCAGAATTGAGATAATTAACGAGAATTAACGTTACAAAAACTCTATATAAAGAAGGATTTATTGATCTTCTTATTCTGGGTCTTGGTGCATGGGATCGGGTTTTGTTGTTATAATCTAATGTTTTTGGTGCTGTGGGGCGGGTGAGGATAATGGTTAGGATTTGTTTTTTTTTGTGGTCCATTGGGGTGACTCTTTGTATGAAGGGGGTTGGGGATAGGGGAGGAAGGTGCGCGGGGTGGGTGGGGGAGCTGGCGGAGTGGCGTTGTTGCGTTAGGGGTCGTAGGGTGGTGCGGGGGGGGGGAGGTGCGACGGAGGCAGGACAGGTTTTGGGGGGGGGGTGGGGCGGGGGCGGTGGTTTTTGGTATAAAGTGTTATAGATTTCTTGTTAATCGAACAAATGGGGAGTAATTATTCACCCGGTCGGTGCCGGGGCTTTCGCGTCCGCGGTTTTTTTCGCGGGGCACTACTCGCTCTGGTCTTGGGAGTCTCCAATTCCGGGCCTTTACCGCCTGCATTCGTCTTGTTCCAAATGGGCGCAGGTTTAATAACACAACCAACCACTGTCTACGTCTACGCCACAACTACAAGCTAACGTTCAATAGTTCAGAAGTACGGTTTGGTTTGTGGCTTTTTTTGTTCTTTCTTCCGTGGAGCAAAAGCGGAGCGGTTGTGTGCATGGTTGTTTGTCAGATCCTGCGGAAGTCGTTCGCTGCAACTTCTACACAGCTATGCTGAATCCAAACGCTATCCGTCAAGCTGGTGGGCTTGCAGGCACCGGTTAGGTTGCTGGAGAATAAATCCAAGATGGCGCACACAGACGGCAGTTGGGCCAATCAGTGAGATCTCCGACAGTAGCCGTAGAATATCCACCAGATTCACACAAATAGAAAAATACCCTAAAATGCAAAGTATTTGTGTACAATTCACACAGAGAAAACACGTATAACGCAGTATTTTCAAAGCAAACCTAGAACCCTAAACGATAAAGCAAAAATTCGCAAAGTCCGTGGTGCAGCTTTTCGTAGGATTTTGCGCTACAAATACTCAGTGGGATATTCAGTTTACAGTTGTCACTGCCTATTTCATTAGCTGCGAAAGAACAGTTCATCCGCTCCATGTAATGGTTTCAGGAACCGGATCCCTCAGTGTACTCTTCCAAATTCCCCGATGCGACGGCCATGGTTTCGATAAGCTGTCGCCAGGTATTGATAGTAAGAATACAGAAGCGCCAAAGGCCACAATCTGGTCAATGTGTTAGAGACGACTGAAGTCACCTGGGTTCGCTTGATAACACGGGACATTTTTGTACCACACATTAGACAAGTAGCGTGGATCA
>OX104068.1:30577935-30599917 GCA_944474145.2 Dicrocoelium dendriticum
AACATGTCTCTGTAGAATGCAGACAAGGGAGAACCACAATGATTGAGACGTAAGTTCTATTACGCGACACGTAGGCTCTATAAGAAAGAATCAGTAACGTAGGAAGGGATGAAAGAAAAGTTACAGTCAACTGTTCGCTTCAGGTTTCTGTCCTTCTTCAATAATGGCGCAGGAGTGTCTTTCTGAAATGCAGACAGAAAAGTTGTCGTCAGAGCAACGATTTAAATTCAACCACGCGCCGAACTAGTTTCGATCACTCTTTACAATAGCAACGTCCTGACTACCTCCTTCGACCTTCGGTCGTCCATTTTAACACATACATGCTTTAACGTTTAACATCACATTACGGCATTATTAATCGTCCATTAGTAATTCTCTTTTATTGTTCACGCGCGGACGTATGTTCATACTATTCCTCTCAGTTCCTAGGGTCGGATGTACCTCCGGTACTGTTATTTATTACCCCTTGCATCGACCGTTGTGCAGCACGTTACCTCATTTGTGAGCCACCATAACTCGAATCTCTCCATGTATTCTTGTAACTCCCGGGGAGATGCATTTACGTTTAAGAATTCGATGGTTGTATTCATTTGGAAATAAACGCTGACTGCGACGCCAATTATGATGTTCTGAATCGGAAAATAATTGAACTCCACCCAAACTAGTCACGACTCGGAATAAGAACACTAGAATTGGAATTCGAATTTGGCAGGTGTGTATTCTACATCAAAAAATGTGAAAAGAATAACAAGAAAAAATCACTGAGTATTGTTTGTGCAATGATCACATGTTTATATTCCTTCTCTTGTTCATTTCGTGCAAGATACATCGGAAGAACTAGTAGGAGGTTGTCTGAGAGAATACGCGAGCATTGTCCAGCTAATCTACGCAATGGTGGGAGAAAAACTGTGATGTGCACCCTGTTGGCACACTTGGTTGATTCGAATGACCAAATTGCATGATTGCTACGACCAAGTGGTTCATCTATAGTCACGGCGTCGAACAATAGTTCTTTGTTGGCAAGCACAGGGTCCAAAACAGAGGGTGTCACCCGTTCTGAACAGCGTGAAAGAAGTGACAAGGATGTAAAGTGGTACATCGGCGATCCCCTCTTTCGAATCAGCCTTGAATTGTTCGCTTGCGATGCTAAAACATCGATTGCGTGCAGGTTGAAGTCCCCTCCACCAGCAGGACGTGACTGTATGGTCGTGCCAGGGCTCTTTTCATCTTAGAGGCTACGCATTAGTATATTTCCAATATGGATATTGGAGGGTGGTAAACTATTGCTAGTAAACACAAATCACCACGTCTTACGTACATACGATGCAAAGATAATCGACGACTTTCGTTTCTCTGTCCACAATGATATCAACCTGCAGGTTAGATCGACAATATGGGAACACTCTCCCTTCTACACTAGGTCGATCGTTTCGTATGGAAGTCATTCAAGGTAGTGCAATCTCAGCATCCGTGCTTTCCGTGTTCAACCATGTTTTGGTGACCATTACTAGGTCCTAACATATGGAGACCTGACGAATGCGAAATTTGGTTAGATTGCTGAGAAGACCTTGTGCATCGGTATAAAAGCAGGTGTGCGCATCTGTTGACAGAAGCGTGTTTGTGAATGCTGGTTTCCGGTGAGGCTCCATGCCGATCCTTGTGTGGTCGGTTGCCAGGCGATTTTATAGGATCGATGATGCCGGCCATATGGCCAGTTCAGGTTGTTGTATAGAACTCTCGGCGTCAGCAAAAGGATGACCATCCTGTTCTCCTTAAGCTGTCGGTGTTGTTTGGCATTGTCTCCGTCCTGAACTACACGGAGACAGAATTGTATTGGTAAGTGTCTTGCTCAGTGTGCTATTGTCTATCTGTGGCCCGGTTCCAGTCACGTTTATAGGTACTTAGGATGGCAGCATATTACGCTTTTTGTACCACATTTTGATCACATGTTCTGCCATCAGTTAAGATAGCAATGATCCTTTCATCACTTGGGAACCACACACAATGTAGATGGGTGATGGCTGTAACCTTGGTGTAGAATTAGCGATAACATATTCGAGCAGGAGCACTTAACGAATAAAAGCTATTCATCCCAGTTATGCGCTTTGACCTTTAGCTCGCTTAATGTCTGGAGTTTGTAGACTCCTTAAACAAGGATAGTTTTTGCGTCTTGTTGTTTACGGAGGTCATCCGAATTTTGTTTGCTTTTCTGGTGTTCACTACAAGGAACACCCGGAAAGATTCGAACAGTGCATGTGGTGGTACGGAGGCGATTGGCTGACAAGAGAACTGCCTCTGTATCATTACCTGACATAACCGTGACCTGAGTAACCGCGGTTCACCGTACTGTAGAAAGTTTGGGTGATGGACGAGACGCATCATACTGACTGGTTTAGTTTGAACCCCTATTATTTGACACAAGGAGTCCTAATATTTTTTCGTTTAGTATCTTATCTTTTATGGAGTTCGCCGCGGATTAAGTCACATTTGAGCATGTAACAGTCAGAGACTTATGATAGTCTTTCATTTTCTCCTTTTTGGAGGGACCAGTGGCTGCTTTCTTCGGTTGGACAAATGATGGGATCTTGAGTCCCGTGGCGGTATTGATAGTAGCAACTTGTTTGGCAGCGGGCGGGGTTACGATGGGAGCTGTCACCTTCATATGTTTAGTCACAACGGACGCGTATGTTGTCGGGCCTTTAAGAGTGGTCAATGTGGCAGATGGTTCTGTTGAAGAATGTGTGGCGAACGCATCTTTCTGAGCAGCCGCTAGTGTCGGCGTGGCTAATTCTGTATCCTTATTATGACACTGCTCCAAATTGGAGCTTGATGACAGGCATCGCGATCGAGGCACTGATTTGTCTGGTTCATGTGGGACAGGTTTCACGGCTGTTGCCTGCTCTACACTCTTTGTCAGTCTATCGCACTTCAGCACCAACACAGGTATATATCTGACGAGTCGAAAAGACGTACCTCAGTGCATAACCAGAGAGAATCAGTCGTGCCATTAAGTATTTTTATCTGGCGGAGATTAAGGCCAGCACATCGAAAATAGTAGTATTTTCGGCACTTCCTGCATTCTCTTCCAAATCGCGCAGGTTTTACACAGCTGTCTACGCCACAACTAACGTTCAATTCAGAAGTACGGTTTGGCTTTCCGTGAGCAAGCGGTGCGTGCATGGTGACTGTCAGATCTGCGGAAGTCGTTCGCTGCAACTTCTACACAGCTATGCTGAATCCAAACGCTATCCCTCAAGCTGGTGGTCTTGCAGGCACCGGTTAGGTTGCTGGAGAATAAATCCAAGATGGCGGACACAGACGGCAGTTGGGCCAATCAGTGAGATCTCCGACAGTAGCCGTAGAATATCCACCAGATTCACACAAATAGAAAAATACCCCAAAATGCAATGTATTGGTGTACAATTCACATACAGAAAACACGTATAACGCAATATATCCAAAGCAAATCTAGAACCCTAAACGATAAAGCAAAAATTTGCAAAGTCCGTGGTACAGCTCATCGTGGGATTTTGCGCTACAGATACTTAGTGGGATATTCAGCTTAAAGTTGTCACTGCCTATTTCGTTAGCGGCAAAAGAACAGTTCATACGCGCCATGTAATTGTTTCAGGAACCGGATCCCTCAGTTACTCTTCCAATTTCCCGATGGAGGCCATGGGTTCGATAAGCTGTCGCCAGTATTGTAGGTAAGAATACAGAAGCGCAAAGGCCACCGCTGTAATGTGTAGAGACGACTAAGTCACTGGTTCGCTTGATAACACGGACATTTGTACACACATTAGACAATGCATGATCAGACAGATCGTGGCTCGTGATAACCAATCACAACAAATAAGTTATCAAAACTAGCCACCAAAACTAATAAACATAGTATATGGATCTTAGAATGCAGTGTACAAACGCTACTTAAGCATACTGAAATAGTTGTGAGATATGAAGGAGGCAATACCGATTTAGGATCGTTGGGCTGAAAGATTTGTCTGGGCCCAGACTGAAAATAGCTGATTCGGGGTATGCACTGTCTCCATCGTTGAAAGTGATTGGGAGGTGTCCAATGCGGAGGACATCGCGACTGACTATGGCCTTCTAAAGAAGGCCCCGCGGAAATGAGCTTATGTATTAGATAGCAGTTCGGAGAAACAGGCGAGTAATATATGGGGGTTTTGTAGGTTCGCGTGTTGTTGATGCTTTGTCAGGCTGTGTCATCTGCGTCGCGGCGTTAAAAAGTTATTGATTACGCATGTCGTTGACAGCAGCCAAAGGGCGATTGTAATTTTTATTGTTTGTAGAATCTGGTTACGTGTACTGGAGATACAAAACCGTGGAAGCTCACCAGTGTCAACCTATGTATCACGGACAACAGACTCTGCATTACTCATAAATGGGGCCAGAGACTAATGATGCCCGAGTACATAATTTACAGGGTGCTAATATGAAGCACCGCCAAATATATCGTTATGCCTATGACCAATGAATGGTTAACTGTCCAAGAAAAACGGCGATACGTATTTGTTCAATGACGCATTCGATAGTTCTAGGTCAACCGTCCATTTACCGTCGATCAGTTTGACCGGGACGGTCCATATGTTTGAAGAAGCTGGGTACTGTGCACAAGATATATGTTGGGTGGCGTCTGCGATACTAGTCGGTTATCAGGGTCATGTAAGAGCCGTGCAAAACATGGGACAATATGGAAGTTGGAGATGACTGAACCCAACGTGTATTGTGCATGCTACAAAATAGGATGCGGATAAATCAAAGCTAAAATTGGTGCAGTAAGATACACACCAAAACGATTCTGTCAACGGAATTGCCGTCAGTAAAACAAGTGGACGTTTTGCAGGCTAAAACAACCGTAACACCTATGTTGCAAACTACTGAAACAGCTTGTGTTCAGGTACACTACAAGGGCCTCCACCTAGAAGGATGAAGGACGGAAGCCTTCGATGGAGCTGTTGTGGGGGAAAACGGCGGTTTGTACTCTAGAGCCTGTCGTCAAAAGTGGAGGGATTCCATGCTTCACTTTACGAAGCTTATTAACATGCCTATATAATTGTTTGTTGTTTGCCATGAACTTTTGGCATGAATATTTTGATGGGACGTATATAACAGCTAACTACGAGTAACAGTGCATGAGACCTGTTTGATGACAAAATCTTTACTTGGAACCACCTCCAGTATCACCTAACGCGATTCACAACATTTTCGCAGTTGCGTTAACAAGTTGTTTCAACAGTGGAGCAACTGTAAGATGAAAAAGTCATCACGTCCTTATTTAACTTACAACTCCATCAGCTGGTTAGTACCAATGACAAGGCAAAATTTGAGCCCACTAGATCGTGGCAGATTTAATTGTGCATGTTTAATTATGCCTTGTTGGCGTGTCGTGTTCAACACCGAGAATATAACATTTATTTATTTGTTCATTTAGGTAATATCAACGCAGCCGTGACTGAGTGGATTCATATCAGGATGTCTTGTCCCGTAACATACCCTGTAACCTGACATTCTTTGGAAGTTACAGGGCAATACATTTCATCAGCCGTTCAGCAGTCCTCCTGATGCACTGGTTGTTGTCAGAGCGGTACATTGAACTAAAGACTGACAGAATTTCTTAATCGTTACCCCGATAATGACCGTGATGTCCGAACCGGTGTCAACTTCGAGGCGTACAGGCACCTGGTTCACAAGTATGCCATTGGCGTTTGGGGTTGATCTGGAGCGGCGTGACAGAAACTGGGCTATGATCAGTCCATCTGCTGAGGCTTGACAATCACATGTAAAAGCTTTTGCTTGCTTTAAGTTTTATCTTGCTGAGTAACCATTGTTTTTGGTACTTTGAACACGTCCAGAAGTAATTCAAGCAGCGTAGTTAGGATGGTTTCACTTCCGTCAAATGAGGTGTAGCTACTAAGTTGTTTGATATGGAGGTCTTATCTGTCATCGCCTACGGCCACTTCATAGCAGGCATGGCCATATCCTTTTACAACCATTGCAAATGTCCAAGCGGTTTTGTTGTTCCGATAGCCTTTGGTCAAACTTTTCCGTTCAGCGTCGGTGCCGTGGTCTAGCGCGATGCTTTGGTCGTACTGACGCTCAATTGTACAGTTTCCTTCATAGCCCTCGGTCTTATTAGATAAAATTTTGTTAGTGGTTTTGTGAGCAGGAGCGATCCGCTGGGGACTTCCATCCAGATGTTGGTGGATTAGGCGTAACCCTGTACGTTAAAAGTAATGTTTGTATGGCATCTTAACTCGGTACGTCTCATTCAGAGTTGAGCAGAACCCACTTGAAAGTATCCAAAAATCGTTCAGCTTGTCAAGTTGACTGTATATGCTAAGGCGAACGCAAATGCTGCATGTCGTGCACCGCACGTAATTCCACAATGTTTAAGGTGGTAAACTGGGGTCCACATTTGGATACTACAGCTTCCGGAAAAACGAACCGACTGAACACTTGCCTGAGGACTCTAGTCGTGGCCTGTGTTGACATGGTTGGCAGTTTGAAGATCCCAATCCATCTGCTTTATACGTCGATGATAAGTAAGAAGTTCTGTCCTTTGCTTTGTCTTTCGAAATCAAGGTGAACCCATGAACTTTGCTTTGTGGGCGTCTGCCAAGAGAACAGTTTGCAGTTGCGCGACAAATTTGCTGCTAGGGCACACTTTGAACAGGGACGCGTGAACACATCATTTTGAGAATCCGCAAATGGTCAGTACACGTAACGCTTTGCCATCACCTTCATCCTGTTGGGACCGAGACGTCCAGCATAGAACTTACGTCGGACTTTAGATTGAAGTTCGAATGGGATAACAAGCGTTTCAAAAACAAGACAGTCTTAGTCCATAGTGCATTTCCTCAGGGAAATATTGTTGTAGCTGTGCGTCCGAAATGTTTCAATTCTACTGTGAGTGGTAAAACCTGCTCACATGTGCCACCAACTGGTCCCGCAGCGTGGCGTCCAGAATCCGACTGAAATATATTAATAGCTGGCGCACAATATCCGAGAGTACACGGTTAACCTCCGTTCCGACTCTCGCAACAACAGTGTCTTCTTTTTGGTGCTTTTCGTCTAACAAGCGAAGCAGCGTGTCGGCCTGACAAACGTCGCTCGTAGAGCGGTGTTTGACTTTAAAAGCGTACTGAAGCAATGTTGTCGCCCAGCTCTGCAGGCTATTGGCCTTCTATACCGGATTTCCTTCCTTCGATCCGAAGATAGCAAGATACGGTTTGTGGTCCGTTAGTAAGGTAAAATAACGGCCCTATAACATTTTCGAAAGGTTTCACTGGAAACACAACAGCGAGAGCCTCGTTTTCATTTTCACTCGATGTTTGCCGCTGTCAGTGAACGAGCTGGAGGATCAACTGGCTTATTCGAGCCAATCAAGTAAGGTAAGAGAGGGCCGCAGCTAGATGTATCCAATGCCACTACAATTAACAGGTTGTGCACGTAATACCTTATCATTATTTCTTACCTTAATAACGACTTGATAGTTTTGACGTCTTCCTGACATCCGGTATTCCATACCAACGGAAAGTTCTTCATTAGCAACCGGTTTAACGGACAGCCTAGGTCGTGCATACATGGCAGGCAAGTGCTGTAATAACACCATACCCATGCATGCTATTAACACCGCTACGTCTTCTGGCAGGGGCACTTCATTGATCGCCTTTGTATTGGATGGATCAGGTATTCGTCCACTTTGCTCAAAGCTAAAGCCCAGGTATTTAATGGAGGTCATGAAAATCACTTGTATATTCGTAGACGAAAACCATACTCCTTTCACTTGTCAACCAGGAGTTCGGTGCATTGGTGTTTTTCTTCCTGGTTAGATCTCATGATAATGAAATCGCCTGGGTATGCAGCGGCAAATGATATTCTGTATAGCATCATTTACCTGATGTGCTGAGAAATCGCCCGGCTGACTTAACGCCAGCCTGTTGGCGCTTTTACTGGAATGCGCCTTTATGAGTATTACTCTTTGGCGTCGCATGCCATTCCCCGAACATTTCAATCTGGAGATATGCTTCTGACGAGTCCAGTTTGGCAAAACACTTGTCACTGCGCAGTGTAAATAGCTCTATACGGAGGGATAGAGGGTAGCTGTGGTCTTCTAATGTAGCATGCAGGCCGTTAGGGTAATGTAAATATAAGTGTAAGTTTCCCTTGGGATTCATGACAATCAGAATGAGGCTGCTGATACAGAGTAATTGGTCGGTTTTATGAATCCGCCTGACTGTATTCTGTCAAATTCTTGGTTGACATTTGAAGTCACTGCATATGGAACCGGTCTGTTCCGTCGGAAGGCTGCCTCTGCGTCTGGCCGTACGGATAGTCCGGCCTTGGCTTACCCGCACAATAAGAGACCATCACATAACACCTGCAAATATGTGCTTTGTGAAGAGCCTGTTCATTCCTCAGCTGCGTTTCACCCTTTGCTGCACATGGAGTTTAGGGGCATATAAAGCAGTTTCTTATTGCAACTGCAGTGGAAGCCGAGTAAGTTCAGTTCAGGATCTGTTGTCAAGTAACACGCCCGTTTGAACCGACAGCCTTTGAACATTACAGTACAATACTTTTCGCCGGCCAACTCCAGCGGTCCTCCTGAAACATTGGCTGCAGTCCTTTCTGCTGTTTGAACTAGTGGCTCGCGGATTTCGTTTCACTATACCTCGAATACGACCGTAATGTTTGAACCAGGTTCTACTTCGAAGCGTACGGGCACCAGCATTAGCAACCCTGTTAGGTACGTAGTATGTTTCTTGGCTTCTGTAGTTAAGGTATCAAAGACCGGAAAAGTTGACCTTTGTTGCGTTACTGAGGTGGGTGCAAAAATTTTGTGGCACTGACGTAAACGTTCTTGTTAAAATGGTTGGATGGCAATGCTCTTCGTATTGACCCTGTTTGTTGTATTTCTGACAAACTTTCTTTCTGAACGAGCAGAATTTAAATAAATGCCGTTTACCACATTGCCAGCTAGTGGATTGTGAGCTGGTTGACTTATTGAATTTTAGGCCATCGCTGAACTCTCGCGCTGGTTTCATACCGCCAAACCATCCGCGGGACATGGACTGTAGCCTTAGACAGTTAAGTTGATGTCGTGCTTCAAGTTGCTTAAACGCTGTCGAAAACGTTGGACATGAGGTTGTGGGGCGCGTTCTGCTCAGTTGTGTTAAGCTGCCTCATGCGTATTTCGGTGTTGTTGAGCGCTTGTAGACAACAAACCAAAAACAAGACCTTGAACTGGTCGCCTGTCATTTCGTTTATCCTGAAACGCTAGCAATGACAGTCAACGGTACTCGCGTATGTTAATAAATCATCTACCGCGCACTAAAAGAGTTACATACAGCTGTATCGGACGCCTATTATTGAAGACAATACACCAGAAATGTCATTATCTGAGTTAAATTTTGATTGCTTTGGAATAATAAAACTGAGAAACTTGTCATTCTCCTTGGTTCCCAGCTTCCGCAAAAGTGGTGTGCACTATCATCCGTCGTAATCATCAGCGAAATCGCAGTGGCAAACATTTTCGTATCTCCTGAACCAAGGTTCGTTGTTTAGGTCGGCCTCCAGGTCATACGGCAAATCGCATATGCCGTTCGCGACCGCATCCGCTGGGGACTGCCGCTTTTCAATGTCTGGTCTTGCTTTAACCGCAAAAAGTTAAATGATAATCCTGAGCACTCGTGTCCCGCTTTCTTCAAATCCCTTCTCTTTAGGTTGATATTTTGAGGTAAGTTGCTCCACTACCTCATTATAATCATTGGAACCTAAAGAGCAGATGGATGTTTTTGTCAGCTGCATCACCTCTCAAGCGTAAGAGGTTGTCGCGCAAAAGCAATCAATAGGTTAGGTTCTCCCAGTTACATATGAAACAACAAGGTCACCGCAAATTAATTAAATGTAAATTCAACAACCGTTTAATAACTTCCTCGGCATGCGCGTTGACGAAATATTTTGTCGTATCCAATCAAGCTGCCACATCCGTCGCCAACCGGTGTGGGTACTGTTGGGCGGAACCTAGGATACTGGTCGGTAAGCAATGACACGTAAGAAGTGTCAAATATGACAGTATAGAAGTCGGAGGAGACTGAACCCAACGTGCATTGTGCAGGCTACAAAAATAGGAAGCGAATCAAACAGAGCGAGAAACGTGCAGCGAGGTACTCACCAAAACGGTTTGTGACAACAGACGTGCAGTCAGTAAATAAATGGACGTTTCGTAGGTTAAACTAACCATAAAATTTAATGTTACAAGATACTGAAAGAGCATGTTTTCTGTCGCACTACAAGGGCCTCCCCTAGAAGGCTGAAGGATGGAAGCCTTCGATAAAGCTGTTAATGTGAGAAAATGCAAGGTGAGGAGGATGTGAGTATTCGCAGAGGCTTGAGTAAGAGTGTCCAAAGTGGGTTGTGTAGCAGATTTCGCTGGGTCCAGGCTTTTGTTAGTTATTATTTATGACGATCGTGTGGACCAGAGTGCATCATCGGTGGTCCGTCGGAGCGGGCTGGTCGGACTGCAAAAAACTGGCTATTCCAGAAAAAAGGCCGACAGGTCCTTCCCCTTGCTGCAGACCCGACGGTGCGCTTGGGAGGTGTCAATCCCCCACCGCACTTTAGTCCACGGTCCTCGTCCCACGAAGAAATCCAGGCTTCCTCGTCTCACGGAGAAATCCGGACGTCCTCGTCCCACGAAGAAATGCGGGCGTCCTCGCCCCCCGAATCAATCCGACATCCCCGTCGGCAATGCCTAGGAGGCGTTTGGGGACCAATTGGTTCGTGGGTGGCTGCGATCGAGGGCGAGGAAGGGGCTGTGGGACGGCTGGCGAGTCACTCCAGTGTTGCGTAGAGCCTGTTGGCGCGTCACTCGAGGGTTGACTGGGCAGTTCCGGCGGTTGAGTTTCTGGAAAGTAGAACTCAGAGGGGGTTGGCAAGGGTCTGGGAAGTGGCTTGGCGCCGGAGAGGGCACATGGCATGGATGATACGAGCAAATACGCTTGTTAGGTTTTCAAAAGGTTTTGGGATTTTTGTCGATTTTGCAAAACGTTTGTGGATGAGACGCAGGATAAACATTAAAGACAAAAATGGCGTGTTAATGGAAATAGCAAACGCCTACAAAATCGGAAAAACGGACCGGACGTTTGATCTGTCTACCGCGTCGGTCGGTTGCCCGGGGTTGAGGTGGGATAGGTTGCGGGTCAAGGGGTAGGGAGGGTTCAGGGTTATCCAGTGCTCAGGAAGTCACCACAGGTGCGGGTGCTTGTGCGAGAGCATCAGGATGGGCCGCAAGTGGCTCGTCAAAGAAAGCCACTTTGAGGCGGTCGATGGATACGGTTGGTCGGTGACCATTCTGGTCTCTAGTAAAATGTTTCGGAGTCCGTTGCAGAACTCTGAAAGGGCCAGTGTATGGAGGCTGGATTGGGCGCCACACTGCGTCGGTGCGGAGGAAGACGTGAGTGCAGGTAGAGAGTCCGCTGTGCATTGGCACATCTCTAGTCTGTTCACGGGGCGGGGTCGGGCGTAGTGAACGCATGCGTTGAGCTAGGGAGGACGCAAAGTTAGACGGAGGCATACCCGACGATGCGTGAGGTGAAATAAATTCGGCTGGTAACTTGAGCCTCGTGTCGTAAGCCAGCTCTGCTGGTGCACATTGCAAATTAGCTTTGATGCTGCTGCGAGTGCCTAAGAGTACGAGCGAAATGTTTTCGCTCCAGCTAGGGTCGGAGAAGGCGCAGAGCGGGGTTTTAAGCTGTCTATGGAAACGTTCAACTAACACGTTGGCTGCTGGGTGATACGCTGTGGTATGAATGCGGCGACAGTTAATAAGTTGCAGAAAGTATCGAATTGTGAAGTTTCGAAATGCGTTCCTCGGTCGGTTGTTATGGTGGATGGGCATCCGTATTGCAAGACCCATCGGTCCAAGAAGGCCCGGATAACAGTTTCAGCTGTGCAGTCTGTTACGGGAATTGCTTCTGACCATCTGGTGAAGCGGTCTACACATGTAAGTATGTACTCGAATCCGCGTGAAGGAGGCAATGGACCTACTAGGTCTAAGTGTACATGCGCGGACCGAGAGTCCGGGGCAGGGAATGAACCAAGCGGACTGCGGGTGTGACGATGGACTTTGGAGCGCTGGTATTAAAGGCAGGCGCGAGCCCAGGCACGAACATCTTTGTTTACGCGTGGCCAAACGAAACGTTCGGTGACCAGTTTCAAAGCTGCACGGATACCGGGATGTGATAGTGTGTGCAGTGCGTCAAAGACTGTGCGGCTGACGGAGACGGGCACGAGTGGTCTAGGACAACCTGTGGAAGTGTCACACAGGATGGTCCCTTCCGAGGTTTGGAGAGGGACAGGTTGCGCATGCAGCAAGTGGACTGCAGAGTGCGCGGTATATCTTCGTGTTGAGCCTGAGCCAATGCCATGGCGGCAAGGTCGACTGTAGGCAAAGACTGGAGAGTGAGGTTGACGAGTGAGAGAGCATCGGCGAAGGGATTGTCGACACCTGAGACATGACGTATGTCAGCAGTGAACTGCGTGACAAAGTCTAGGTGCCTTGTTTCCCGTGGTGAGTATTTTTTGCTAGCAGATTTGAAGTCAAATATAAGGGGCTTGTGGTTAGTGTAGACCGGGAAAGCGCGGCCTTCAAGTGTGTGTCGGAAGTGACGTATCGTTAGATAAATGGCGAGCACTTCTCTGCCAAACGTGCTGTAGCGGGATTCCGCTGGCTGCAGGCGCTTGGTGAAGAACCCAAAGGGTTGCCAGTGCGCACCAACGTGTTATTGGAGGACGGCTACTACCGCAACGTCTGAGGCAGCAGTCGTAATAGAAATAGGTGCAGTCAATTCGGAATGAGCGAGGAGGGCTATGTTGGAGATAGCATCCTTGAGCTCGGCGAAAGCTGTCTGTGCTGTGTCAGGGAAAGCGAACTTCCGTTCATTTCCTCTGAGTAAGTTAGTCAGTGGCTGCATGAGCTGAGCGCAGCGCGGAATGAAGTGTCGATAGTAGTTGACCAAATCACAAAATCGACGGAGGTGCTTGAAGGAAGTCGAAGCTGGGAAGTCCTTGATTGCTTGGATCTCATCAGGAAGGACTTCGATACCAGACAATGAAACAAGGTGGCCTAGGAATTCTACCGGTGATTTGCCGATTTCGCACTTAGTCGGGTTGCCTGTGACACCGTGTTGGGTCAAGCGCTGGAAGAGAGCTCGAAGATGCTCGAGGTGTACTTGTTCCGATGAACTGGCTACAAAGAAATCATCGAGGTAGTAATATGCGAAGTCAATGCCACGAGTGACATCGTGAATGAAGCGTTGGGAGGTTTGTGCGGTGTTGCGCAGTCCAAATGGCGTGGCGGATCATCTATAACGGAGTAGCTACACGGCCGTATGGGCTTTAGTACCGAAACGCGAGTAGTAAAAGCAGTAACCTGAGGCATCAGGTTTTGTGCAACGGCGCGATGATCCAGAGCCGTTGCGGTGCTTACGTTTTAAATTGAGTTCTTCAACCTGGCGCTGAAGCGACGCTATCTGCAATAATAATGCGGCTATTGCAGACGGCGGGCTATTCGCGTCTGTCGTTGTTGTTGCGCCAGCGCAAAACTGCTTAGGTATTTTGGTTTCAGTCTCTGGCTGGTGCCGTTCGATGAGGCGGTCTGCTAGCTCTGCAATTGCTGTGATGGGCAAGTCGCTTGCTACTGCAAGGATAGCCTGAGTGCTTGCAGGGAGGCGTTGCATTCACAGCTCGCGGAGAATCCCTACATCCATGTTGGACGTGCCTATGAGCTGTTGCACTTCGCACAACAAGGCTGATGGCATCCTATCTCCTAGCTGCAGATCACTAAATAGTTGCTGCAGGCGGACCTTCTCAGCAGGCGTGATTCGCTGAATAATAGCCTGTTTAAGAGTCTCGTATTTCATTACTAGAGGGGGCAAAGTATGATGTCTCGCACCTGCGAGGATATACTATAAGGAAGGCAAGATATTAAGTGATTATACATGGCAAATCAGAAGAAATCTTACGAATATAAAATACGGATTCTAGGTGCAAAAACCATAATAAAGAATCATTCTCCCAAAATGTGGGGAGGCTAGGTCTACGGCACTAGCCGCGAACGTAGATGGCTTATCATCAGCACTATTCATCGTGAGGAATGAATAATTATATGCGGCAAATGAAAAACGAAACGATAGCGAGTACTGAATAAGAAAAGAACTGGAACGAGCGCACCAGAATGAAAATTCACAATGGCGGACAGCGTGTTCCTGACAGGGGGTCAACGATTATTGGGCGGAACCTAGGATACCATTCGGTAAGCAATGACACGTAAGAAGTGTCAAATATGACAGTATAGAAGTCGGAGGAGACTGAACCCAACGTGCATTGTGCAGGCTACAAAAATAGGAAGCGAATCAAACAGAGCGAGAAACGTGCAGCGAGGTACTCACCAAAACGGTTTGTGACAACAGACGTGCAGTCAGTAAAATAAATGGACGTTTCGTAGGTTAAACCAACCATAAAATCTAATGTTACAAGATACTGAAAGAGCATGTTTTCTGTTGCACTTCAATACCCAAGTCACCACAGTCGCTCTGGTTGACAGTTCGCTGAAAATCTGCCCTGCAACTAGAGGCGACGGTTAGCTGCATAGCGTCCAGTGGTCAAAATGCTAGCAATTATCCAAGGCCTCGGTGAGAACAACAGAAAAATGACCAAGGTTATTCACAGGATTATTCGCCAAAAGCGAGTTTTAAGCCAGATGTTTGACCCGAAGTTCGGCGACAGAACAGATTCCGATAAAGTGGGCACTTCTTAGCTTTTTTGGGTCACACGGTTATGGCCAAATCAAGTATCCTCTTCAGTGTTGTCAAAAGCAATGTTTAGATACAAAGATAATACAGTAAACCCGCATTCACCAAGTGATATACGGCACACAGGAATCAATAGGTAGCTGGATATCATCTAGGACTGCAAAAGAACCAGGTAGAGTCTGGACCGTCCGCCAAAGGTACCTGTTTGGATGACAGCGATCAAATATTTGATAGAACAGTGCGAAGTTTTTACATTCAGTCTCATTAGAATACGCTGCCAAGCCAGGAGCGCAGTCAAAATCTTCCAGCTTGAGGTGGTGCAACGTCTCTAACCGCGCGCATACGCTTCCAAGCAGATACCAGCTAAGTATTTTAGGAACGAATTTTGTAGTGAACACATGGCTACATTCTGTAAGGTAAATAAACTTGGTTTCCATCCTAACCCAGAACGAGATGCTAGAAAGATGTTGGAATGCGGAGAAGCATTACAGTTACATTCAAGCGCAGGACGACACTAGTCCTAAATTTTGTAGGTTATCCTTGTGCAGAAACCATTTTAATTTTCATTGCATCGTACCAAATCTAATCTACGTGCCACCGAAGCGACTAAAAAGCCGGCCCACCCTGGAGTCGTACCCATACCACCGGGCTGGCAATCCCACGCGCTGTTACTACGCAACGCTAATACTTACTACGCACCTTATAACTTGACCAAAAATCGCCTGTACTTCTACTATAGCATCGCCTATCACCGCTGCGCTCCTGTACCATATCTACACGGTTGAAACCTCATCGATCGTTCGTGGCTCATTCAGCGTTTTGGATTGGACCGGGTTTGCTGTGGCCTTTGTTTTAATTTCATCTGTAGTTTAAACTTCGCCAACTCATGGTTCAACGACTCTCTGGCGTAGGTACGCACACCTGATAACCTTACCCTACCAGTCCAACGAACTTACGATGGACACGCATGTTGGAACGCCCATGCTAACCATGTCATTATCATCCTCAACATAATTATGCACCTCAGCCAGAGGTAAAGAATCGCCTCAGCTGCGGTGCCGCAACACATAAAGAAACATAAAAACTAAAAATACCTGAAACGGCGGTATGCCAGCTGTGCTACGTTTAATGGATAGGCATCGTTCCGGAAAGCCACCAGCCGGTTGGTAGGCAGAAAATCTTTAATAGTCCAATTTATTTTAGGCTATGTTAATATCTCCTGGTTGGAGAGGAAGCTAAGGGGTTTGGGAAGGGAAAAATAAACGTACAGCACGAATGTCTTTGGGGTCGACTCCTAGCCATGTCAGCAAGTATACCTAACCAAGCATGCTCATACCTTCCGGACCAAATAAGGCGTCGAGACGTTTCAACCCAGGCCAGCTTCGAAGTGAAGGCCTTCATCCTTTTTGACGAAGTCATCGCCTGTCCGCCTCTATTTTCCATCCACAACCCCGGCGCGGAAACAACGCACGTCACGAGGGCTAGTGGGCTGACGTGCGTAACACGTGGCCGAGCCTTTGGAGTCCGGTGCGTTAAATCACCATGATTAGCGGTTGCTTTCTTCAACCTTTGCCACAAACAAGGCAAGGAACACACTCGTCGCTCACTCAGTGTTCCTACCGGATATGAGCCAAACTGTGAAGGCACCGGTGGTCGAACCTTAGTTGCCTTTTTTTGTGTCGGTTGATATAAGGTGGGTCAAACATACAGCTGCATTGTGCACTCTAACATTCAGGGCGCGAGTGACGTCGCGCCGACGCCGTATATGGCGATATTTAGCAAAGGCGCCTTGAGCTTTCCCTATGCTTTTTGTGGTTACGCCTTCGATCCAAAGGGGACAGATACAACTCCATGTAGTTGAACTTCTTTACTACTTCTGGCTGATCCCTACCAAGGGTCATCGCAGGAGGTGATCCATAGCGGAATCGTTCGGCCACTATATGTCCAGGTCGTCCGGATTCAAAGAAAAGTGGGGAAAAGAGGGAGGTTTGGGCCAGATAGATGTTTATTGTCGAAAGGCGAAATCACGCTAGCTAAAGGCACCACGCAAAGGTTCCAGCTAGGGAAAGGTATAGTCGCCAGCAGGGACGCAGCAAACTCCCATCGTGGCGCAAAAGCCAGATGCGCGTGCATGCAACTTGTCTGGATGACTCAAACACACGTAGTCAGCTTGCGGAGAGGCAAGTTTCCTAACTTGTCTATGGACAGAATGATACTATATTTTCTTAATTCTTTGCGTAGGCAAACGGGACTACCTCCAAGTCGCTACACAGCCTCTCCCAGAAGGGAGCAGTCCGTGGCCCTTCGAACTACGCGAGGACTGTCCGTCGCAGGCAAGCCTGCTGCAAGACCAGACGGTAAAACCTGATGTAGCTGTTGGGGGCGAACGTAGTGACCGGAATCTTGCGGACTCCCAACCATGTGCGCCGTTAAGGCCCCGATAACGAAAATGGTGACGACGTTCTTTGCCTACCACCACCTATGTTTGTCCACGAGTTAGCCTTCTCCAATACTCAACATGAAAAGAAAGAAAGAAACGGGAGAAGTCAAGCGGGCAGAAGAGGTGACAGCAACGAACCGGAAAAGCACTTACCGCATAGTCAGCCAAAAGTCAAGGAACCAGCACTTTTTAGCGCTTTTCAAAACGTTTTCTCCCTATTTCTGGTTTTCAACGCCATTCGCGTGGATTCTGATTTGCAAAAAAGTGTGCTCGCTTCTATTTTTTTCACAGAGGGTACTGAAACAAGTAGAAACCTGAAGAAGCTGATGGAAGCAAAACGTTAAGCTAATGTTCTTAGAAACGTGCTGGCTAGTAAATCCGTCGAGCAAACTTATTAAACTTTTAGCCGTGGCGGAGTAGGTGAGCTCAGAAAACAGGTTTCCAGTCGTGCAGTTGCTGACTACGGGCATTACCTCCACCATTGGTTTGCTCGGTTCATCGGAGGACAAAAACTGGCGTCGTCATTCAACTCTGCTTCGACGTAAGCAAATTTGGGACTGTCGATCGAGACGGCATCGAGCTAGTCATTGCTTTCGACGACGAAGCAGCGATCCTTACATTATAGGACATCGTGCGGACCTTCGTAATTTCGTTCGAGTGGTCCGAGTAAAACACTAAGGCGAATGAAGCAAATAGGCATCGGTGTAGATATTTGGGAACGTAAGACTTGTGATGAAGATTCAGTAATGTGATGCGGCGTATGCTCGACGCCACCTGCCGAGCGTAATGCGCGTCGTAACGATGAGCGTTCAAGCTATCCGAGAAGGTGTCGCCTGGTACTCGGAGTGGTTGTCCATAGACGGTTTTGGCGCTGGACGGTTCGGAATAGGCTGTCAGTTCTAATCGAATTCCGAGTAGTAGCATAAGCATAAGTTGCGTCCAACTAAGTGCATTGGCGGCACTTAGTGTGGCTATAGGCTGTCGGTGGAGACACTGCACCGCTCCGTTTGCTTGAGAATGGTAGGCAGTTGCCTTGGTGCGTTTACATCCGAGGACTTTGAGTAGGTCTTTGAAAATCGACGATTCTATTCGTGGACCACGGTCGGTTACCACCGTGGCTAGACAGCCATGTTAAGCGACGCAGCGCTCGAAGAATGCGCAAGTAGGTTCGCGGCAGATACATCGTGCATTGGAACGTCTCCGGGCCAACGAGTGGCGTGATCCAACCTGGTCACGATGTAGATCATGTCTTTGGTAGGCGCAACTGGTCAAACGATGTCGATGTGGACGTGTGCGCATCGAGTCGATTGTGACGGGAAACGTCCTAACGGAGCAGCAACATGTGGATTACCCCTTGCCCGCTGGCAAGTCAGACAGTTGCACGCCCGAAGTCTGACGTCGGACTGTATGTAGGGCCAGACGTATCTGTTGACCATCATCTTGACTGAAGCGCGGATGCCAACGGGTGCAACACGTGTTGCAGCATATCAAAGGCTTTTCGGCGAAAGTCAGTTGGTAAGAGCGGGCGCGAATGTCCGGTTGGGAAGTCGCACAGTATTGTACCAGTAGACGAAAAAGCGGCCTAGGCACTGACTTCAACGTGGACTGCTCGTAGGATGACGTTAAGTCTTTATTGGTCCGCTTAGCAGTGCCAATATCTGACTGATCGAGCGACTGCTCAGTCGGAGCCAGCAACTTTAGTCTCAACAGCATGTCCGCCACGACCTTATCCTTGTCATACATGTGTTGGACTCCCGTTGAAAACTGCAACACGAAATCTAGATGAGGAAATTCACGCGGAGTTTATCAGGGAGAAGGGTTCAGCAGGGCGTAGCCGCGTCGGTTTTGGTCTGTAAGGACGCAAAATGGTTACCTTCGATAACGTGAGGAAAACGGTGGATGACGGCGTATAACGCGAATAACTCGCGGTCAAAGGTGCTGCATTCCGACTCGGCTGTCTGAAGGCTTCGAGAGAAGAACGCTAGTGGTTGCCACTTGCCTTAAGAAGCTACTGTAGCACTTTGCCGATTGCGTTTTACAAAGCGCCGACGGTTACACTGATTGGAGCTATCGAGTAGAAGTGATGAAGCATGACAGCGGAAGCGCGCGCTTCTTTGCTAGCTTTGAATGCTTTACGTGCTTTAGGCGTAAGATCAATTTTACCGTTGGTGCGTCCAGACAGTAGCTCAGTGAGCGGTCGCAAATGCTCGGCGCAGTGTGGCAGGAATTGTCGATAGTAGTTGATCATGCCGTTGAAGCCTCGAACGGCGACTAGAGTCGTTGGATGGGGAAAGTCGCGAACTGCCACGAATCTGTCCCCCAAGTGGCAGATACCCTCGGAATCAAGTAGATGTCCGAGGAAGTCAGTGCGTGGCTGCAAACTATACATTTGTCGGGGTTAACAGTGACGTCGTGCTCCCTCATCCGTTCGAACAAGAGCCGTGGATACGTTCGGCATTCCTGTTCCGAAGAACTGGCCACCAGGCTATCTTCGACGTCATCATCATCATCTTACACGTTGGCTAGAGTTGGAAGGGAGGCTAAGAGTGATGGGGTGGGTGAAAAAACTCACAGCAGGAATGCCACTGTAGTCGGCTCCTAGCCATATCATAAGTGTGTCCAACCAAAAGTGTTCATCGTCTTTCGGACCCAACCAGGGAGCCGAGCCACTCCAACCGAGGCCAGCTTAGAAGTGAGGGCCTTCATTTCTCTCGACCAAGTCATCGTTTCGCCAACCCCTCCTCTTCTTCCATCCACAACACCGGCGCGCAAACAACGCACGTCGCGGGAGTCGGTGTGCTGGCATGCGTAACACGTACCCAAACCATCGGAGCCTGGTGCGTGAAACAACTGTGCTGAGAGGTTCATTTCCTATTCCTGTGCCACAAAAAAGGCGTCGAACCCGCTCGTTATTCATACGGTGTTCCCACCGGATATGGGCTAACTTGAGAAGGCGACGGTTGTCGAACGTAACTATCCTCTTTATCTCTGTTAATCTAAGGGGCCATGTTTCACAACCGTACAGTATAGTCGAACGTACCGCTGCACTGTACACTCTACCCTTCACGGCGAGAGTAATGTCGCGCGATCAGTGGCCAGCGAGAAAACTATCAGTTCCGGCCGACTAAATTGCTTTTCAAAGTGTTCAGGCCAACGCTCCAAGCTTTTTGACAAGTTGTGGATTGGCTGTCCACTCTCATCACAAATTGTTGCACTAGCACGTGGTCTTCTGCTGCCGGTTTCCCGTATCAGCCAGAATAACTTACGATGGTTGCCAAGGGCAGCGGCAACTTCCATCTCTGATGCACCATGAGACCACCAGGATTCGCGGTCTCACTTCAGGCTAGCACGGAGTCTTACCCGGAGCTCTTTGCGAGTTTCAGTCTGTTCGCTTCCAGCCGGAATATGCCGGGGAGCAGCTGTAAGTTAAAGAGACCGCGAATAGACCCAATATCCATGTTGGCGCTTAGACATACCACATGAAGATTTTCATGCCGCTAGCAAGGCCTGGTGAATATGCGACCAGTGAGCTCCAATTGCATCCAGTGAGCGACAATTCTGGACGCAACCTCTCCATCGGTAACTTTCACAACATGATCGATTTGCGTCCATAGCTGGTTCGAGGCCGGTGGGCGCCAAGTCCCTCTCCGGCAGGTGCTGTGTCTGAAATTAGTGCTCGCAAGAAATAAGCGAGCATCCTCACACAAATGCAGTAACCGATCACCGTTATCGTTACGGGTGCCTACACCCAGTTGGCCACCAAGATACAGCTCATCGGCGGATAATTTCCAACTTGAGCGTTCAGCTCCCCGGCCAGCACTACAGTGTCCGAGCTTCTTCTGTGGCTAACGAGCTCGTTCAGTTGACGATAAACGTCGTCTTTACCGTGTCATCGCTACAGTTTGTCGGTGCATAGGCAGCGATAACGATTAGACCCCTGTTAGTCCCATGCGACTTCGAAGATTTGAACGAGCCAGCCAACCGGACCGCACACATCCGGCTACTGATCGGGATCCAGTCAACCAGAGTAGCTTCAGCCCGGGGACTCAGGGCAATGCCAACACCGGCTTGGTCGGTGCCCGAAGCTGCATTGTCACCGGATAGGCTCAATGAGAAAGGGCTGCTGGTGTCACCAGAAGGGGACAGCAGAGTGAACGCAGAGATCGAGTAAAGTAGGCGGGTCTCCGATAAGCAGCAGATATCAATCGAGGGGGTCTCCAATGTTCGGGCAAATGCCGCCTGTTTACCGAGCCGTAGTAATGTGCGTACACGGAGGTGTGCCAATCTGCAGAAGGATTGCCGGCTCCAAATGGGAGCCGATGAACTGGGCTTGACCGCTTGCTTGGACATGGGCATGTTGAAAGGGCAGGAATGACACTCCGCGTTCACAAGTAAGTTAAAACTAAAACTCAAGCGACTATTGAATCAAGCTGGTGGAGGGCCGAGAATTGAGCGGTTGAAAACAGGGGGATAAAAGTGAAACTGAAACGGGACGACAAGCGTGCACAAGCGTAAGAGTTGGAATAATAAGACGCGATGGCTTGAGCAGTAGCACCCAAACCCCTATCCACACTGCCCGATGCAGCAGATAGAGCACCGCTGATTAGCCCCCTGCCGTGGCAAGAGCATCAGAAATTTGTTGGAAGTAAGTTGGCGTACAGGTGGAAGAAGTCGAGTCCACGTAGGACGGAGTCAATGAAGCTCTTAA
>OX104068.1:30599941-30896416 GCA_944474145.2 Dicrocoelium dendriticum
CTCTCTCAACAACAACAACGGAGGAGGAGGAAAAGAGAGAGATACACACAGACTGTGAGTAAAGTTATTTGCTCGATCATCCAACGTGAAACCGTTGCAGCTTTAAGAGTGGGAGGACCTGCCCGTAATCAAAAGACCGGATGAGGCATCCTCTGATGCTAGTACCCGGGTGGGGTTCCAATGCCTTCCTTCGTCTAGGAGGTTTGCAACGGAGGTCGACTGTAATCAGGGTATCGCTTGGGAGGAAGCAGGGCTTGGGTGTTCGCAGCGGGTTGACATTGAGGGCTGGTGTGACAGAAATAAAGCACCCTTGCTACCCCTGTAGTGGAGGTTGCGGCCACCAGCATGATGTCAAGCTGATTAAAAGGCCGTACGCTGTAATCCAGAACTTCTGCTCGTCATCGCACAACTACGTAGCGTACAAGGAGGAGGACGGGTTAGGCGGATGCGGACAGCACCGTTCGCGCTTTGCGTCTGAAGGAATTGGATGACTAACCTCACTACGACCAAGTCGATTGGATAAGTTGCGGTATACGTGCACGATAGTTTCAACAGACTTGCGCGACATACCAAAGTGAGCCTGCAAGAACCTGTATGCACTGCTACGGAGAAGTTGAAAGTGGCATACCTTTTGTTGCGTTTCGTTAGTGTTGCAGTTCCAGGTATTTCAAATAGTGGTTCGTAAACTTTCCCTTCCGATTTGCCTTACAAGCGGTAATTGTCAATGTTACTCACTTAGCACGTTACCCTTTATTTCCTGCAATCTGGGTATGCCTTGCTGGTGTGCAGCGATTCATTTGTGAATGTTTCTGGGATTTACACTTCAGTCGATGTGCTCTGGCCTAAAACATACACGGCTGTAATCCTTCTGGCGGCATTGCATGAGTAAAATAACGGCGTGGGCTAACTGGCCTGCTCACAAGGATTTCAACTTCTTCCACGTGCTCACGTTCAGCCAGGCATTCCGCTAGTAAATAGCGTGCGGCTAAACGCTCATCAGTGATGTCCACACCACCTAGGGGCCGGTGAACCATGTCAACTTTCCGTTAGTCTCTCAATTGCAATGCTGTCTTGCATTATTCCGCCCAGCCATCATACTTATTCCTGGTAGGGAAGTACCCGGGCGACTACCCTGCGCGCACTGTCAAAGAGCAAAGCGCGGTTAGTCATGACATGCATCTGCCCGCTGAGCACTGGCCTGTCCGGTTGCCCGGCATGTTAATCCATCTCCTTGTAACATTTACACAACCTGCAGTGGCGAACCACATGAATAGCCATTAGCTGCATAGGGTCTGGGAGCCATTTTCCGCCACCAACTGGGAATATCTTGCGGTACTATCCAGCAGGTGTAGGCTTAATTTGATGGAAGGAAACCGGGTATATTTTGGGAAGTGTTTCACATTTTGCTAGCTGTCATTTGCGGCACTCAACAAGCCTTTGTGCCATCTTCACTGTTGTTCACAAAGTGTTTTCTGCGCTTCCTACTAGAGGGTTAGACAGACCCTGGTGTTTAGGAACGGCTTTTGGACTGTGAACGTTGAATATGTTTGTGTCGCCTGTTTAGTCCCGCTGCGTTCTCCATTCTTCGCATTCATTGTATGAAGGTAGGCAATTCCTTCTCGCCGGACGCCCGTAGCATAACCTACGATGGTTTAGTATGTGCGTAAGGAAGCATCCTCTGCCATTGTTTTCCGGAGCCCCTGTTCCAGGTGATTTGGGCATTATCCTAAGGCTCCACCAACTAGCAAACATGATAGATACCGCGAGGACTGTTCTTTAGCTTAATTTACTCTTGTGATAATGTACTCACGTACGCTGTTGCAAATACGGAACCGTTTTATTGTAGAAGCATTGGAATCGATTCACCGGAAGCTTCCGTATGAATTGGTGCTCAAACACAGCAAAACGCTGACGATGGTGTTTCGGAAGTCACTTAACCGCTGCACATTAGCTTCCGATTGGAATAAGGCTGTTATGTGTCCTACATACCAAAATGTGATAGGTATTTGTCAGGCAAATATACGCCAGTCAGTCTCAGTTTCGTTGTGGTCGAACTGCTAGGAAAGCGGATAAAGGAATCGTTGCAATGGTACTGGATTAGATGTGATGCACTCAAATGTGCACAACACTGATTCCGGAAGGGTTTTCGTGCCTCAGCATTTTGTTGATGCACTTGTAGCTTGTGCCGAGGTGGTGGGCAAAGTCCACATATTTTGCGCTGCCTGAGGTGAGCGTAGCCATGGTAGCGTTACCGCAGTCGCTCTAGCCATGTCAGGATGTGCTGCTGTCGTTCCTGTTCCTTTTCCGTTAACTGTACCTGAAGCTGATCGACAAGTCCATTACCGTGGAAAACTGAAATATTGTCCTAGCCCAATTAAATAAATAAATTTTTTTATTATCGACAATGCGAGACACGCCTTTTGGGCATGATCTGCATATTGCGATATGGTATATGATATCAGAATAAGCAGCACCAACAGCGGGAGTAGTACAGTTGGAGACAGTAGTGTGGGCCCCTACGGCCCCAAGGTTGTTTGAAGTCTATGTGCACAGAATGCGAGAGGTAGAGATAACAATCGGATCACTAATATGGTATTACCATTTGAAGCATGGTTGTTTGCTAGGCACTGGCGAGGTTGGACTTCGATGATTTCTTTTGCAGAGCCCAAGCTGAAAGGCGTCGCCCACCTCCGTCTTGGTTGCGGCTTCCACTGCCACTCCTCGCAACCCTTGGTACCACCACATGAAGCAGGAGTGATTCCTAGGCAGAGGTGAAATTGGCTTTCAAGTATTTTCCTTGCAGAGCCCAAGCTGATTTGTGCCATCCTCCACCGTTCTGGTTACCGCTGTAAGTGCCAACGCATGCACAGCCTGGCACCACCCTATGAAGGGTGAGTTATTCAGGACAACCAGTGACGTTTCATTTCAATATTGGCTTACCTTTCAGAGCCCAAGTAGCTGGGCTCCGCCCTCCGCCGTCTGAGTGAACGCTGCCACCAGCCCTCCTCGCACGCACTGGCCCCACCAGTTAATGCAGCAGTGATAACTAGCCACAGGTAAGGTTGGAGTTTAATGAGGACCTCAATTTCACGGCCCATGCAAATATGCGCCGCCCCCAGCCGTCCAGGTTACCTTTGCCACTGGCTTTCGCACATAGACTGGTATCACGATATGATGCGTTACTAAAATCATAGCCAATGGTTTGATCGGAGTTAAATAATGACTCCGCCGCACTCCACAGTCCTGAGTACCTCTGCCACGGTAGCGATGGACCGGCGTTTCTCACCTCCCTGCCACGTATGTCCGTTTGCCGTCTCCTGCCCTAACACCGCATCCAGTCCTTTATCGCTTTCCAGTTGCGTCTACATTTTACCTTCCTTAGTGGACGTATCAACAGCCCCTTTCGAGACCACCCGAAACACTGTGTCTTGGCGTCCAACACTGCAAAAGAAAGTTACAAAGTCTGCAGGTTCCTTGCAGCGGACTACAAGGCCACAAGTTCAGTGGGTGGTTCCGTAAGCATACGCTGATATTTGGGCCAAATGCTCCCTTACGACATGTGACCAAATGCCACTAGCAATGCGGATAACATGCTCGCCCATTAAGAAAGTGGTGTTTCGGTTATTCAGTTAACTCCAACGACGCACTTGCAGCCATAAACGTACGTTGTTCCCAATGCATGTTCCCTCTTTCCCTCCACATTTTTGCTGTTTACCCATCTGCGCACGCATTTTGCCCTGTGCAACCACATGATGAACCGTTTTTCAGTATTCTCAATTGGCGAGTGATTAGCGTTCGCAACGCACTACGCCTAGGCGCGACTATTTGCATACGGTTTTAAAGTCCATGTTTCCACGTGCTGAAAGCATACACACCCGTATAACCGCACTGTGTATATCAGTACCACGTGGTTCCTGTTTCGCTGATATACCATTAGTTCAAAAATGCGTGTTATTAAATAACACGTAGCACTCTTCCCAGCAGCGTGGTAACTTATAAATGCATTGCGACACACTTGAGATTGACCTAATAGTGGCTGCACATTCAGTTAACATCAATGGACAAAGGTGTTTACGTCTGATTTATCAATTTAGGTAACATTACCTGGCATCCATCTTCCTTACTTTCCCGCATTCACTAACTTAACTCAGTTAGCTTCCCCAGGCAATTTCCTTAAAACAATTTAACTGTTTAAATAACCCCGTTTCCATATAAAATTCTTCACCTCCGCACCGATCAACTACCCTCTTCCATGCATACCTACCAATGCGTTATGCAAAGTGATCTTTCCTTGGGGGAATTCATAACGTTCCATTTAGTATACCGAGCAAGAAAGGGCTGATGGTCACGACAGTAAACAGCCGCAGCCCTCATTCATAACTATCAGGTCTCACTGCGTCCGCAATTGTGTACCACAAAACCGTTTGAATATAAAACGGCCACATTTTTGCAAGAAACAATACATTCCCAATAGCCTCTCTACTTTCACTTTTCCAGGTAGTAAGCATAAAACATGCAGGACTAACTACACATGCACACAAACCTAGATAGCCATGGGTATTTCTTAGTTATAATCAAACCGTGCTCAATTAGAAATTTTGTTTGTATGCATACTCATATATATGGATTGCGGCATCCGGCTTCAGATTTGTTTGTCACTGTGGTCAGCCAAGAGACGTCTACGCCTACAAAGAGAGCAGGCGTGGTTTGCGCTGCACCATCCACAGCTCCAACCACACAACCAAAATTCAGTGTAAACCAGAAGGGATAAGACCGGGAGGCAGGTGGATGGGTGCCAATTTTCATCAACGGAGAAAACCCACACCGCTTCACAGGCAAATATAAGCACGCTGTAGTTGCGCGTCAATGGCACACAAGGCGGTGGCTGGACCGTAGTTCGCTCCACACATAGTGCATGGAACCACTCATCGAGCCTAGCACAACCACAAGTACTGTGCACCACGTCCCCTTCAGCAACGCCCAATTGTCTCCTGGAACCATTATGGACGACGTAGTGGGTAATAGAAAAGTGGGCACCTTGTAAACATGCACATGAAGCGCAGCCACACCGGGGATTTGCAGCAGCAGTCAAGCTCTTGAAACGACAAGATGACAGGAAATAAACCCAATGCTGCATGCAGAAACGGTGGCATAAATGTTCACTAACTTGGCGTATAAAGTAGGTTGGTTAGCAACGAACCCGCGATAAGGAAAAAGGTCCACAAGTTATTTAACAATGCTACAAACGCAACATAGGTACCGAAGGTAAGCGCAATTGGCCTAAGCTGCGTGGCCATCTAATAGGTCAATCAGGTAGACAGAACAAACCAAACAAAGTGGAAGGAAATTTGTCCAGCTTTAAATGACATAGTTAAAGTAAAAGTTGCTTTAGCTCAACTGCAGTGAAGAAGCATCAAGGATGCAACATCAGCCTCTGCATGGGGAGCACACAATATATATACCTAAAAATATATACGTATATGTATTACGGAAACATAAGCGGAAGGTAGGGAAAATATGCGGCATGAAAAAGCTGGATTGCTGTATGCGCTTTACAAATTACTAGCTTGCATGCTGAGTCCCTTGGTTTCAAGTGGCGGGTTTACCATATTGTCTAAGGCATTTTATTTCACATATACGTTTAACTAAACTATTTGCTATAAACTTATACACGCCCCTAAAGTTTATCATTTAAGTTCAACAACCTTTTCGCGTTTGTAGCATTTTCGTTAAATATGTTTGCCGACGTCCTGAACTGACTGCACAGTCGTTCGTAACCAATTTATTTCCCATGCAAAATTATTGAAGAGCCATGTCACTGTCTCTATAGACGTTCATTTTTTATATGGTCCTTTCAAACGCCGGCTGTTCCTTGATATCCCTGATGTGGCTGCAGTTAACTAAATAACTAAATATTTTATTTTTGACCAAGCGAGGTACGCCGTTTGGGCATGATCATCATATATACAGTATTGTGCATGATAGAATTATTAGAAGCACGGGGAGCGGGAGTAGCACACGTGGAGTCAGTAGTGTCCGCACATACGGCCAAAAGGTTGTACGAAGTCTATGTCCACAGAATGCGTGATGTAGAGATAAGAAATGAGAGCACAAATGTGGAGCATGTTGGTGAGAAACTAGTCCGATGAAGTTGTGTACATACTGCGGGTCAAGTGAGTGAAGCATGAAGTACTGCAGGAATATGTAAGGATAGTGTAATGTAACTGATTAAATATGTAGGCGTGTTCGTACGGGAGCAGTGTTATGCACAGAATTTGTAAAGGTGATATCAGTCAACTAGCCAAATCGAGATTAGGGCGGTGACTCTATTGAGTGGCGAGTCACCTCCGCCAGGTCGCGGTGTTGTTCAACGGACGTTTGTTGCTTTTGTAGGAAAAGCGCTTAACAGGCAAAGACCCACCACGTCTTGGAACACTGTCGGCTAGTGATATGACATTGACAAGATTGCATCTGACCGATTACATTCGCGGATATTCGCAGTCAAGTTTCACTAATTTGTTTCCCATCTGAACTGAACTGGTTGTGTGGTCTCCTGCGGAGTAGACCGCAAAGGTTTGGAGCTGTCCAAGTAGGATGACGCAGGTGACTTGCATGGATTTGCTTCGTTTTATGGGTTCCTTTAGCTTGGCAGGATTGCGAAGTGCAGGTGGTTTCCTTGTTCTGTGTTGATGCCGTGTCCAGGTGAGCTTCGTAGTTATGTCCTCAGGTGTACCGCACCGGTAATGTTATCCTTTAGAGCAAGGGAGAAAAGAAAAACGGACCGAGCAACTGTCAACGAAATGGAATAGGACTAGGTTACTGTATAAATATAAAATTTGTGGTAACGTTGTGCTGGTTACAAGAAGTGGAATGACCGAATAAGTTATACAGCGTATCCATAGTTTTACGTGCAAACGCGAGACGCGCTATTGTCTGAATGTGAGAGACAGATGCTGTCCGAAGTGATCTAACATACCTACTAGTCGTCCTGTGTGGGAACCGGGAGTATCAGGCCTTTTTAACCGGTAATTAAGTAAAAGAAGTCAGAAGAGCATAGTACGTTGTTTAATATGCGCTTAAGGTATAGGTTGAGCGATCGGTGTACAGTGGTTAGCTTATCGTTAGAACATGTATGAGAGCCACTGGAATTGCCACGCTGGGTTCGAGACCCATGAAATAATGATGAAATGTGTTCAGTAATCGGACGCTATAGAAACAGCTGGGTGAAAGAGTGAGACGGAGTGTCAAAGTTGTGACGAGAATGGGATTTATATACTACGGCTATAGCGAGAATACGGTTGCAAAGCCAGCTCTGAGGGACCTGGAATAGCGGCACAAGACGGAAGCCTTCAGTGCGGCAAACAAGTCAGCTATACGGCAGGAAAGGGCAGTATTGGTAGTCGGGGTAAGGATGAGGAAGAACCTTCCCACTGCTAAGCATTCAAGGTTAAAAACAGGAACGAGAAGGGCTTGAAGGCTACGGCTGTAGCTAGAAATTGGTTGTTGAGCCAGCGCAGAAAGGGACCAGCAATATCAGTAGGGGTGGCAGCCCCAAAAGATGCTGTGAGAACTTTAAAGTGGACATCCACAGTGGAACGTTAAAGTCAGCTAGTATGCTGGTTATTGAGTTGCTGGCAGTCTGATTAATCAGTAACCAGGAGCGGCACGATTTATTAGGATTGGTATAAACAGATATGTGTACAATGTTGAATACAAGAGAGGGAACAAACAGAAATGCTTGCAACAGCTGTAGCGGGAAGTGTTGCTATAAGGACCGAAGCAGATGCCGAATGCGAGAGAGACGTTACTCAGAGCGAAATAATTTGATAATGGAGCAGAGGGGCAGAATTCAGGCAGAGACCGAAAAGTTAAATTTTGACATGAGGGAACAAGCATACAAAAATTTAATCAGACGGAGACAAGTAACATGTGGCTGCCTATTTTAGCAATGAGTGCCTTAGTCAATGGCAGTCAATGCGCGAAATAAGCGAAGCGTTGGTATGCTACCTATGAGCATTTGTATCCTCAGAGATCGGACTGGTGCAAAGGGTATAATAATGAGAAGCACACTAACGAAGGGAAGCGAGAAAAACGTTAATGTGAGCTAAAAGCTTGATAGTGGAGCCGAGAGGCAAATCTCAATCAAAGGCCAGAATTTTCAGCTTAGGACTAGGTATACAGAAAGTGAATCAGACGGGAACAATTATGAGGCTTTTGCTTCAACCTATGAGCAGCTTGTTCAATAACAGCCGATGCGCAAAAAGAAAAGAGGCATTGGCTTGAGACCTAGGGGCTTTTGTAGCCTCAGAGTCCGGACTGGTCCAAAACGTTTAAGAATGAGAGGCACAGTAGCAAAGGGAATCTAGCAAAGATTGGGATTTTGCGACTGAGCAAGCGGTATCAAGACCACTATTGAAGAGTGGCGATATGGACCAAAAGAGAAGTCAAAAGAGCGAGGGGGTTATTGTGAGCTAAAATGTTTGATAGTGGAGCCGAGAGCCAACACTCAAACAGAGGCCAGAAGGTTCAGTCTCTGACTAAGCATAGAGACAATGAATCAGACGGAAACAAGTCTGAGGCTGTTGCTTCCACCAATTGGCATCTTGTTCAATAACAGCCCATGCGCAAAAAGAAAAGAGGCATTGGCTTGAGACCTATGGGCTTTAGGAGACCCGTAGACTTGACTGGTCCTTATCATTCGACCCTGCGACTTTTTACATCATGGTCCGGCTTCAACGACTACTGACGGATCATTACTACGCCATTGGGCCAACCAACGCAGAATTTTGGCTGTCAGCCGACTGCGAATAATATAGTGCAAAATCGGTCCATACGATGCATGGCCGACTAGCACTACTGTCCAACTTAAGCTACGGCAGTGTTCCAGGACGTGGTGGGTTTTCGCCTGGCAAGCGTTCTCCCTATAAAAAGCCACAAATGTCCGCTTAACAGCACTGCAACGTGGCGGATGAGACTCGCCACAAAATTAGGTCACAGCTAGACATTTCACACTGACGCAATCCTCAGCCATCTACATCCAACCTGTGCAACTGATTTTATTATGAAAAATTCTTTGATGGAGCACAGATCATCTTGGTTTCCTAATGGTCATTGATTGTATCAAAACCTTGGTTGGGCGCCTGTGCTCATTTATCAATACATGGCAAATTTACCCCCAACTTGTATCTTGACGCAACAGTTTGTGCGCGTTACGGCGCCATCATGGTCCTTGATCTGACTATTACCTGATAATATGCTCACTCATATGGACTACATCTTCGTTTATTCAGTTCATTAAAGCGAAATTTATTATCCTTCCAACGAATCCATGATTGTATGCATATTTCATCACGCAGTTACAGGTGTGTCTCGTTTTACAGAGAATAAAACACTTATTTATTTATTTAACAGCAAAGGGAATCTAGCAAAGCTTGGGTTTTGCGCTGAAGCTAGCGGTGCAAGGCCACTAATGAAGAGTTGCGGTACGGATCATTAGAAATGCCAACTGAGAGAGAGACGTTAATGGGAGCTAAAAAGCTTTCCGGTGAAGCCGAGATGCAAACTCAATCAGAGGCCGGAAATTTCAAATCCAATAGGGAGGACTAAGTATGCAGATGAGTGGACAGACGGAGACAAGTATCATGATGTTGTTGTTTCTATAATTGAGCACCATGGGCAATGACAGCCGATGTTCAAATGAAAAGAGGCATGGGCTTGAGACTTATGGGCATTTGGAGCCTCAGAGACCGGACTGGTCCAAAAGATTTAAGAATGAGAGGCACAATAGCAAAGGGAAGCTAGCGAAGATTGGGATATTGCTCTGAAGCTAGTGGTGTAACTACTACTATAGAAGCGTTGCAATACAGACAATAAGAAAAGCCAAATGAGAGATGGAGACGTTAATGTAAGCTTGTTGGTGGAGCCCAGAGGCGAAACTCAATCAGAGGAAGATGTCACAGATGTCGCCAAAGTAATGAATATTTGAAGGTCTACAAGGACACACTAAGGTTTGGCTATGCGCAGGCTTGAGTTTTGTGAGGTCAGATGGGGAAGACACTTATATGGGGTCAGGTCCAGTTTCCCACAGTTCGTCTTCAAGTTTGTTAATGCTTAAAAGAGTAGCAACATGACCGACTATGAGGTACCTATTAAGTGCTGAACGGAATTGGTTTACATTATCTGATGCCCGCACAGTATGCGGAAGCCTGTTCCACACGTACGCGTATCTGTAGAGACAAACTTTTGCACGCGTCCTACTGTAGGCTTTCGGCAAGATAATGGAGTGCGGTCTATTACGAGGAGGGTATGAAATGTTGGCCGATGATAGAAATAGCGTTATTGAGTTCGCAAGCGGATTATTGATAAGCTGATATAGGAAGATGAGGTTAATTCTCAGCCTAAGCTGCCATAAAGGCTCTAGCACGAGTTCGATGCACCGACCGCGATAATTGAGGGTAGAGTGGCCCAGAAGACGTTTGGTAAACGATCGTTGAACCTTTTCAATGGCTACTCTGTCGCATTTTCTGGAGTTGGTAAACACAATGGAGCAGTATTCTAGCAGAGGTCGGGCGCAGGTTTTGTATAGAGCACGCTTAGGTTCTTGCACTGTCATGGATTTGAATATATATCTTATGAGGGAGCGTGCTTTTGCTGAGCGATGGCTCACTTGCTCTGCGAAGTTCAGCGAACGGAAGTAATGTACATCTAGGTCTCGACCTGTGAGCACAATAACAAGCGGAGTGCCTTGAAGCGCTAACGCCTTGGAAGGAACGATGCATCGGTACGAGAGGACGTTGCATTTAACAGGTGAGAATACCAGATTCCAAGTGTTGCACCGAACATCCAGAGCCCTAAGGTCGCTTCGAATCTGGGAAAGACCGGCTTGCATGTTTGATGGTTGAATGGAAAACAGTATTTTGATGTCAGCGGCGAGCAGGTATGAGTTGCTATATTGTATTACCTGGAAAACGTCATTGATATATAGCAAGAATAACAGTGGGCCTAGTACGCTGCCCTGAAAAACGCCACTTGTGACTGGTTTGGGGAGTGATATAGACTCGTCAACCTTTACTGATTGCGTGTGAGATGAGAGATAAGATTGGAACCATAAGCGCAGGCGGTCTGAGATACCGTAGGATTCTAGCTTTACCAATACTTCCGCGTGTGGTACTCTGACAGTAGCTTTTCTCATATCAAGGAAGATTATGACTAATGCTTATTTAGCATCAATCTGAGCAGTCACATGGTTAAGAAACTCAAATTGGCAAGTCTGACAAGATATGGACGGTAAAAATCCGTGTTGTTGTCTATTGATGAGGTTGTGACTAAGTAGATAGTTCAGCAAGTTCTCCTTAACAAGTCTTTCCATCATGCTCAAGACAATAGGCGTGTGGCTGATGGGGCGGTGGTTTTCCATGTTTTGACGGCTGCCGTGTTTATGTCTTGGAATGACATGGAATGCTTCCACGTGCTTGAATACATGCCGAAGTTCATTGAGAGTGTAACTAAGTTAAAAAGTATGACAGGAAGGTCCCGGCCGCCGAGTATCAGCAGCGCAGATGGGAGACCATCAGGGACCGGATGTAGTGGCAGCTTATGTGAGCTCATTACTCAGGTTTTAGAACGTGGGTCGAAGGTAATAATGTTTAGCGAGTCATGGGTAAGTTTAGGCACAACAGTTGGCAAACTCAGGTTGTTGTCAGTAAAGCAATTGCAGAAATGGATACTAAGAATCTCAGCTATGTCCTTCGGAACGGTGATTACGAGCTCATCAGAGAGTCTTTGAGAGGTGATGGATGTGGCTGTACGATATTTTCTATATTTCAATGGCTGAGTGAGGGACTTGGTTTTGTTGTTGCTGTTATAGGTAGCGCGCTCTTTAGCTAGCTTAAACATCACTCGGAAGTGCTGCTAGTTGTCTATGACTTTGTTCATGCGAACAAGGATATGGAAATCTTGCGTCTTATAGTATTGGGGACCCATTTTCCGGAGCTTTATCAGCACCTTGTTAAGATAAATAAATAAATAATTAGTATACTCTTGGTAAAACGAGACACACCTGTAAAAGCGTGATCAAATATGCATACAAGCATAGCTTCTGTGGAATGTTAAAACATTTCGTTTTGATGAAAGTTATAAAAGAAAAAATGTTGTCCGTATGAGTGAGCATACTGTCAGGTAATAGTCAAACCCAGGGACATTATGGCGCTGTGGCGCGCAAAAATCCGTCAAAAAACAAGTTGGGGGTACTTTCGCCAGGTAGTGATCCGTGAGCACAGGAGCCTAAACAAGGCTTTTAGCAAACAAGTTCAAGTTCAAGTTCAGTTGGGACCGGAACGATAGGATAATCCCGTGAATGTTCCTTCTTTTGCGTATCGTTGGATCGGGAATTGACAGGTCTGCTTGAGATGTTGAAAAGCCTAAAACAAAGACCGCATCACACCCTGTCCAACCAATTACTGCCCACATTTTCCTGCCCAGCAGTCCCTGCCGGGCCGGTTTATGTGAAGTAAAAGAGTGAAGGGTAAGTTAAGAAAAGAAAAGGAGGAATGTCAGCTAAATAATGATAATACCAAGGTGAGAAGAAGATTAAAAAGAACGAAGGGAAAGTTGAAGATACAAGTCGGTTAGGAGAAGGGGAAGGTTTGGTACTGCCACCCTAGAGCATCTAATTGACGCTCGAAACCCTCTACCGTAGACTCCCTAACCACGTGCGCTGGAAGCGAGTTCCAACGTTCAATAACTCGACGCGACAAGCGAGTTTCCGTCCTTACCCGGTCAGAACGCTGTTTGTGCAGCTTCAACGGGTGACCTCGGAGACTAGGCAGCTTGGCGGGACTAAATAGCCAGGATAAATCTGGACCAATCTTACCCGTTAAGATACGGTAAGTGAGAATCAAGTCTCCTCTAATTCTGCGGTAGTGCATTGAGTACATACCCAAGCTAAGCAAACGTTCGGGATACGTTTGCCCCCGTAATCCTTGCACTAACCTTGTACCCACTCGCAAAACCCTCTCCAGTTCCATTTTGTCCCTTACAAGACAAGGTGGACAAGCCTGGATACAGTACTCTAAGTGAGGTCGCACGAAAGCTGAGAAAAGCTTCACAAAGATATTCGCCGTTAGGACACCGAAGGAGCGGCGAATAAACCACATCATACGGAACCCTCTACAAGCAGCCTTCCTCCAATTTTCCCCAGAGTGAAGCAAGGAGGTATGGGTGATACCTAGATCAACCTGCTGAATGACAACAGGGAGTTCACTTCCACCAACTACATAGCGCGTTGGAGGACTTGCACCTCCAATGCGGAGGACAGAACATTTCGCCTGATTTATGGGCATCAACCATAAGGTTGACCAATCCCAGAGCCTATCCAAAGCACTCTGAAGTGCCTCAGAGCCACCAGGGATATCCACAATATTCCAGAGCTTGAGGTCATCAGCAAACAATAGCGACGGTACTCCAAGCTCCTCGGGTAGGTCATTGACATAAATTGCGAAAAGCAACGGCCCTAGAACCGAGCCCTGCGGAACGCCACTAAGAACAGCTTGTCTAAGCGAAAGGCTACGCCCCACGCGTACACACTGTTCTCTGCCCTCTAGGAAAGCAGAAACCCATTTAAGGGCGGCTCCAGATATCCCATACGATCTCAACTTCAATGAGAGTCGCTGATGTGGGACAGTATCAAAGGCTTTCGAGAAGTCAACGAAAAGCACGTCGATGGCGTGGCCGTTGTCTACTGCCTCAGCCCAGCTTTCACGAGCTACAAGCAAATTTGTCAGACATGAAAATCCCTTACGGAATCCGTGCTGGGCCGCACTGAGAAGGTTAAACTTAATCAGGTGATTCTCCACCGAATCCCTGACCAATTTTTCAAACAACTTAACTACTACGCTTGTTAAGCTGACAGGCCGATAGTTCGCGGGCAGAACTCTGTCCCCGCCCTTGAAAATCGGACAGATGATTGCCTTCTTCCATTCAGAAGGTAAGGCACAGCTGTCGAGTGATATTGTAAACATGCATGTCAGAGGGCCACTTAGCTCAGCGGCCAATTCATGCATCAGCTTCGGATGAATTGAATCAGGGCCAGAAGCTTTGGAAGGATTTAGCCCTTGCAATAGCCTGAAGACTTGTGTCTCCGTTATGCTTATTTCAGTTAGGCAAGAATCCTCCGGAACTTTAGTGACCAGCTCAACTTGAGGTAGAGAGGCCTCATGAGAAAAGACACCAGTATACTGTTCGCTAAGTATACAGGCATTATCGTAGTCGGTATGCCCATGGGTCCCGTCCGCTCGTAGTAAAGCCGGTATAGACGAGTTTGTACCGCTACGTCTCTTTACGTAAGCAAAGAACTTCTTTGGGTTTTTTACGGCTGCGTTAGCCAAATCCTCCTCGTACTGAAGACGAAGAGTTCTAAGATGATGCTTACATTTATTTCTAACCGCTCGATAGCTTTCATAGGTGCTGGTTGATGAAGCCGCTTGGTAGGTTCGCCAGCACTTAGATCGCTTCCTGAGCAGGTATTTACCTGTATGATCTATCCATGGAGGCTGCGCCCGTGTCACCCTTCTCTTAGTGAATGGGATGTGGGGAGCAGAGATCTCAGTGAGGTACGCTTTAAATTTCTCCCAGGCTGTCTCAACGGTGTCAGCCACGGTGATCGCACAACGCAAAACTGAAGCTTTGGCTCGTATTGCGTTAAAGTCTGCCCGCCAAATATTTGGACATGCCTCAGCGGTAGCTTGATGACACTTAGTTAGAGCACATCGAAAGGATATGCAGACATGGTCACTGGCTCCTAGAGGACAGTCGTAGGCAATATCACTTACGAAATCGTGTGACTTCGCAAAAATGAGATCCAAGGTAGACGGAATTTGGTTGCGCATATATCTAGTCGGGAGGTCCACGAACTGATGCAAAGGCAGTTGCAATGTTAGCTCAAGGAGATCCGAACCGAAAGTGCCCACCGCCGAACTGCAAGATAGATCAGCCCAGCAGACTTCAGGGAGGTTGAAGTCACCCAGTATTAGACACCTATTGGCAGCCTGAGTACGAATAAATTCAATAACCTCCCTGGAGATACTACCAGGACTTCGATATACCACTACAACTGTAAACTGAGCGGAGGAAGTGCACACAATAGCCGAGAGAGCTTCAACAGTTTGATCCGGCGACTGGAACACCCAAGTCCTCAACACATCGAGTTTACAACTCACATAAAGAGCGACGCCTCCACCTTGGCGGCCAATGGAGCGATCGCATCTAAGCAGTGCGTAGCCAGGCAAACATACTTCACCGTCTGTGATATCCGGGGACAGCCACGTTTCGGTGATAGCAAGTATGTCGGGACGAGATTTGTCTACAAGTAGACCCACCTCGTGTACCTTGTTCCTTAGGCTACGCACATTACTAAGCACTACCCGAAGGAACTCGGCACGACCAGCCCTGGGTCGTACGCTACCAGAAGAGGTTCTGGTAGGGCAGAATTTGACTTCCGGCTGACCACCTGAAAACCCACAAGACGAAGGCCTTGCTCACCAGCCGCCCGCCTACTTTTGAGGCTTTTGATGGCTTCCTTTAACTTCAGTCGATCTGCCAGTGGGAGGTCCGGCTGAACGCTGACATTACTACCCTTGAGTTTGAATGCAAAGCGCATTAACGCTTTGCGTTCCTCCGGGGTTGAGAGGACTACACGAAGTAGTCGGGGTCGCGGATTTGGCGTGTCAACAGGGACGTTCCCCAATCTGGTTAATTTCCTGATAGTGACACCGGGGAAACCAGGTGGAAGCATCTTGTTGACGCAGAGCTTGAACCACTGGAGGTCATCCAGCATGCGCTCCTTTGGAAGAGCTGCCGCGGATTCAGCAACGTTACGAAAGATAACGCTACTATCAGTAAAAGAATCACCTCGACGAGGCGTATTCACTCCACGCGTCTTCGACGCGACCTCAGTTTCGACCGGTTTGGCAGATGGCACGGCGCGTTTCTTCGCCAAGTGAGCTGGAGTAATTGAGGTTGAGGCTTTATCCTCTGCCTCTAACTCCCTCACCGGTCTAGTCTTTTCAGACTTTGCGGGTGTGGCCGAAGTCGACACCGCGCGTTGCTTCGCCAATGGAACTGGGGTGATTGGAGTTGGAGTTTTGTGTTCCACCTCCAATACCTTAATGCTTTCAATACCTTCAGGCTTTGAAACAGCCTTAGGAACTTTCTTAGCCCTCTTCCTCCTGCTTTTATTGGGCCCAGGGGCAATAAGTTCGGTCACGCTTTGGACGGCTTCCGGTACGACATCAGAGGCCTCTTTAGAGGCATTCTGGACCGCTGGGACACACGACACGGTAGACATCACCTCAGTCGGATTTTCATCGACAGCAATTGAGGTTAGTTGCGTGTCTTCCTTCAATGAGCCGACCTCAATAGAGACTCCCATATTTCTCATCAGTAGCTCCACTTTCCGATCAAGAGATATGAGGAAAGACCACAACTGCTGGTTACCCAGCCCGAGGTTGCTCGATGTCTCCTCAGTGACCTCAAGAGGCGTAGATCGACGGCGACGGCATAGAAGACAATGGAACAGCATGCTATCGCTAGTCGAAAGCATTGCGTACTGATCAGGGCTCAAATCGGTGCAGGTCTCATGGTACCAGCAGTTGCATACATAGCACTGCATGCCACCAGACTCGTCCGTCACGGGCTTTGAGCAGCTCCCGCTGCCACATACAGCATTTGATTCGCTGATCAATGCAGCCGAAGACATATTAGCGCCGGTATTCAGTGAATCCGACATGACGCTTTCAAAGAGTGTGATACAAGTATCAAAACGTAAAACCGACAAGCTGTTACCTGCAGGGCAGTCAACAGAAACAGTTATGGGTTAAACAAGGTGCAAAACGGATTACAAAACACAAAAATACCGGAAAAATAGCCAGAGGCTGAACCCGAAAAAGATGGACGACGTTGGTATGTACCCGAAAACGGGTACGACGTAATCCGGGGAAAACGATGATCCAAAATTCTTTGGATCAAGCGAAATTTGACAAAAGTCAAATTTTTTGCACGACACTTGTAAACACTGTTCCGGAACTGTCCTTTGAAAGTAAAACCTCAAAAAGACAGCACGCTCAAAAATTTCAATTTACCGCCAAGGAGGAGGAAACCGAAGCCATTACGAGATAGCGAAGATCTGTGCTCCAGCAAAGCATTGTTCATAGCAGAATTAGTTGCACAGGTTCGATGTAGAAGGCTGAGGACTGCGGCAGTGTGAAATGCATAGCTGTGACTTTATTTTGTGGCGAGTCACATCCGCCACGTTGCAGTGTTGTTAAGCGGACATTTGTGGCTTTTTATAGGGAGAACGCTTGCCAGGCGAAAACCCACCACGTCCTGGAACACTGCCGTAGCTTTCGTTGAAGAGTAGTGCAAGTTGGGTATGCATTGTATAGACCGATTTTGCATTCTATTATTCGCAGTCGGTTGACAGCCAAAATTCTGTGTTGGTTGGCCGAATGGCTTAGTTCTGATACAGCAGCAGTCGTTGAAGCTGGTCAATGATGCAAGCTTCGAAGAGTCGAATGATAATGATGCAGGTGAGTAAACTCATTGTTAATAGAGGCCGGCTCTTCTATTATATTCATGCTCGGCTCGCAAACCATGTCCAGCTATCCTCGCTGGACTTGTCATGGGGTCGGTGAGTGAAGTTGTTTCTTGTGGCTGAATATGTCCTTAATAGGTAAAAACGCCATTCTCCGCAAATTGGATTTGGGATTCCTGCAAATGTAAGTAAGTGTAACTGTTTCCGTAGCTAAGTGAAAATTCCATGGAAGACCATCGGAATGGCCACGTATACGTGCGCAACGCTGTCCGTGAAATGACATCAGAATAGCTCCAGGTGACTGGCGAATAAGAATGTTTGAGGCAGTGAAGGTAATCACGCCAGAGTTGTTTGTCTTCGATTGTGGAACGGGGGATCCATGTACATATATTCTTCCAGGTGAGTAAATTGTTCTCTGAGTACGAGGCAAGCTAAACCCATTTGTTTAGACCACATGAAGGTAGCGCCTGCGGAATGGCGGGATGAGCTCCATTTGGACCAGTGTGTGGGTTTTTCATTTCCTGGAGAAAAGGCCAAGCGTTTTTAGGATGGGTCGGCCAGACCCAGTGGATAAACCTTCTTGTTTTGGCGGATGTACCTGTGGGAATCTCGGGAAAAACGGGCAACGGACAATAGGTGGCCAAACAGAGACAGCAATGAATCAAGAAGCAATAACACAGACTGGTGGCGCTCACCGGTGCCTATAATACCTTCAAACTTATGTAATTTTGTTTAGTATACATAATTCGCAAGTGCGTTCTATACATTACGTCGCTGGTGTGACTCAGACTACAGCTACTACGTGGGAATTAGGTTCTGCACGCGCAGGGTCAAAAGATCGATATAACAAAGCGTTTTAACAAAAGTTAAGCGAATGATGCGATGCTTTTAGAGAAACATGTAAACCGATGATGATGGCAGAAGCCAGAATGCGAGAGGCATCTTAGTTGAAACTGAGGACAACTAGGTTGAGACCGAATGCGGGAGCAAGATAGGTAGAGCAACATTCCAAGAGGAAAAGGAATTTCAAGGAATCAGCTAGAAGCGAATGAAGGCTGACGGCAATACGAGGAGTAGTTCGTAAGAGTAATTACGCTAAAGCGTTCATGATTCCACAGTCCAAAAGCCTTCAGAATCTAGGTAAATGGTCACAGGGGGCCAAAACTGCCGTGCATTGGGTGTCGTTAGGACACGTACGGTCTCAATAGTATACCAGTGCGAGCATAAGGTAAAGAGCATAGGAATAGGAAGAGTGGTAAGTTGAGCATACTAATGGAAGTACTAGTCAAGCAACACTTAGCAATGGTCCGAGTGCCGCCAATAGTCAGGAACGAGCTCAGAGCGAATGAGATCATGCGCACGAGGATAACTTGGATAGGCGCAATGAGTGTAAGCTGTGGGAATACAAATTGGTGCGCAATAAGAGAAAAGGCCAAGGATAATAGGAAATAAAAGCAGGCGGAAAGTTACAGACGGGTCAGGTGAGAGAGGATAACGGCAGGACAGTAAAGCCGGACGTCCGAGTTAAAAAGAAATGAAAACAGAAAGCGAAAGAAGAAAAGGTTAGGGTCGGGGTGAGAAGGGTTTATTGGTATGGAGTGGAAAAGCCCACGAGGCTCTCCAAGTAGTGTAAACAGCACAATAGGTCAGCCGGAACAATGGAAGTGATGTCTCAGAAGTCCAAATGAATTTAGTGGTTACGAAGCCGAATAAGCGGTATTGGATTAATCGGCGCTTTGGGATTAGGTCGTACAATGCAGATAAGAATGAGGCTATAACAATAATGTGGGGTAATAGAGTTAACTCTGAGGAGCCAATACCGTTTAAGGCTCGGTACCATGGAAGCAGTCAGAGATTAGCAGACTAGTCCAGGGAGACAGGATCACGGCAGGACAGTAAAGCTGGTCGTCCGATTAATAAGGGGAATGAAAAGAGAAAGCGAGATAAGAAAAGGTGTGAGAAAGGTTTACTGATAAGGAGTGAGGGTGCCAACGAGGCTTTCCAGGTGATGAAAGCCAGGCGTCGAGTCAGCCGAACCAAGGTTTGCAACGTGGAATAACTCTAAGTAAAAGTGGAAACAAGCGGCTGATCTAGCGAGACTAGATTAGTCGGCGCGTAGGAATAGCACGTAAAATTAAAGGCAGGAAAAGAGGCTGTAACAGAAGGTGAACGAGTCTAGCAGCCTCACGTAGTAAGGGATCAAGAGCGTTGAGTCTGTATAGCGTATACCACTTAAGTCAGAGTAGCATATCAGCAATCAGAGAGAAGGAAACTGATCAGTGGACTAGATCACCACACCGCCAGTTAAAGAACAATTGAGAACAGAGCGCGATAAACATAAGTTAGCGAGAGGATGAGAAGGGTTTATTCACGATGGGTAAGAGAAGTCTAATAGGCTCTCTAGGTAATGTAAAGGGATAGCAGAGTCAGACGAGCCAAGAGAGGTGACGTCTCAGAAGTCTGAATAGATCCGGAGAGCTGGAGGCCGATCGGGTAGGACTTGATTAGTCGGCGCGTGTGGATAAAGACATGTAGTAAATGTAAGGAAAGAGCCAGCATTAGATGGTGAGCAAGTCAAGCAGGCTCTAAATTTAAGGGAAACATCATGTTAAGACTACGGGGCGCATACCGCGTAGGTCTTAATAGCATAGTAGCAGACTGAGGGAAACAGACTAGGCAAGTCAGCCAATATCACGGCAATGCAGTAAAGCCGGACGTCCGATAAGAAAGGGATTGAAAACAGAAAGCGAGAGAAGAAAAGGTCAGGGTCGGGCTGAAAAGGTTTACTGATAAGTAGTGAGGGATCCCACGAGGCTTTCTAGGTGAAGTGAGCAAGACGTCGAGTCAGCCGAACCAAGGTTTGCAACGTGGAATAACTCTAAGTAAAACTGGAAACAAGTGTCGGATCTAGCGAAACTAGATTAGTCGGCGCGTAGGAATAGCGCGTAAATTTAAAGACAGGTAGAGGTCAGCAACAATAGAGAGTGAGCGAGTCAAGCAGAATCTCCGGGTAGGGGGACAAGAGCGTTGAGTCTGCATAGCGCATACCACTTAAGTCAGAGTAGCATTGGAGCATAAAAGAGAAAGAGGCAAATCAGTGGGACTAGATCACCTCAGAGCAGTAAGATCGTGCAATCCAATTAGAGAAATGAAAGCAGAGCGCTATAATAAGGGTTTGGGTCAGAATGGGAAAGGTTTATTGACGATGGGTGGGAGAAGTTCACGAGGCTCTCTAGGTAATGTAAAGGGATAGTGGAGTCAGACGAACAAAGAGAGGCGACGTCTCAGAAGTCTGAATAAATCCGGGGAGCAGGAGGCCGATCGGGTAGGACTTGATTAGTCGGCGCGTGTGGATAAGGACATGTAGTAAAGGTAAGAACGCTTTATCAGTTTTGACTTGTGGCGGTGCATTAGCGGAGCGATCAGGTCTAGACAATTGGTGATGTTGTTGTAGAGTTCTTGAGTGGCCGTGTCCACATCAGTGGGCAGGAAAAAGGTATCCCAATTAGCTCATCTGACAAGTATAGAGAGCATACCCAGTAAATGCTTTTGAACATCCGCGATTTACCAGCTAGACTAGTTGAGCGTTGGGGTGAGATAGAGAGCGTACATGATAGATGAACTACCTTGTGCTCGCTTCCTGGGATGTTGATTTTTACGCTAGTAACGTCATCAGAAATGCCAAGCGTAAAATTTAAGTCGAGGGTGTTACAGAGCCTCTCCGGAACATGTACGTGTTGAATCCAATTGTTCGTAGGTATGGTGTCAACAAAGCCTCTGTATTTGAGAGCTGCACTCAGGCCATTCCAGCAGATGTGTGTGCAGGTTGACAAGGTGTCTACCTGTATATCATCCACTACCTCGGCTATACGGTCTCTAGGAGACAGTTGGTCGTTGCTGGAGAAGACAGGTTGCGCGGTCATTGTAACCGTTACGAGTAGTGCCAGGCACTCCATGTGGAGCGGACTACGGTCCCGCCACTGCGTTTTATGTGATTGATGAGCACCTACAGCGTGCGTGCGTTTGTCTTTGAAGGAGTGTTGCCCGGCTCCGTTAATGAAAATTGGCACACATCCACAAGCCACCCGATCTCTTTGCTTCGGGTTTACACTCGATATGGGGTGTGTGGCTGGAGCTGTCGGTGGTACAGCGCAAGTCCTTCCTGTTTCCTCTGTAGGCAGGGGCGTCTCGTTGTTAGCCACACTGGTAGGCACATCTGAAACTGGATGCCGTCAAACATATATATATATATATACCGTTAGAAGCGTCCGGTTTCGGATTTGTATGTCATTGTGGCCAGCCACAAGACGCCTGTGCCTACAAATGGACCATGGATGGCATGCGCTGCGCCACCCATAGCTACAACCACGCACCCCATATCTAGTGTAAACCCAAAGGAATATGACCGGAATAAATAAATAAATAAATTTGTTATTCTCATGCAGTGCGAGACTTGCCTATATAAGCATGCTCATGTTAAAGGTACAACTACATGTCGGGGAATGTAGAAAACATGGTGCAGCTTAGCCATGAACATTAGAGCTGAGAGTTCATACATGTACGTAGAAGTACATGTGTCCATCACATAAACCAGTTTTAATATGTACCAACGCAATCATGTGGATGGGTGCCAACTTCCCTCAACGGAGAAGGCCCGCACTGCTTCACAGGCACAATTAAGCAAGCTGTAGTTGCGCAACAACCGCACACAGGGCAGTGGCTGGACCGCAGTCCGCTCCACACTGGGTGCTTGGAACCACTATTTGATCCTAACACAGCCACCAGAACCGTGCACCCCGTCCAATCCAGCAACGACCAAGTGTCTCCTAGGGTCATTATGGACGACGTAGTGGATAATAGACAGGTAGGCACCTTGTAAACATGCACATCAAGCGCGGCCACACCTGGGATATCAAGCAACAACCAGTCACTTGAGCGAAAGAGAACAAATAAAATAAAGCATGTACTGCATAAGGAAACGGTGATATAAATCTTAAATCAAAGAGCATATGAAATAAGTTGTTCACAGACGAATCCGAGATATGTTCGCGAGGTCAAAAAGCTTATTTGACGGCAATGCCACAAACAAGAAAATGTTATCGATATTAACTGCAATTGGCTTAAGCAAGGTGTACAAGTATTTAGAAGAGTGTATAGGTAGGCATTTATATGTGAAAAATACATTAAGGCAAAATTGAAAACCCTCCACCTGACATAGAGTTAGCGTGCAAGAAAGCGGTTAGTAAATCGAATGCAGAGTACCTACAAACACTGCACCGGTTTTGCCTACGTTCTCTGCAGGAATCGTCTTCGCTTCGGTTGTCGTCTTGAGGGGCCTCGCTCATGGCTTACTAGGCCTGCCTGACGCAGGCACTGGTGACCGCATGTGCTACAGCACCATATGCTCGATGTCCATGGGTACAACCCATCGGTGCTGGCTGCTCCCGCACTTGTCGCTTCTTCTCTGCCTACATGTATGAGGACTTTCTCCCGTACTTCGGTAACTGCCTTCGTGAGTACATCGCGCCATGCAAGCCGATCAACTGTCTTCGACGCCCATGACTTGCAATCAAGATTAGAATTTGTGAGGCTCGCTTTGACCATGTCCTGGTAACGTACCTTTGCTTTCCTCACATGCCGCTTCTCAATGTTCTTCTGACCGTAACATAGCTTTTCGGCTTGCGCGTCGCCTCTGAATGACTCACATGACTGAGTCACTTCAGGTGTCTCAGCAAAAGTATACAGTCCACTACATACTTCCCACTTTGTCTCAACACATCGGGGTCAGCTACACTTTCGCTCCAACTGCTGCGCAAAATCTGTCGCAAACTGCTGATGGAACCGCTCAAAATATCGATATTCCAGCCGGTAACTCGTCCACGTTTCAATGCCGTATAGAAGAACGGACAGCACCATGGATTTGTACACCATCAGCTTCGTGCCTTTAGTAAGCTGATGGTTGATCTACGCTCGGTACTCCAGCTTCCCTAATTGCGACACTGACTTCGAAACGAGCATACGCAGCTCGCTGTGTAGCTGCTGATCAGTCGACATCACACTCCCAAGGTTGCAGATCGGGAGGTGGTTTCCAATACTTCAGCACCAATGCCGATTCGCGGCAATATCGAATAGTGCATCTCCGGTAAAGGCTGAAAGAGACAAAGAGCGTTGGTTGTGTTGATGGTGAGCCCGAATTTGGCCGCTGTCGAAGCCAGTGCACTAGTCATGTGTTGCAATTCATCCGCGCTGTATACAACCAACGCACAGTCGTCAGCAACCAGCGACATACACTAGTTGGCGCATAGACTAGATTTCCAGCACCGAAAAGACGGATGTTCAGCAATCCGCCATTAATACGGTGCTCCACACGAACACTGGAAGCACAAGTTGATTAAAATCACAAGAACTCTTGGAATGAAGATATATATTTAACAGAGCAGGAGCTAAGACACAGTCTTGCTTCACACCAGAGACAACTGCAAAGTCGTCCGAGGTCTCTCCACTCAGCTGCACCCTAGCCCGCATACCACTGTGCAGACATTCAATTAATCTGACAACATTACGCGGGCAACCAATCCTACCCAACCCCGGCCCCAATGCCCCGCGGTTCACGGTATCAAATGCCTTGGTGAAATCAACAAAAGTCAATACAAAGGCTGTTGTCATTCTCTGCACTTCTCTTGCAACTGACGAGCCGTAAACACCAAATCCATCGTGCTGCTACCCGGGCGGAATCCACATTGCTCTTCCGCCACTTCAGGCTCAACAACCTGACTGACGAGGCGGTTGAGCAAGATGCGGGCATCCAGCTTGCCCACAAAACTCAGCTAGTTGCTGCCATAATAATTAATGCAAGATTGCTTGCTACCTTTGCCCTTGTACAGTGTTAACACAAGGGCATCCTACAGCTCAACAAGCCCCTCCTCCTCAATCCATACGTGTTGCACCGATTGGTGCAGCGCAGTCAGCAAAGCGCCTCCGCCGTGTTTCAATACTTCCTGCCGACTTCCGTCAGCCCCCGCACACCTGCCGTTTTACAGCTGAGCAAGGGCGCACTGCGTCTCATCCAGTGTCCGCGTGTTCGCCAGACACATCTTCACATCGTGCTGCCTGAGACCGTTCAATGTAGGCCAGCCAAACTTTGAAGGGTTGTGCAAGAGACAGTTGAAGTGTTTCTGCCAGATCTGCATTACGTCTGCAGTCTGGGTGCAGGTAACGCCCGAAGCATCGTCGATCAGCTTCCGCAGCGGATCCAATCTCCTTCCATACACTACCTATAAGAACGCAAAGAATTCCTTGTGTGGGCGGCGTTCGGCGTAACATTCCATCTGCTTCGACTTCTCCGTCAACCAGGCATTTTTAATGCGACGGAACTCTCGGATCAGGCGCCGTCGAAATTTGCGAAACGGACTCTTCTTCCCCAAGTGACTGGGATCTGCCGCATGTGCAGCAAGTGCTGTATTCTTCCCCGAAATCAGTGCGCCAATCGTCGCGTTGTTGTTATCAAACCAAACAGGCCGCTTACAGTTTGCACGCCCGATGGTCCCTCAGCTGCAGCTGTCACCTGGTCGCCCATGTGGAGCTAAAGGTTGCCCACTGTTGCTATGCAGTCCACATCGCATAGGCGCGCAGCCATGACCTACTCCATTTTAATACGTTTCTCAACAGTACCGGGGGAAAGAATGTTACATTTACGCTGATTTACGGTGGGAGTGCAATACATAGCTTTACGAACATATATGTAAAGTTTGCTGCGAACCAATTTGTTCTTAGCACCACACTCAGCTCCACGCAGTACACGTGTCATACGCACTTCACGCATATCACGTTGACGTACGATGATATAGTCGAGCAGGTGAGTGTGACCACTCCGCGAGTACCTCCAAGTCGCTATATCACTGACACTCATGGCAAACCGAGTATTTGTTATCGTCAAGCCGTGAAGGGCACACAGTGAGAGCAGCCTGTCACCGTTCACATTCCCTAAACCAAGGCCAGGCGGACCGATAGCACCTGCCCACACCAATGCATCATGCCCAACGCGCGTGTTGAAATCTCCCGGCAGAAATAGTCGGTCGCTCTTCGCCACAGACCGCATCACGGAGGATAGCTGAATGTAGAGTTGATCATGCGTGTCTACCGGATAACGCGTAGTTAGACCGCACGTGCTTATAAAAGTGTCAAACTTAACGCTTCCTAGTTGCAGGCGAACAATCAGCAGTCGCGCGCTGATGCCTGTTGGTTCACCCACCAGCTGGCCATGGAGGCGATCGGATATTGCAAATCTGACCCCATGAGCAGGTGGTGCTGAGGCGGCGTTGCCCACCCAGAAAAAGGTTTAGCCAGCACCTGCTTCATGCAACATACCTTGCTCAGCCAGACGAGTTTCACCAAGCGCCGCAATAGCGCTGTGGTGACGCGCCCGCTCCATCGCGACCAGTGAAGTGCGTCGCTCGGTGCGCTCACTGGAGTTCCGGTCCAGCAGTGTCCGCACGTTCCAGCGCCCGATTCTGAGTGCTTTGCGCTCAGGCCTACGATTGCATTGGTGGGCAATCGCACGCGTGGGGTCGTTGTGCTTCGGAGGTTTGCTTGAGGGACTTCACACGGAGCCTTTTTTTCAATAGCCTGACCCACAGGGCATTGGGTAATTTGAAGCTTTGCTTGAGGGCCTCCTCCCGGAGCCTATGGCACAATAGCCTGAACCACAAGGCAGTAGGTGGTTTGGAGGTTTGCTTGAGGAGCTCCGCTCTGAGCATTTGGCCCAATATCCTGACCCACAAGGCAGTGGTGAGTAGGTCCAGCTCGGGAAAGTGATTGCAGAGACAGATTGTGATCGGCTTGACGGCCGTCACACGCAGCATTTGAAGTACCGGAGCCAATTAATATGTGCTTGCGACCTTAATGTTATGCGTACCTGCGCCCACAGCCAGACGTGGGCGGATATTAGTGGCTCTGCACCAACTGGACACGGGGCTGCATGGATTAAGGCAGGAAGTAGAAAACCATTAAACACCCGGAGGTGCCCTCCCACCGTCAGAGAAAATGCGGGCGCTCTTGCGCTACGCAACTCGACCCGAGAGCTTTTAACCAGTAGGCTCGCCAGGAGCTCCCGAAGGCAGGCGAACTTCCCCGCGCTCACACTCAACAAATGCGCCTGCAAGTTAGCAAAAATATCACGAGTGATGCCGATATTTTCAGCACCGTCCACAACAACCTCACTACTGGATGACATCTGCGTGACGGACACCGTTTCCTCCCTGTCTCCCAACAGGCCCGCCTCTCCAAACTTTTCCGTTTTCAGCACCCAACTGCCACAAGGAAAAACCGCCGCATCGTCGTATGCATGCAGGCGCGCAACCTGCACGACGTGCGCACAAGGAACGCGCCACTGACGATTAAACCGACAATCACGTGCGCTGCCATTCTCTATGACCACACGCTGCATGCTCAGGCGCCCGTCATCCACTAGCCAATACCTGCCGTCTGGGTTCACACTGCGGATGCGAACTCTTAACTTGTGCCGCAAGTACTGTCGCCAAGCCTATGAGAACATTCTCCTCCATATCAACTGCTCACTGGTCACACACCGCTCCAACTCGTACATACTAAGCGCAGCTCTTACCGTAACGGCTTCCCACTTCTCTAAAATGCCACTGAAGCGCTCACTAGCACCTGAAACAGACGCAACATCGTTGTCCGATTACTTAAAGTTGCTTTCAAATGTTCATTCTCATTTTCGACGCCATTGGTGCTGTGACACCCAAATAACACCAAAGTGTCCAACAATTGGGCAGCCCAGGTAAGCTGCCATAGGATCCACGTGCATCGGCAGTGCTGGAATTGTTCCGCGCTGTGCAACGATATATCCTCCATAAGCCAGTGATAATGGACGGAATCGTACGTATACAACAAGGATCGCAGCATGTTGAACTGAGATATTTTGTCCTCCGTGTTACCGAAAAGAGGGGAGCACAACCCCGCTGTATGACACTCAAGAGGTGTACCCGGCATAAAACTATGTTGGCAGTAGGATACGCATAGTGAAACGCAATCACCTGCTCCGCGCACTTGTCCATAACCAGAGTTCCAGCAGGGTTATTCAGGAGGCCAAATCCAGCAGCACTCTCACACCCTTGGTATCAAGCCTCCGTCTCCTTGGGCAACAGCACATAAAGGAACCACATACCGAGACCGCTGACGTCAAACACCTACAATGCTAGAGGATATAACCGCCGTAAATACTCTGCGATGTGGAGTCCGCCAAACATAACTCCCCGCATTGGCCCACAAATACCAGCATACGCGAAAGGACGAGAAAGAGTTACCGGAGTTCCTTTCCTCCACGCAATAGTTTCACTTGACTACTTCTTCGCAATACCTGCGTAACCACCTTCACTTCTGTGACACAAGTGTTACAATGACGCCGCATTATTTCAAACAAATCGAGCCTCGTCGAACGAAGGTCATGTTGAAGACGCAAAACGCACGCATCTCCTGGGTCCGACGAAACCTCTTCATCATGTTCAACACCATGCTTTTATGTTCCGCTGTTAGTCGCCAATTTTGGCATGCGGCTAAGGTATCCGCACGTGAAAGTTGTGCGATTGGCGCAGACAGACGTATCCAATCTCCTAACTTTCCCCTTCCAAACTGCTGATAACCGACCAAGGCAATTTTAACTCTGGTAACTTTAAACTTGGAAGCGGGTAAACAACATTTACCGCATTCCAACAACATTCGCGTGTTAGCTATGCACTCACAAGAAATGAATATATCGGTACCGGCCTCCTTCCGGTCTCACTTGTCCAGTCAACCTTCGATAACATTTCGCAGTAATAACGCTCCGATGAACAAACGACGTCACCTTCTAAATCTTAAAAGATTTTAGATCCTAAAGGTTAGCTGCACATCCAAAATATGGACCCTTGAAGGTACGTCGGAATGTGCTAGATTCCCCCACCGTGGCTGCTGTCGCTAGAAGCGGGCCAATGATTAACCCCCTTTCCGCATTTAAACAGAGTCGGATAATGGTTTATAATTCATATCTTAATACATTAACAAAAGCTTTCACATACGTGTAAACATACTCTTGTGTCAAAACGCCCAATAGCTTCCTTTCTCAACAACCAACATTTCGTGCTACTTTCACGTTGTCAAACTATCATTTATCGCCAATGGCGGACACGACGCTCCATCGTTTTGTTCGATCCTTCAACCAGTCTACCATTTTGGTTCCTGATTCAAACAACACGAAGACATAAATTGCGTGGTGGTTGCCAGTTGTGATGACGCATGGAAAGTTCGCCTTCTGCTACGCTGTAGTGACCTGAAGATTGTCCTGTTGGTCGGTTTAAAAATGTATTAAAATATAACATCATTATGTACATAGACAACTTAGGAAGGTTGTCGGTTCGCACAAGAACTATGTGTGTTTTAGTCGTCCAGACGACTCGCATTCGCGCGCTTCTGGTATTTCCGCCTCGAGGGTTGTTTGCTGCGTCTTGACTGGTGATCATATCCTTTCCATAAGTAGCACCAATTTGCGATGTTTCTGACTAGCGCGATGTTGCTTTTCGACAATAAACTTTTATCTCGCCCAAATATCCGCCTTTTTCCGACATTTCCTTAAGGCGGGACAAACCTGACAAAGCGACCGAACCATTCCACTGCAAATAGTGACCCCGACAGAAAATTTGGTAAGCCATTTACTAAGGTTTCTTTCCAGGCTCGTTAGATTTTGCAGTGCGTCCATCCATTTTCATAAGTTTGTGCATATTTTTGGTGCCATATCGCTTGCTTTGTGTGATATTTCTGCTATGGATAAGGGTCACCCAGTCCTCGACGGCCAGGTTGCAAATGTGAGCATCGTCACTGCGCCCTTTCGCGAAAGCAATCCAAAACCTAGATTTGCTCAGTTGGAGGCCCTTTACGAATATCGTGGCATTAGACCTGAAGGAGCATATATCTCCACTTCATCTGCGCGTTCCTCCGCGGGTCGCCGATGATATTGACGATATCTTCGAGTTGCCAGCACAGAGGAAAACGTACGAGGAAATTAAAGCCGCGGTTCTCATAAGGACGGGGGTTGCTGCTCGTCAATGTATCATGAATCTTATGAGCGAAACGTAGTTAGGTGGCCTCGGGCCGTGGCAGCTATGGCAAATGATGCAAAGTTTTGTCCATTCTGACACGGTGAAGGACATATTTCTCAAGGAAATGTAGCTGCATAGATTGCCACTGAAGTGTGTAATACCTACGCGAAAGCTGGCGCATCCCAAACGCTGATGGCCGATATCGCAGACAAACTTTGGGAACCTTGCGGCCAGATTTCGCAAGTACAACCTACGCCGAAAGACGATATTGTCGAGATGAAAGCGTATGTTGCCGCAATCACTAAGCAGTTTACCCATTTCACAAATTCTGGGAGTAGCTGCCAATGACGATCTTCAAATTCTCAACGTCTGAGTGGGTCAAAAGCACTTTTGAAATCACCGCGCCGAATGTCTACCTAATGCGGGTACCATCAACGTTTTGGCCCGCAGTCCAATTCGTGCCGCCAACCATCTTCCTTCAAACGCAACTCTTAGGGAATTGGGCCGACCAGCGTGCAGGGGCGACGGACGTAGCTGGTCAACACAGTCGTGTATTCATCGTCATCCGTCGATAACCTGGAGTCCGCTATCTCGTCGACACTGGCGCAGAAGTCAACGACCTGCCACGTGATCCCATCGAGGCAACTGGGAAGGTGACTATTTCTCTGAGCGCAGCAAACGGCCCCAGCATCCGCGTCTACGGTCAGCGCTCGTGCATGCTTAACCACGACCTGTGACGCACTTTTCGATTCTTGTTCCTTGTCGCCGACGTCAAAAATTTCCTTATTGGGATGGATTTTCTTCAGCACTTCGACATGCTCATCGATGCTAAACGACACCGCCTCATAGAGTAGACAACGAAACTCTCCGTCGCTGGAATATTCAGCGTTGTAGCATTGCTCAGTCCGGTGTAGGCCACGATTAACCCACCGGTGGGCAAAGCCCTACTTGAAAGTTACCCTGAAGCATTCTGACCTTTACTGTCTCTGTAAACTGCAGCCACAGCTAGTCCGCATCACTTAGTTACCAAGGGTCCGCCCCTCTCCGCCAAAGCCCGAAGGATGATTGCCGACAAGCCCGAAACTACCCGTGTGGAATTCGAGCAAAACCCGGACTTAGGGTCACCCGACCATCCAACAGCCTTTGGTCTCCGCCCATCACATGGTCCATATAAGGTCAGGCAGCTGGGGACCTTGCGGCTGTTACCGCGCCCTCAACGACGTGACAATTCAGGAACGTTAATTTTCTTCACATAACGATATTAAGGTTTGCCTTAAAGGCACTCGTGTGTTTGATAATAGCAACCTTGTGCGGGCTGATCATTAGATCCCGGTCGCCGAAGAGTACATACCGAAAACCGCCGTTATTTCAATAGTTGGACTATTCGAGGTTCCACGAATGCCATTCTGTCTGCGCAAAGCCGTGCAGATATTTAAACGCTTCATCAACTCCGTCCTACGTTGACTCGACTTCTTCCAACTGTACGTAAACGATAGCCTGCTGGCCGGTTCTTCGGAACAGGATCGCTGTACATACCTACGATTTATCCAAAGGGCTGTGTGCGCATCACTTCACTGTCAACGCCGACGACTGCACTTTCATGCTGCCACACATTGACTTCCTCAGATATCTACTCGGTTCCGAGGGTATCTGCCATTTTCGGGACAAAGTCCTGACAATTCGCGACTTTCTTTATCCAACGACTCTAGCCGAAATTCGAGGCTTCAACGGCATGATCAATTAATATCGACAATTCCTGTCACGCTGCGCCGAGTATGTGCGACCGCTCACTGAGCTTCTGCATGGACGCACCAACGGTAAAGTTGATCATACGCCTAAAGCACGTACAGCATTCAAAGCTAGCAAAGAAGTGCGCGCTTCCGCTGTCATGCTTCATCACTTCTACTCGATAGCTCCAATCAGTGTAGCCGTCGGCGCTTTGTAAAACGCAATCGGCAAAGTGCTACAGCAGCTTCTTAAGGCAAGTGGCAACCACTAGCGTTCTTCTCTCGAAGCCTTCAGACAGCCGAGTCGGAATGCAGCATCTTTGACCGCGAGTTATTCGCGTTATACGCCGTCATCCACCGTTTTCCTCACGTTATCGAAGGTAATCATTTTGCGTCCTTACAGACCAAAACCGACGCGGCTACGCCCTGCTGAGCCCTTCTCTCTGATAAACTCCGCGTGAATTTCCTCATCTAGATTTCGTGTTGCAGTTTTCAACGGGAGTCCAACACATGTATGACAAGGATAAGGTCGTGGCGGACATGCTGTTGAGACTAAAGTTGCTGGCTCCGACCGAGCAGTCGCTCGATCAGTCAGATATGGGCACTGCTAAGCGGACCAATAAAGACTTAACATCATCCTACGAGCAGTCCACGTTGAAGTCAGTGCCTAGGCCGCTTTTTCGTCTACTGGTACAATACTGTGCGTCTGCCCAACCGGACATCCGCGTCCGCTCTTACCAACTGACTTTCGCCGAAAAGCCTTTGATATGCTGCAACACGTGTTGCACCCGTTGGCATCCGCGCTTCAGTCAAGATGATGGTCAACAGATACGTCTGGCCCTACATACAGTCCGACGTCAGACTTCGGGCGTGCAACTGTCTGACTTGCCAGCGGGCAAGGGGTAATCCACATGTTGCTGCTCCGTTAGGACGCTTCCCGTCACAATCGACTTGATTCCTACACGTCCACATCGACATCGTTTGACCAGCTGCGCCTACCAAAGACATGATCTACATCGTGACCAGGTTGGATCACGCCACTTGTTGGCCCGGAGACGTTCCAATGCACGATGTATCTGCCGCGAACCTACTTGCGCATTCTTCGAGCGCTGCGTCGCTTAACATGGCTGTCTAGCCACGGTGGTAACCGACCGTGGTCCACGAATAGAATCGTCGACTTTCAAAGACCTACTCAAAGTCCTCGGATGTAAACGCACCAAGGCAACTGCCTACCATTCTCAAGCAAACGGAGCGGTGCAGTGTCTCCACCGACAGCCTATAGCCACACTAAGTGCCGCCAATGCACTTAGTTGGACGGAACTTCTGCCCATGCTGCTACTCGGTATTCGATCAACGCTGGGAACCGATTTCGTATGGTCCAGCACCGAAACGGCCCATGGACAACCACTCCGATTCGCAGGCAACTGCTTCTCTGAAAGCCGGAACTTCCTTGATACGATATGCACGAAGCTCGGCCGCTAGCAACGAGGATTTTGTACAATAAATCGTCCACCTTACGTGATCCAGCATCCTGAACACCCTCGCACGTTCAAGTCAAAGTTGGTATGTGAATGAAACGATAGGATAAACCCATGAGTATTTCATCTTGAGTGGATCATTGATCCCGGAATAGGTACCGTGCACAGAGTTGTTAATGGATCTTAAACGGTACACACGTATCTGACCCAGGCCTACCAGTTAATGCTTACGTTTTCTGTCCTAGCAGTCACTGATGTGGCAGTCAGATGAAGTAAGCAAAGGATAGGAAAATATATCAAACGTAAAAAGTAAGGAAATTCACTTGAAATAAGAAACTTAGGAAGAAAAGCAGAGTAAGGGAAATAGAAGTATGAAAAATGGGCTTAGCCAGCAAAAGGAAAATGCATCGTGCTGCCACGCAGGAGTGTTAATAGCCACACAAATCTCTTACTCGCTGGTTCCCTGATAACCATTTACAGAAGCACGTTCCAACCATCGAGGTAAATAAATAAATAAATAAATGGCTGTTGAACTGTTCGCTGAGCTTGGCAATTTTGTTGCAAACGTTTCGTCACCAATCGAGGTGACATCATCAGTGCGTAGTGGAGTGGCGTGCAATAGCGTAGAGTAGCGTAGATGAGCCTCTGTGAGAGTGCGCTGAGCGTGGCTTGCATGCGTTTTGATACCGTCGTGGTTGGTCGCGGATCCCAGCAATCCTATTGGTTGGGACTTCGATCCGCGTTCAGTTTGCTTAATGGTCAGATGACCTTGACCTCACCTTTGTCCGCTTGCTCATGCGAGCGAGTCTGCCGCCAGTTCGGGTTGTCTAGTCACACGTTCCACCGGATTGAATCGATCGAGTTGTCGGTCCTTCGTCAGCAGCGTGGCGTATACTGCGTCAAGTTCGATGTGTCGATTGATTGCATGCGTTGTAGAGTACCAGGCTTCCAAAATTTCTCTCTCGTGTTTTGTACTTCCATGTGCTAGGATCTTTACACTCTCCAGCTCGAAATGGTGACCTTCTTGATCTTCATGAGCAGAAACCAATGAGTGTGGATCGTGCCTTCTGACGGCCGCCTTGTGTTCGGTGATTCGTGTACAAAGTTTTCTTCCAGTTTGTCCGACGTAGGTTTTATCGCAGTCACTGCATTTTAGCTGGTAGATGACATTACATTGGTCGGCTTCATTGCCTTTTCCTTTGGGTCTTGAGATCAATTTCCTTAGGGTGGCACTTGGCTTGTGAGCCACAGAGATTCCATGTGATTGCAGCAATCTTCCTGTTAGTTCGGAGACGTTCTTGATGTAGGGCAGCCTTATTCTATCCTATCCCGTCATATAAACTAGCAAAGGATTTGTGGAAGAGGTTGAAACATTTGGTTGCCGCATCCGAACATAGCATCAACAATGCTGAACAATTCCTTAAAAACTGCGAAGTGTCAGAATAGAAGACGACGAAAAAATGCTTTCTTTCGATGTCACCGCACTGTTCACTTCAATCAGTCATGAATAGGCCAAAGAAGCCATGCTGGAACTACTTGAGAAGCAACTAAGCCCCACAACAACCATACGACCTTAAAGCTTTTGGGAACTCATGAACCTCTGCATGACCACTTATTTCCGCTTTGATGGACAAGTATACCAGCAACTGAGAGGAACACCCATGGGATCTCCAATTTCGGGGCTCATTGCAGAAGCCGTTATGCAGAAATTGGAGCGCATTGCACTGCCATCCATCAGCCCGAAACTCTGGATACGATACGTGGACGACACCTTTGTCATCGTAAAACGGAACAGAGTACAGGCCACTCATGCTTTGCTCAACTGCACATTCGAGGATATCAACTTTACGCTTGAATTAGAGGAGGATAACAAGCTACCATTTTTGGATGTACTGGTCACTAGGAATACAGATGGATCTATGGAAACGTGCGTATATCGGAAGAAAACGCATACGGATCAGATATTAAACTACTACAGCAATCACCCGATGAATCACAAGAAGAGCTGCATTCAAACCTTGTTCAAGAGAGTGGAAACGCACTGCAGCACAGCTGAATCGCGGAAACAGGAAGCGCATCACCTATATCGAGTGTTTAGAAACAACGGTTATCCGAGACTTTTCATCAGAAGAAGCTTAAAGAAACGAATGCCTCAGCAACAGCAGAAATCATCTGATCAACCAAACTAACGGATAGTGCTGCCCTACATCAAGAACGTCTCCGAACTAACAGGAAGATTGCTGCAATCACATGGAATCTCTGTGGCTCACAAGCCAAGTGCCACCCTAAGGAAATTGATCTCAAGACCCAAAGGAAAAGGCAATGAAGCCGACCAATGTAATGTCATCTACCAGCTAAAATGCAGTGACTGCGATAAAACCTACGTCGGACAAACTGGAAGAAAACTTTGTACACGAATCACCGAACACAAGGCGGCCGTCAGAAGGCACGATCCACACTCATTGGTTTCTGCTCATGAAGATCAAGAAGGTCACCATTTCGAGCTGGAGAGTGTAAAGATCCTAGCACATGGAAGTACAAAACACGAGAGGGAAATTTTGGAAGCCTGGTACTCTACAACGCATGCAATCAATCGACACATCGAACTTGACGCAGTATACGCCACGCTGCTGACGAAGGACCGACAACTCGATCGATTCAATCCGGTGGAACGTGTGACTAGACAACCCGAACTGGCGGCAGACTCGCTCGCATGAGCAAGCAGACAAAGGAGGCGAGGTCAAAGTCATCTGCCCATTAAGCAAACTGAACGCGGATCGAAGTCCCAACCAATAGGATTGCTGGGATCCGCGGCCAACCACGACGGTATCAAAACGCACGCACGCCACGCTCAGCGCACTCTCACAGAGGCTCATCTACGCTACTCTACGCTATTGCACGCCACTCCACTACGCACTGATGATGTCACCTCGATTGGTGACGAAACGTTTGCAACAAAATTGCCAAGCTCAGCGAACAGTTCAACAGCCATCTGAACAACCTGAGCTACCAGCTTTTAATTCTATATCCAAATAAATAAATACTTTATTCTCGACTATGCGAGGCACGCCCATGGAGGCGTGACAGTCGTAGTTCCGCGCAAATATGATCGGACCGCGGTTTGTCCAACTTCAAGGAATGTTTGCGTAGAATAGACTATCAAGCGGGACTGAATAGCCAAAATTAAGCTGGACCAGCTTTTCCAGTTATCCTACGGTAGGTTAGGATTAGGTCCCCTCTAAGCCTTCGGTGGTGCATTGTGTGCTTTCCCAATCTAAATAGACGCTCGGGGTATGTGCGTACCCGGAATTCCACAACTAACATCGTACCGACGCTTAAAACCCTCTCTAGCTCCATTGTGTCCCGGACGTGGCAGGGCGGCCAAGCCTGATACAGTGTACCAGGTGAGGCCGAAAGAAAGCCGAGAACAGGAAGTAGATGCCGTTCTTCAAGAGTCCGACTGAACATCATATTACCCAAAACATGCGGAAACCTCTGCTTCCGACCTTCATCCAGTTATCGCCCGAGTGTAAAGCCGAAGAGCGTACGACGCTTAAAAGAAGCTGGCTAGGTACACAGGACGTTCGACCCAACTGAATAAGTACTTCGCACGAGGAAAACTTCATTCAGTTCGAAGAACGGAGAACTTTGCCTGATTTACGGGCAGTAAGTATAAAGTACACCGGTCCCAAAGCTTATCCAAGACCCACTGAATAGCTTCGGAACCCGGGGAACATCGACAATATTTCACAGCTTTAGGTCATCAGAAAATAGCGGTGATGGTACCTCAAGCTCCGCGGGTAGGTCGTACACACGACTAAGAACAGCAACAGTAAAGAACCGAGCCCTGCGGCACGTCACAGAGGACAGACTGCCTAAATGATAAGCCACGGCCTACCCCTACACAATTCTCCAGCGTCCAAGAAGATAGTCACCCAATGAAGAACGAGGGAAGATACCTCGTAGGTCAGCTTCTGCGCCAGCCTCAAATGGGGTACTTTGTCAACTGCCTTCAAAATTCGAAAGAAAGCACGTCCACTGCGTGACCAGTATCCTGCGCGTTCGCCCAAATTTCGCGAGCCACCAGTATATATATCGGGCTCAAAAATCCCTTCCAGTATCCGTGTTGTACATTGATAAGTAAATTAAATCTACTCAGACGACTGCTCAATGTATCTCTCAGCGGTTTCTAGAGGAGATTGACTACTACACCCGTCAGGCTTTAGCTCTGTGCGTATTGCGGGGTAACCTCTTTCTAGCATGCTATACTTTCAAGTCCTTTAGGTGAAACGTTCGTAAAAAAAGGATTTTGCATGGACGCTTTTAGGGAAATCTGACTATAGTTAAATTTTCCTTTTGCTAGATACAACGTCCAAGTGCATGGGCTGTGGGGGTGGGTCACCCCACGTTCAAAGGCCGTCCAATGCGCACTCTGCGACAGTTGGATGCGCACAGTTTGCTGTAATATTAGTCAAGATCTCTACCACTGTCTTCAGCACACTGCCCCAAGGGCAAAAGCTTTCATCATACCTGTGTCTAGCAGTGGTTAGCGACAAAAATCTTCCGATGAGCTTGTTTCCTTCAACGTACTTACGGCTCCTACACAAGCTGCCTAACTCTGACTGCGAAACTCCTGTTTCATCTGTGTGCCTGCTTGTGCCGGTACTCTACGCCCAAAGGAAAAGGAATCCGTGCCACCTTCGCAAGGTTGACGGGAACAATGTTACCCGTCAGTCTTGGCAATCCAGATCCAAGTCGAAGCCGGATCAACACTTCCTCAGAGAGTGAACTTACAACGCAGAGTAGTAGCTGTACAGCACAGTTATATGTGATTGACCAGAAACAAAGACGATGACTTATGCTGCTTTGGAGGACATAAACCTTGCAGAAACATCCGCGATGAACCCGGTCAAAAGACAGACAAAAATAGCGCTTTCAAGGCCTAAAGCAAAATGTAACCCAACGCAACTGGAGCTCATGGTTGACAAAGTTACGTTAATTGAGTAGCACATTAAAGAAAGCAAGCCCCATAAAAGCCGTCTCTTAGGATGAAACAGAGCACCTCGTGCGCTTTGCTTACTACATATGAGTGCTCCTGAATCCGACAAAGAATCTTCAGCTGAATCCGGATGGTATCCATCCTGTTCGATGTAGGCGAGCAGGGTATCAACATCCTCCCTGCTTTCCGTATAGGTAAAAACAAAGTGCGCCATCCAAGACTCGCCAGTTAAAAGTCGCTTGTCAGGATGAGGATGAACGTCGCCTTATCCTCAGTCGTACCTAGCATCATAACGGAGAAACATAAGTTGTTCTGAAGCTCTTACCCAGAAGGTAGATTCAGGATGTGGCAAGCCGTAAACGAACTTTGAACTCGCCAAACGAACCGCGAAATTGATTGCTACATTGTAAATTTTGGCATTGTTCAGAAAACCAAGAGCACTCGCTGGAAGACAATCCTTCTGCTACCCAGCCCTCATATAAAACAAGCGGACTACGAGTGATATATTCCAATGTACGCAGCCTTTAAGGCAAATTCGACGGGATTCCTCTTCTCATTACTGAGAACCAGCGAGATTAACTGACATTCACCAAGACCCGGTAATCAAAAAAGATCCAGGACGCAGAGATTAGAATAAAAGGATAACACATCAAACGAGCAGGTCGCTCCATTGAGCTCACTGGGGGTTACGTAGTCATCAACTCAAGATATTGCATCAACTTACTTTTAGCTCTCCAAAAGAACGTAAGAATTGCCTGAGAAATACACAATTAGAGAGCCTGTTAGATTGTTAGCGGCTATTGCATCGATTTGGAACGTTTTGGAATGTGCTAGTTCTGTACGTGATTAAAATCACCTGACACCGCGGCAAAAGATATGGGGAACCACAAAACCTAACATTTGACCTTCCACTTCTAGGAATCTATGGTCAGTAGTTGACGTACAATTAAAACCAAGGTCCGCAATAATTGTACAATGTTCTTCGGCGGCGATTATTACCTTATTTTTTCAGGTCACTGCTGTTCTCCATTTTCCTTTGATGGGGCTAAAGTTTTGTAGAGCAGTAAATTGTTAGTTTTGAATTCTGTCTAGTTAGTAGGTTATAACAATTAGCGACGTGAAAAATAGAAATATGCTGAATCCTTTTGAGGAACAATTTCAAAATCTGCTTTCCAGCAGCAAGCTCAAATGAAGGCACAGTTGAGAATGATCGACAATCTGACACAACGCTTGAGTTTGCAGACAACGGAAGCACCGACGCGGGACATGCTGGCGAGTTCTGTTGATCCTCTCACGAACGCGATCACTGAATTCAAGCATGACGCTGATGCTGGATGCACCTACGAAGCGTGGTTCAAGCGCTGGGAATTCATGTTCCGGACGGACAACATTCGTCAAGACGACACCTGGAAAATATGATTAATACTCCACAAGCTCGTAATAACTGAACTTTCAAGGTTCGCAGACTAAGTTTTGCCGAAACAGCCGAAGGCTCTAACATTTGACGAACTAGTTTTACAGCTGAAGGAAATTTTGCTGAGTCGGTATCCTTGTTTAATATTCCCCATCAATGCCTGCAACTTGTCAAACATTAAGCGGACGATATTGTGACCTAGCAGACATGCTTAGCTGTGAGTGTGAACAATTCAGGCTACGCTCGTTAACGGACGATCAGTTCAAGGGTCACATTTTTGGCAGCGCTCTACAATGGCCCAGTGATGCTGAGACCCGCAAGCGGCTTTCAGCTAAGCTGTGGCAGGATGCTGAGGTGACAGTGCAGGACGGCGTAAGCGAATGCAAACGGCTGCCAACTCTAAAAGACGACACTGCCATGGTCGAACGGATTGGTCGCGTGCCACCAGATACCGTGCAACTCGTGAAAATGGCCAGGACCATGAACCAAAGCAAACTGTTCTAGAGGCCTACGAAGAAACCGCCCACAGCATGCTGGTCATGCGACGAACGTGAGTTCGCGCGCTTTTGTCCCTTTATACGTCTTATCTGTCAAACGGGCCGTAAGCGTGGGTGTAAAGAGGAAGGCTGCAGTCAGATCCGGTCGATGGAAGTGGTCTTATTGAAAGGCGAATTCTAGAAAGGATGGCGCCGAGACTCGCTCCATACTTGCCGCATGCCAATGCGAGCGTAAACCGGGACGACGGTTTATCAGTGTGTTGCTCAATGGGAGCCCAAAGAATCTTCAATTTGACACTGCCACGGACACCGCGATTATTTCCAGGAGCCCATGGAATCACATGAAGAGACCGAAGATGGTCGAGTCTCAGAAAGTTGGAAATAATGTGTCCGGCGCTATGCTAAATGTAGTGGGCGAACTTACTTGCCAGATTGCTTTCCAAGGTGTGGAAACCTCGGGAACATGCTACATTTCAAACAAGCCGAATTTGAAGCTCCTTGGCATCGAGTGGATTGAAACGTAGCAACTCCATGACGTTCAATTGGAGCAGATCTGTAACCGAGTTCGAGCAAGTCCAGACGCATCCTCAAGATTCGTCGAAGACAAGACACGTAATCTGAAGCGAAAAGTTGCCTCCCTCTTTCAGGATGGCTTGGGTCATTTTACGAAATTCAAGGCAACTCTGAATTTGCGACCAGGTGCTAAACCCGGGTTCATGGCTAAAAGACCGGTAACATATGCAGCCATGTCTACCGATGATCAAGAACTCGATCGACTGGAACTTGCGTAGGCACCTCAGCCGTCAACTACTCACCATGGGCTGCAACAGTTGGCGCAATACGTAAGGCAAATGGCGATTTACTGCGTCTATGCTGATTGTTTAACTGGCCTCAACGTCGCGTTGGATGACCACCAGGATCCGTTACCGTCGTCTGACTAGATTTTGCTTTCTGAGTACTTGCAGACATTCCAAACGTTAAGCATCTAGACTTTGCTATCCCAGTACACTCTCCCCCTTATCCTGAGACATTTGCTTGGCATTCATCTGCCTTTTCCTATAGCCACGTTCGTCCCAAGCTCCTTTTCTGATGACACTCAGTACTTTATTTCCACCTTCATTTGGCAATGTATCTTCGGGTTGCTGACTTACCTGGTTTTGTCTGAACGACCTCCTGTTTTCTGACCTCTCTCCGACGTCTGAGACTTTATGATCTAGGCTCTGCCGACGAAAGCCTGTTACCCTCATTGCAAGAGCGTTGCTGGCCGATATTCAAACTTACCATCACGTCCCCTTTCCTCCTTAACATGTTTATTTCTCTTGCTGCTCTCCGTCAGCATTCCGACTTTACTAATACGACTTTACCCTATGGCCGGACATTCTAGTCGCGCCTCAGTGATCTCCTACTTCCGACTTCTGTGACCAGAATGATCAGGAACCGACAGATCCAACGGTCTGTGCAAATCACTTGGAGCATATCGTTGGCTTTCTTATTTTTCTTCTCATCCATAGAGCCTTTTCTCACACCCATGTCCGACTTCTCTGGTTCTGCCTGTACGGTAGCCTGCCTTCCGACAAATCTCAGATTTCTGAGATCTAAATGATCTAGTCTCTGCAAACGCAGCGCTCTATCTCCCATGCCTCCAGAACACTTTCTCATGATTCATCATTAGTATATCCCCTTTTATCTTTAACACTTCTATTCTGTTTGACGCTCTGTTAGCGTTTCGACGTTTATGCTACAGCTTTCGTTCCGTCAGCCCATATCCTTCTCTCATCCCAGGGTCTGCTTTCCGACTACTGAGCCCACACTTTTTAACCATCGACAGGTCCAAGGGTCTGTTCGCAACACCTCGAGATCTTTGTAGACTTTTCCACTTCTCCTTAATAGTCTCCTCCTTCCCGACCACATTCTTTCATTTTCGCGCTCTCTGCATTCCTTTATCCATTGGACGGATAACGCTTCGGGCCTGGCTCTACTCTAGCCTCGTCTGACCAGTCTCCTACTTTCTGACTGTTTCCAGACATCCGAGACGCAAACGATCTAGGCTGTGCAGTCACAACACACCCTGTCCCTCAGCCTGAGAGCTTCGTTTGACATGCTAACTGGCTTTTATATAGCCTCTGTCGTCCCGCAATTTTTCTTTTCTTATGACACTCACTACTGTTATTCCCACTTTAATTTGGCGGTCTAGCTTCATCTTGCTGACTTATCCGGTCTCGTCTAAACGGTCTCCTGCTTTCTGACCCCTCTCGGACGTCTGAGATCTAAATGATCTAGGCTCTGCCGACGTAACGCTCTGTGACTCTCATCTCATGAGCATTACTGGTCGTGATTTATCTTTTTATTCTATTCCCTTACAAGCTTAACATGTCTATTTCTGCCGACTCTCTCTGTTAACATTCTGGCAATAATAATATTGCTTTCTCTCTATGAGCCGACATTCTAGTCTCGTCTCAATGGTCTCCTTTCTGACTGCTGAGGCCTTACCGATGAATCATCGACAGATCCAATGGTCTGTTCACAACACCTCGAGACCATTGTACGCTTTTCCACTTCTCCCCAATAGATACTTTCCTTCCAGACCTCATTCTTTCCTTTTCGCGCCCTCTGTTTACATTCCTTTTTCAATTGGACGGAGAACTTTTCGGGCTTGGCTCTAATCTATCCTCGTCTGCCCAGTCTCCTTCTTTCTGATTGCTTCCAGACATCCGAGACATAAACGGTTTAGGCTCTGTAGTCCCAACACTCTGTGCCCTCATCCTTTGTGCTTTGCTCGCCATACTATCTACCTATTCCGGCGCAACGCTCTGCCACCCTTACCTTAATTACATCACTGGGCATTATTCATCCTTCTTTTTATTAACAAGGATGAATCATCACCTGAAGAACGTCGGCGGCTTTTCCACTTCTCCTCAATAGAACCTGTTTTACCGACCCTTTTCTTTCCTTCCTGTGCTTTCTGTTGCATTCCTTCTTCATTCGACGCTAACTTACATGCGTTTGTCCTCTCTGACTTCTTACATTCCTACCAATTTAGGACTGAAGCAACGCGTCCCTGTCGCTCCTTCTGAGTGATATGCATTCCCATAATCTGCACACCTCGTCCTCCTCTCTCTGGTTCCCACCGATTGGACAGATGCGCATCAGGACCCCTCTAACTCTGTTTGCTTCATCTTCATTCCTATTTGGAACAATCTTACATGCTCTGCTGATCCGTGTTCTGATCGCTTCTCGTCGTATTTCGCCACTTATGATACACGTGTAGGTGCGATATTCCAACAACGATTACACGTATGGGGGTACAATAGTTTAGTCCCCGCCGCAATTGACCGACTGCATTCCAGATGCATTCCTTTCTTCTCTCTGTATGGCTGTCTCTCTTCGTTTCCCTTTACCCGAGTTTGTCAGAGGTATAGCGACACGCCCCCAAGGAATTGTCCACCCTTGCTACAACAATGCAAGGCACACAGTTACTTTATCTGGACATGAGCGGAAGATTATCAACCCTTTCTAAAACTTACTAACCGGACAAATCATTCGTTGTCATGCATGGATACAATTTTTCCGGGGCTTCATCTATTGGGCTTAGTTTGCCAAGCACTATTTCTTCCACATACCTCTTGCCTGGAGCACTCCTTCTGACTTCAGAAGGCACGTTCTCCTGCCGATAAAAAAATAGAACATTTGGCCATTCTGAGCTGTTCAATCCGCGTTGACCGCTCAATTGGTCCGTGGTTTATTATCTTCATAAGCAAATTTAATACCTACCCCTGGGGGAGCTGCGATTCTTCCTTCGGAACCATATCCTATCCTTCAGGACTACAACATATTTAAATGTATTTCCCTCGGATGCTTCACGTGGTTCTGCAGATGATCAACACATCATATACAAAAAGAAAGTTTAGTTCCCGACCTACCAATCGGGCACAGGACAGGATTGAAGAATGCAATAGGCACTCGCCTAACGCACCATCCGGCAGGAAAACTGGACGCAACTTGACGGCGAATAACTAAACAGAATATCGTTTAACGTTCATAAACGTTCAACATTTACCATTTGGTGCGAAAACGGCGCCAGTCATCTTCCAAAAGTTGATGAACACCAGGTTAGCGTGCGTTTATAGAACCGGTGCACATGTGGCTGATATCATAGTGATGGGTCGAACACTAGAAGAGCTATTTAACCGCCTGGTTGAAGTGCTTAATTGTATACAGTCGTACGGTTTCCGAATCCGTGAATATAAACGTCTATTTTTCACGCCGCTCATCAAATACCTCGGTTTTATCCTCGAGAAGGATGGACGTCCACCAGACCAGGAAAACGTAGAAACTATTAAATAACGGCCTCCATCAACAGAACTATAGCGCTTGCGTTACTTTTATGGGCTGAATAGCCACTACAGCGCATCCTTGCCCGAGATGCATCGCCCGCGTGCTTCCGTACACAAGCTATTGACCAAAGGCCAAACTTGGGACTTGACTGCGGGATGCCAGAATGCCTTCGAACGGGTCAAGGCGCCGTTGTTCTGAAACGTGCTTTTGACTCATTTTGATCCCTCCAAGCAGTTTGTTTTAACCGCGGATGCATCAATTCATGGGACTTGTGCAGTTATTACGCACACGCACACCGGCGGACCTCAGAAAATGATCAGCCGTGCAGCCAGAACACATACGCAATCCGAGAAGAATTACAGCCAGTTTGAGAAACAAGTATTGGTCATAGCGTACGCAGACAAGAAATTCTACCAAATGCCACAAGGAAGCCGATTCAAACTTTTGATAGGTCGCACATGCTTGTTGGCTATCCTTGGTTCGTAAAAGGGCAACCCACCCTAAACAGGCAACCAGCTGCGACGTTGGGCTCCTTACTTAATGGGGTATGTACTCGAGATACAATACCATTCGACAGTTTCTTTTGGCCAAACGGATGCACTATAACGACTAATGGATGCCTGTCATCAAGCCCGTGAGGACAAAAGCATTTCCTCGAGCGAGATTTAACCTGACGTCAACATTCCGGAAACTGATGCATTGCAGGGCTACCATTTACCGCAGCAACTGTACGAACCGAAACGCTTCGGGACCTAATACACAAGTAGGTTAACCAATTTCACAAAGCAGGTTGGCCACGTTCATGCCCCACTGCTGATCCTCTCTAGTTTCCTTTCATTTTAGCTATACAACGCATTCTCAATGCACCGACTAAACAAGTGCCGTCTTGTCGTTCTCCATCACTTCGAGAATCTTACCGGACAAAATCACCCCTGTGTAATGTAGCCTCCTTGATATTCAAACCGTCTATTTTCGCTGTCCACGCCACAATTGTTCTCAGCACAATTGTAAGACCCAACCTCCGTGTGCCGACCAAACTATTCTTAACTGAACGGTACTCTGCACTCCTACTACTCCCAGATGGCGGTGCCGTTTCCGACCATGTTCTAACAGCAACTTATTTCTGTTCCGCATACGTCTGGATGTTGCTGCTTTTAATTTCCTCTTATCCATGGACTTCACTGCTATTGCGCTCCACGTTTCTTCCCACGGCTTACACTCAATGCACCGAACCAAGTTATCCTCGTGTGTATGGTCTCCTGATTACTGGCGGCACTCGAACAGTTGTTAAGTGTTTCTTGACTATTACATCCATTAGTATGCACACCTTACCTTTCTTCATATGCCTCTGCTCTTTACCTTACGTTGGCATTTATCTATTAGTGTTACCGTACGTGGGATAACGACTCACAATGCATGGCAGTTTCCGCCTTCTTTGATCCTTTTCTCTAGATTCTGACGGCTGTTGGACTATGGAATTATGAGCGCTTTAGCATAAGTACACTCAAGATTTACTCTTTTTATTACCGGTCGCATTCATGCGCTGCTAGCCAATGATTTGAATTTCATTTTCCTCTTGGTACGTTGCTTTACGTACTGTTGCTATCGCGATTGGTCTCAACTAAGATGTCCTTAGCTTCACCTACGATGCCTCTCGCATTCAGTCTGCTGCCATCATCGCCTGTTTACCTGCTTCTCAATAGCCATCATAATATTCGCTCAATTTTTGCAAGCACGCTTTGTTATATCGGTCTCTTGACCTTGCGAGTGCAGAAACCTCTTCTTACCCAGTAGTTGTGGTCTGAGACACACCAGCGTCGTAAAGCAAGTAACACGCTTGCAAATCATGTATAATGAACAAAAGTACCTAACTTTTAATGTATCAGAAACACCGTTGCGCGCCACCAGTCTTTTGATAGTGCTTGTTGATTCCTTGTTGTCTGTCTGTTTTGGCTGTCTCTTGTCCGTTGCCCGTTCTTTCCCGAGATTTCGGCAGTCACATCCACCAAAACGAGAACGTATATCCACTGTGACTGGCTGACCCATCCTCAATAGCCAGCTGGTCTAAACACTTGATCCTTTCTCCGGGTGAGGAAGAACCCACACATGGTTCCAAATGGAGCTCTTTCCGCCATTTTGGAGACGCTACCTTCACAGGGTCTAAACAAATGGGTTTAGCTCGCTACGTACTCACAGTATAACACTTTACTCACCTGGAGTAATATACTTGCATGGCTCTCCTGTTCCACAAGAGAAGACAAACAGTTCTGGAGTGATTACCTTCACTACCTCAACCATTCCGTTCCTCCAGTCAACTGAGGCTTTTCTGGTGTCATTTCACGGACAGCGTTGCGCTTGTGTAAGTGGATTTTTCGATGGTCCATCATAAAGTTTTCACTTGACCACGGAGACAACTACACTTACTTACATATAAGGGAATTCCGATTCCATTCTGCTGGGTAGGCACCTCAGACCGAGCCCACATTAGAAAAAGAAATGGCATTTTCGCCACAAGAAACAACTGCATTTACCATCCTCATGACAAGTCCAGCGTGGATATCTGGACACGGGTTGCGATACGGACAAGCGTATAACCGAACAAACCGGCCTCTTCATAACATTGTATGTACTTACCTGCATCATTTATCATTCGACTCCGCGACTCTTGTGCATCACTGACGGGTTACAACAACTACTGCTTGAGCGTTACGAAGCCATTCGGCCAACCAAGGAATAATTTCGGCTGTCCACCGACTGCGAATAATAGCCTGCAAAATAGATCTATACGATGCCTAGCCGGATAGCTCTACTGTTCAACGGAAGCTCCAGCCGTGTTCCAGGACGACGTAAGTTTTCGCCCGACAAGCGTTCTACCTATAAAAAGCTATACTTGTCCGATTAACCACACTGCAACGTGACGGTTGTGACTCGCCATTAATAAGGAAACAGCTAAACCTTTCAACCTGACGCCGTCCTCGGCCTTCTACATCTAACCTGTGCAACTGGTTTTGCTATGAAGAAAGATTTCATGGAGCGCAGAACTCTCCGATTTCGTAGTGGTCAATGATTACGCCACAACCTTGCGCTCATGGCTTACTACATGGCGAACTTACGCCCAAATTGTACCATGGCGCAACGGTTATGACTGATTTATGCGTCCCAGCGACAACATGTTCCTTGGTCTGCTAATTACTTGACAATATGCTCACCGTATGGACTACATCTATCCGGTTAAAACTTTCGTTAAGACGAAATATAATAACATTGCAAAAAAGCTTTGCTTGTATCCAAATTTGAAGGCGCCTTTAGAGATGTGCCGTGTTTTACCTAGAATATACCTTTTTTTGTATATTAACTTCAATGGAGAAACTCGCTCTCCATTGCACACGACTGCATACCTTTTTCGGAAAGAATGCTCATCCAAAAGGCACTTCAGGAGCCCATTATTCGGCAGTTCCACGCCGGGCATCCTGTAATCAACCAGAGGCGGGTAGGATCACGCATTTATGTATATTGGCCCTTCATGGACAAAAAAATAAAATAAATGGCTAAACGCTGCCAAAAGCGTGCCAGTATCTTGAAAGCGCCGCAAAAATCAGAACTCTATTCATGGCCAAATGTTACTAAACCATGGTGCCGCATCCATGTCGACTTTGCGGGACCGATAAACGGCAGAAGTTTCCACATTTTAGACGACTCATGCAACAAGTGTCCTGAACTATTTCTTATAGATAGCACAGCCGCCAGTGCCACGAAAGCGGAACCGCGCCAAACGTTTAGCAGATTCGGCTGTCTTGAGACAATTGTCAAGGAAAATGGCTCGCCATTTACTTCAGCAACGTTTACGGAGTATTGCAAGCAATGCGCCATCCAGCACGTTCGCTCACCGCCGTTTCACCCGAACTCGATGGGCCAGGCAGAAACGTTTGTTGGTATGTCCGCGCGAGCTCTCCACAAATCAGAAGAAGAGGGAGGTATAGAGGTGGTTGACCGGTTCCTTCTCCTCTACCGATCAACACCGAATCCACAAGCGCCAGACGGATTTTCTCCAGTACAGGCCTTGATGAACCGAAGGCTCCGCATGCCTTTCGACGCCATCCGATTGCGCTCGGAGTCCTATGTTGCTGAAAGAACCCGCAGAATGAAACAAGATTTTAACCGGCGGCATAGAGACATGAAGCGATCTTTAACGCTTGGACAGAAGGCGCTAGTACTTGACTATCCGGAAGGCCATGCGAAATGGACGCCAGCGACGGTCGAAAGCAAGTGCGGAGACGTCACGTAAGGCGTGCTGTTGGGCGCACATATCTGGACAGGGCATGCCAACCAGTTGCGGCCTACGTCGTGCCAACCGGAAGACGCAAGGCCAACTGACCTCCACTTCGATTCACTGGTGAAAAGCTTCAATCTGCCGAAGGTAGCAGTGCACGACTGCACACAGTCGAGCAAAGAATCCAGCATACAGATATCGGAATTAAGTTCTCGGGCACTGCTGCTAAGTTGGTGGACCGTCATGCAGATAACTCCGTCCCGAAGGCGGTACGTGAATCCTGGGCATTCGTCGTATACCTCGGACGATATCTCAGGAGGGGAAGTGTCCAGGAGAAAACAGGAATTCCCTTGGGAAGCCACTATTTTAGCGACGAATCGGTTACTAACGGTTGTCGCAACGATTTCGAACGTTCCGGAATGTTCTAGCTCTGTACGTGATTAAAAATCACCTGACACCGCGGCAAAAGATATGGGGAAACAAAAACCTTTATAGCTGACCTTCCACTTCTAGCAGTCCAAGGTCAGAATGGACCTATAATTACAGCCACGGACCGCAGTGCCTGTACAGTGTTTGCTTTTGTCCATTATTACCTTATTTTTTGAGGTCATTGCTTTTTTTCATTTTCCTTCGATTGTGCTAGAAGTTTTTTGTAATATATTGTTCTTTTTAGCATTGCTGCTGGTCTGAAGGTTATGGTATTATCCAAGCTCACTGCTACAATGCCGGCTCCTCAGATATACTGTGATGTCGATTTCCTGACGGCTACCAGCTGCACACCTTCTGTGCGACTTTCAGAGCGTCACTAATCTCAGGCGTCCTTCTATTACAGTCTGTAGAAACTATTAAGCGAGTAAGGGCAATTCTGCTTATGGACGATTTCAGTGTACCCGGCATCCCCTGGAAACTTCTTCACTGTGACCTTTACCAAGATTCCTTCGAGGCGGGCTTTCTCGATGTTATTCACGAATGCGATCTGACCCAGCACATCTCAGCACCTACACGGGTGATACCCAGTCAGGCAATAAACTTACTTGATCTCGTCCTCACACCAGAGCTCCTTGATGTCCATGGCCTGAAGATTCTACTATCACCTGGCCTGGCGTGACCACTACAACCTCCTTTGATTGGGCCTGCCGCCTTACTATGTGACCAAGGGGCATGCTGTCGCAAATTTGGCGTGTTGACCCATCCAGATTAAAAGAAATGGCAAGCAGCAAATACTGGACTATTCCACAATCCCTGAACCTTGATGAAGCATGGAACTCACTACGCTCGAATATGATGTCGGTCAGAGAAAAAGTCGTTCCCCAGACCTCCTGGATCGACCGAGAGATGAGATCCCTGATGAACAGTCAACACAAACTGTGGGACATGTTCAAGTCAACACCTAGTTTGGTGTGTCTCTGTAAATTTAAGAATAAACTACTTATTTAGGTAATGTCAGATTACTCAAAGTACCAAGTTATCAGAAATCTGTGCAATATACGCAAGCGCCAGAAACGATCATCCTACGAACATAGCCTAGACATGCAATCACGAACCTGCCCAAAAGCGCTGTTCTCGAACCTGAAACGAAACACAAATACGCGGTGGTATCTCTGCTCTATCCATCCAGGAAGGGGACACAGCGCTCTTCTGATAACCAGAAAGCTGAATTACTAGCCCCTCAGTACTCTTTTATCTAATCCGTGGAACCGTCACTACTCACTGTGGATCTGGCAACGCATTATCTTCCTCTCGACCAAGTCGCAAACAATCCCGTACTAGTCAAAAGACACCTTTTTGAACTGAACCCTTACTCCGCACCGGGCCCTGATGGACTTCACACTTTATTCCTCAAGGTGGTGGCAGAATACATAGCTGAGCCGACACCTCAAGTTTGCCGGCGTTCGCTTGCAGACGAACGCCTACCTCCTGACTGGAAAGTAGGGATTGTAATGCCTAAGTACAAAGGTGGTAACCGACACGATCTTGCAAGCTATCGACCGATATGCCTGACGTCACTGATTTGCTAGCTCATGGAACGGATCGTCAAGCGCGCCATCCAAACCCACTGCGAAAGCAATGCGCCATTCCCCCACTTAGTATGGATTCCGCAGGGCTCGCTCCAGCATCTCTAACCTGCTTGTGGCCAGAGAAGCACGGGTCAAAGCGTTAGACGAACAGTGACACCTTAATATTTTCTATTGACTTCAGCAAGGCCTTCGACATAGTCCCACACAAACTACTACTCAATAGCCAAAGAAATGGCGTCACCGGGAAAGTCCTCGCATAGGCTGCGGACTTTATGCTTTATTTCTGGCGTTTTCGCGCAAGCTCAGCCCTTGTTTGCCTATATTTTTCATGCTTGCCTGCAAAGTTTACTTTTCGGCCACCTGCACAGTCCGTAGTTGTCGCAGGGTATAACGGGCTAATTAGAGCGTTTCTGGATAGCTAAGCCTATCTAGAACATACACAGCTTCCCTAATTTTTATATTGTCTTTTCTTTTTTCTGCTATCTGCCCGCAAAGCAGAAAGCCATTTTTAGCGAAAATTAAAAATGGCCTTATTCGTAGACCATCGTTTAATTGCAAATAACTCGCAAACTACTGCACGCATGGTGTTGCTTTTACGTTCATCGTACTCAAGCGCTAAAGCTGGTCCAGAACAGTGTAATATTGTGCTACTTTAAGCGGTATTCTAACTGTAGGAAGGCATTTTCTTTTATCTGAGAATAACTCAGGTTAAATTTTGCGCCCGAGAGCAATATCAGCGTAAGGAAAGTAGGGCTATATTTTTGTTAACTGGTATTTTTCTATGAAGCACACAACTTTATTTTCTCTCTTAACAAATTGCTTCTATTTATGCCTGCATTTAGCGGAATTGTTTTTAACTTTTCGTATGCCTTATAATCCCTTCGTTCATTTCTTCCATGTGCGCAACAACAATTGTGGCAACTGAGTGGCCAATTAATGTGCGATCAATTTAAAGTGAACTTGTGGCAAATTGGATTCTGTTCCAAGGAGAAAAGGCAAACTACACCTCCGCGAATTTTTCACAATAAAAGGCAATTAGCTCATTATCGCCCGAAGGAACCAGAAAAATGTCAAGGTGGGCGCCTGCGACCCAGTAGCTGTATACTAAACTGTGCCAATGCATTTGCAATTGCTAACGATGAACATATACTTATATTTTGCCAACTTCCATGCAAGAGCATCGGATAAATGTAAGCATTGATCTGAACCCTTTAGGGTGCAGCCTCTAGCAGGTCTAGCAATATACCTATTTATTTATTTATTTAAGTGAAGGTGAATCAAACGCTGTCTTACTCTGTGTCTATGACTAGCGCAGTCCCACACGGCTCTGTCCTTGGGCCCGAACTTTTCAAGCTCTACATTAATGACCTACCTGCAGCTCTTCAAGCCGACTGCGTAGACTACGCAGAAGATCTCCAGCTATGGTCAGAAGTAGCTAGTCTTGAGGAAGCGGACATACTCCAAACGGCGCTGGACCAGTTGCACGATTTGTTCGTCAAACGGCAACCACGAGTTAATCACAACGCATGTGCTGTTCTTCCGATTGGTAGCCCGGATTCATTCGGGGTATACCACCTTGGTGGATATTTTAGGAATGTTCTGCACGAGAAGGATCTGAGGTTTCTCGTGTCATATGACAATAAAACTTCCCAAGTCACCTTGAGAAGGGTCGCGGCAGCAAACAGGATGCTGGATGCTCTACGGAGGTGGTGCTCGCATATCACACCGGCAATGTTTAGAACACTGTTCACATCACATTTCCACCTGGCATTGGAGTATATGCGTCCAGCTACCTATCCTCACTTAAAAGCTGCATTTGACTTGCCAGAATGAGTACAGAGACGCGGCTCGAAATCCGTCATGGAGCTTCGTGGCCTTGCGTACCCTCTTCGACTCAGACAGTTGCACATGTTCAGAATGGATTACCTTCAGCACCATGGAGGTCTCCTCTAACCCAGACGGATCCTGAGAAGAGAGCTTGGGAGTAAGGCACAAAAGCACTTTCGGCTCAACGTGGGCGGCTCGACACGACGCCACAAGTGGAAGTTGTGCGCGAGCCGAATATTGCACGTCCGTTCAGAGGCGGCCCTATCAATACGTGCAGTGAATGATTAGAACAGCCTACCAGAGACCAGTTTTGATGCACCGAAGGAGGAAAGCTTCAAACAAAATGTTTGACTGCCATTTGATGAGTACCGTAGGGATCTGCTGCTCTTACGGTGACGGCGACGATCCCCAAAGAAATGCCGCTTCGCAGCCAATCGCCACAAGGCAGCAATGCATCAGAATCCACGGAGCTGATAAGAGTCTCCCATACCGCTCACTACACGCCAATGAACCAATAACTGGCCTGAAATTTTATGTCGACATCTGTTTCCACCTTTAAAGATGGGACAGATGACAGCTTTCTTCATACGAAAAGTAATGCACAGCTCTCAAGCAATTTCTGAAAAGCCATATTGAGCGGTCTACTTAGTTCTGCAGACAACTCATGCAACAGTTTCTAGCGAATTAAACCAGGCCAAGGGACATTAGAAGGGTTCAGCCCTTGTAACAGCCTACAACTTCCGTCTCCACTACAATTAATTCAAATAGACCTGAACCCACTGACGTCCCGCAAACCAGCTCAACACCTGTCAAAGACGTCTCCCTTACAAACCCTGCTGCATATTGCCCAATAAGTACGAAGGCCTTTTCCTAGTCCGCATGCGCATGAGTGTCGTCATCACGCATCGATACTGGAATTGACATGTTCGAACAGCAGCGCCATTTAACCTACGCGAATAAGCTTTGTGGATTCTCTAGAGCTACGTCAGCTAACCTTTTCTCGAAATTGGGCCGCGAATTCATTTGGTGTTGCTTACGCCTATTTCTAGTCTAAGTGTACCTGTCATAAGTATTGGTGGACGGAGCATCTGGGTAAGTCCGCCAAACTTCAGAATTCTTTGTGAGCGGATGCATGCCAGTAGAATCTATCCAGAGCTGCTGTGCTCTTGCCTCCTTTATACTTGTGACTGGGATGCAGGAAGGAGGGAACTCTGTTATGTATGACTTAAATGTATCCTAGGTAATCTGTAAAATATCATTGCCGGAGAACTCACAAAGGAACCCCGCCGAGTTGGCTGTCATCCAATGACAGTCTACGTGCCCTATGTTCGGCAGAGACATGACTAATCCGACAGCGTCTCAACAGAGTCCAACTGCAGAGCGAACAAACACGATCCGTGGAACCTAAGTAATGTCACCAACAAAATCGTGACAGCAAATACAAGATCTTAGATAGACTGCACTTCGGCTTCCAGGTACCTAGCGGGGAGGTCCATGAACTGATGCAACATTACTTGGAGCGTGAGATCGAAGGGATCAAAGCCGAAGGTGCCTGACGCTGAGTCGCTAGAAAGATAAGCCCATAAAACCTCCGCGAGGTTGAAGTCGCCCATCATCAAACATTTATTTACGAACTGGGAGCGAAGGAATTCAAGTACCTCTCTAAATGCGCTCCCAGCGCTTCTATACAAAATTAAAACTGTAACCTGAATCTGAGTATTGCTAACCACAGCCGACAGGTCCTCAACAGTTTTGTCTGTTGACTGAACTGAAAAAGTCTTCAAAACGTCTGGTTTACAACGCACATAAAGAGCGACTCCTCCTCCCTGCCGTCTAACGGAGGGATCGCATCTACATAGTGCGTAGCCAGCTAGATGTAATTCACCATCCGTGACGTCCTGAGATAGCCACGTTTCAGTGAATCCGAGTATATCAAGATGACACCCATCTACAAGCAGACCTAAATCGTACACCTTAATCCCTAGGCTGCGCAGGTTACTTAGCACTATCTGAAGGTATTCGTTAGGTCCAGACCAGGGTCCTAGGCTTCCAGTGTGGGCAGTGGTAGGGCGGAAAGGGACCGCCGGCTGACCACTCGAAAACCCACTAACCGGAGGATCTGTTCACCGGCTGCTCGCCTGCTTTTGAGGTCCTTGATTGCCTCCTTCATATTTAGCCCATCGGCCAGCGGAAGATCCGGCTGAACAATAATATTTCTACGATTCTGCTTAAAAGCAAACCGAAGGAGAGGGTTGCGCTTTTTCGGAGTACAGAGTACAAAACGAACTGGCCGTGGTCGGTGGTTTGGTGCATTAACTGGGACGTTCCCCTGTCTAGTCAGCTTCCTGACAGTAACACCTGGGAAACCCGGCAGAAGAAGCTTCGTTAGGCATATTTTAAATCATTGAAGGTCGTCCAACATGCGATCATCAGGAAAGACAGCAGTAGATTCAGCCGCGTTACGGAAGATAACGGTACAGCCCGTGAAAGAATCACCACAACGAGGTGTATTAACCATAAGTGTCCTTGATTCCATACTTGGAGCAGTTGGCTTCACCAGTGGTGAATTGCAACGGCAGTGTGTTGTTCGCTCCATTTTCGATGTCTTATTTTGGTAGGGTGGTCGATTCCACCGAAAGGCTCTATGACAGACTTGGCTTATTTTTTCTTCTTGCTAACGGGAGCAGGATCCCGTGTTGTTTCGCCGCTTCGAGAAAAGTCAAGCAACTCCTCAAAATATGCATTATTGGTGACAGCCGTGATATATGGCAGCTTCGCCTCACAAATATTGCTTGTGGGAACTTCTTCCTTTATATAATCTCAGACGGTTTGCCAACTAACGACACTTGGCTTTTTTCCGGTGCCAAGACAACTATAACTTCTTGTTATGCCGGGAGCTTACGGTGTTTCCTGGCTCGCTTTCGCATGACTGAAGGTGAAACTTGAACCAGCAATTCGGCGTCGATCAGGGTAGCTTCAGATACGACGTCCGAAGCGGCTTCATTTTTGTGGTCGCCTGTCATCTGGACGGGTGAGGTAATGATGGGCGCCACAAGTTGATCTCCAATGTAAGCGATCCAATCTGCCTTGTTGGAGACCGGAAGAGTCGTTACGAACAGATCAATCTTAAAGCGAAGATCTGAGAACATCGAGGACGATTGCTCTCTATTTTGCAGCCGGGTATCAAGAGATTTGCCTCTCGATCAAAAGTCCTGTGGCCTTGCCGGCGGCTGCAGCTATTAACACAACGGAAAAGCAACATTTCGCTGGAGGTCAGCACTGCGTACTGCTTGGTATTCAGGTCCGTACCTGCGGGTGGAACCAAGGATTGCAGACACCGAACTGCATACCGCCGGAATCCTCAGTTACTAACATACTGAAGTTTTGATTGCCACGAAGTACGATAGTCTCCGCATCCAAGTCAACAGGAACAGCAGCCACAGTACATTGCGAGACCGACATAGTGGAAAACAGTGGAATTATGGCACGTATACAATAGTTAAAGGACTCCAGTATGAAGGCAAAACTGGGTGCAAAACTCGATTGAAACTGGGAACAACATGAAAAGTTACCAGTAAGCGTCAAAGACTCGTTGACTAGAAACGCTTTATTCGATGCAAGAAATGTTGGCCCAGTGGAGGACCGACAATAGTCAAATTCCGTTTCAAGTGTTTATTCAAACACTGGTTTCCACAACATTGTGGAGTACAAGTTCTAATAAATATGTGGAGGCCATCAGACGCCCTATGAGCACCGGTTACCCAACTTATACTGCAATTAAGAAGACACAGTGTTGACCCTGGACACTGCAGCATTTTGCTATATCACTGGACCTAGGTGTCGTTATTACAGATAACTTCAAACGTTCAGCATAATGTTAACTTACTGCCAACAAAACGCGGTCGGAATTGTTTCGCCTCAGGAGGACCTTATGTAACATTAGATCGAAGATAGTGCACCCATTATATAAAGCGATGATTCGACCCTGCTTAGAACATTGTGTCCAAGCCTGAGCGCAGTACCTCCTAAAGGATCTTATTTGTGTAAAGAATGTACAGAAGCTGGCGTATAGCAGGATTAAGGGCCAACGAGAAAAGCCGTATGATGAACGTCGAAAAGCTTGGGACTGTTTTCTACGGAAAAGCGTAGATTATAGAGGAACCAGCTAAGCAGCATACTCTGTCCGGTTTACCTTACACAGAAACTATCCTGATGCGCCTAAGCGTCGGACGACCGTAAATCGAGAGGTATGCCGAAGTGCACGTGTACGTAGAGTCCGAAGGTGATTAGAGCAGAAAGCGACGCGCACAATCACAACAGTCCAGCGGCAACCAAGAGAGAACCACGGAAGAGGAGCTCGAAGCCAACCGTATGTAGTTATGATTAATTAACACAAAGCTGTACAACAAATGCAGCGAAATATGTACACGTGAAGATGCAAAATAAGCAAATTACTTACAATGGCTACAGTAATTCCCCTAGAGTGTGTATTGGGAAAACGCTCAACAAAGGGCCTACGGAACGTACATAGCAAGCTTTGGTGGAATAAAAACACGACCAGGACGCGTGTGTGGAGCTGCGTGTAGTCGGAGGGCACAGAGGATTCAGTGTACTGGTGTCAATGTGTTGTTTGGTAGGGTAATGAGTCAGGGGCGGGAGTATTCTGCGAGGAGGAAACGAGGTCTTTACTATCGGCTGTAGGTTCAACGTTATCTGGTTTGAGTCGGTCGGTGTTCACGGATTATTTTGATCCATTCTAATTCAACCCGAAATACTTGGGTTTCCGTGATAAACCTGTTACGGTCCTTCATAGGGCGGAGTTAAAGGTCTTCAGACAGCGTCGGCGCGGATGAAAACAAACGGACGCTGTTGCAAATAGGGGTGGGTTTGCTGTTTACTTAGGTTAGGACGCGTAGACGTTGGTCGAGTGGATCGAATATGCTGTTTGAGTCGTTCAACGTATAAGAAGGGGTCTAGTTCGCCGGTGTTGCGAGAGTCCAGTACCGTTTAACCAAGTAGTCTGAGAGTCGTCCCGAACACGAGTTCCGCCGGGCAGCACCCAGTGTCCTCTTTTTTTGTATTGGGTATGCCAAGGAGGATCGCAGGTAGATGCTCAGAGCAGTTTGCGTCGGAGGAACTAGCTATGATGGCAGCGTTTAATTGTCGATGAAAGCTCTCGATGAGGCCATTAGCTGCGGGGTGGTACGCGGTTGTATTTAGGTGAGTACAGCCTAATAAACGACTCAGGTCATGAAACAGTGTGGAACTGAACTGAATCCGTCTCTCGGTAGTGCTGGCGGATGGAACGCCAAACAAAGAACTCCAAGGTGCGACAAAAGCACGGGAAACGGCTTCGGTTGTTTGGCACTTAAAGCAACAGCTTCTGGCCAACGGGTAAAACGGTCAACACATGTTAGAAGATGAGTGAAACCGTTGGACGGAGGTATCCACGTGAACGGGTCTAAAACGTGCGTCAGCGGTGGAAATGTACCTGGGTAAGTGACTGTGAAACGATGAACTTTATTGGTTTTATAACTAAGACAATGTTTAGCCCAATGTCTAATGTCTGAACGCATATTGAGCCAGAGGAAGCGGTCGTTAATGAGCTTTACGGTGGAGCAGATACTCGGGTGTGAAAGATCATGAAAATGATCAAAATGGATCGACGAAATGATCGTGGGACAAATGGTCTAGGCTTATCGGTTGAAAGGTCACAATAAACTCCTATGTCACAGGTAAGTACGGGCAACTGTGTGACTTTCAATGAGGAGTTCACTCGAAGTTTGACAAGCTCAGGAGCTTCTTTTTGAGCGGCCGCTATTCTCTCCATGTCGATGGGTGTCGGTGACAGTTGCTTCATATGGGCGCGGAATAAAACGTCGGCAACAGCGTTGTTAGGACCGTCGATAAATCGCACCCCACCACAAAACTGCGAAAGATAGTCCAGATGACGCGTTTCTCGGGGTGATCAACTGTCCGAGGCAGAATGGCAAGCGTACACCAGTGGTTTGTGATTTGTCAAGGGTATGAAACGACGTCTTTCTAAAAGGTGACTGCAATGATTTCAGCCAAGTACAAGGCGAGCAGTTCACGACCAAAGGTGCTGTACCTGACTTGAGCAGGTTGAAGCTTCCGTGAGAAAAAAGACATTGCTTGAAATTCGTCATCAACTAACGGTTGCAAAACTGCACCGACAACGGAACTTGAAGCATCCTTCTTAAGGCCGTGTAGCGTCTCAGTGGTGTATAAGTGATGGAGAGATGTGACCACACTAACTTCTGCTTGATGGCCGTGCAAGCGGCTTCAACTTCTAGGGTTACCATTAAGGTCTTTCAGTTTCCCTGTAGTAAGTCGGTAAGCGAAGGATGTAAATCAGCACAGTTGGGTATGAATCTGCCGTAGTAGTTCATCATACCGAGAAATCGGCGTAGGCTTCGGACTGATTGAGGCAGCGAATAGTCCAGGATCGCCTGGGCTTTATCCGAGAGAGGTTTACTACCTTCACCATAGATCTTGTGACCGAGAAATTCGACGGCGGGCTGGCCAAATTTGTATTTGTCCGGGTTGATGGTTATATCGTGGTTTTCAAAGCGTCCGAAAACCATTTGGCGGTGTGATAAATGCTCGTCTGGTATGGCGCTTGCGAGCAAAACATCATCAATGTAAACGTAGAGGAAATCAACGCCACGGAGCACCTGATCCGTAAGGCGTTGGAAAGACTGTGCTGCGTTCGGGTGGCCGAAAGGCATACGCAGAAATTCGTAAAGGCCAAATGGAGTAAACAGCAGTTTTTGCGATGTCTTCCTCCACCACTGGGATTTGATGCTAAGCTCTGACTAGGTCGAGTTTGGTAAAGATCGACTTGCCGGCTAGTCCAAGAGAGAAATCGTGGATATGAGGAAATTGATACCTATCCGGAATAGTGACGTCGTTGAGAGCACGGTAGTCACCGCATGGTCGCCAATCGCCTGACTGTTAAGACACCAGATTAAGAGGTGATGCCCAGCAGCTGTTTGAAGAACGTACAATGCCGAGATAAGGCATGCGCTGGAATACCATTTTAGCTGCCTGAAGTTTGTCAGGGCACAAGTGTCGAGCTTTAACGGATACTGGCGGACTGGTTGTAACGATTTGATGGCGTACATCGTGTTAAGGGTTGAACGTATAGTTACTTCTGCGAAGTAGGGACGGAAATTGTCGGAGCAATGAGCAATACTGTGAGTCGTCAGGTATGAGGATGCGAAGTCCGAGAGAATTGACCGAAGCAAGTTTGGAGGGGCTGCCTAACGACGTAGTTTCATCTCTTAATTTCCCACAATATAGGTCGACCACAAGACCGAACTTGCTAAGGAAGTCTGTTCCGATGATGGGCTTTTGCACATGGGAGTTGGAAAAAATGAAAGGGAAGTTACGCCGTAGTCCGAGACTCAAATTAATTAATTGCTAGCCGCAGGTAGCGAGTTTAGTCTGATTAACTGCTGTAAGTATTGGATAAGTCGGTTGCAAGGGGGCGTCTCTCCAGTGAACGGGGAGATCGCCGACTTCTTCATCATTATCAACCAAGAAGTGAAGTTTGGTTGTGGAGTCAGATACCTACAACAGGCGGCTAATAACTTGGCCAGCGACAACCGTCGCCAGTACTGGCTGGCCATGTGGTTTCTCGACGTAGTAGTTGAACTGGCTTTAGCGTGTTTACCCCCTGGAGGGCAGTTACGCGCTGCGCCTCAGAAGCGGTGGTGATACTAACCACAACGGTGCGACTGTCGTGTACAAGGGTTGCAAGGACGTCTGGATCGAGAAATGGACCGCCGCGAGGGAACGCGGTCGCGTGGGACAAGGTGCGCTCGGTTAGAAAGTCTCTCGTTGATCCTATCAAGTAGCGTGGTTCCAGAAAGGTTGGCTGAGCAAGTCTCAGTGACGTCTGATACCGAAGTTTTAATGAAGTGTTCGTGAACCTTATCGGCAGCTTCTGCCACTATGTCTAACGGAAGATCGTCGACGAGAGCAGCTAACATAGCTGTGGTATTCCCGGGAAGACAATTACTCCACAATTAGCAGCGAACGGAATCATTCAGTAAGGAAGAACCGAAGAAGGAACGCATACGTCGGAGTAACGGAGACCGAGTTCTATCCCCAAGCTCAACGTCAGAGTGTAACTGCCGAAGGCGCGTCTCGTCTGAGGCTGTGGTGCGCTTTAACATGGCTGCCTTAAGTGTACCACAAGGGAATTCTAGAGGCCTAGGAGCAAGAATGTCGATGACCACAGAAGCTTTGTTAGGTGGCAAGTGAGTAGTCATGTATAAAAACATTGTGGACTGGGATATAATGTTACGCAAACGCAAAAAGGATTCTACTTGTACGAACCAAACACGTGGATTAGAAAGGTAAATTGAAGGTAAAACGAGTCCCAGGGTATGTTCCGACACATTAACAGCGGGAGTGTGATAAGACATTGTGAAGGAGACGAAAAATTATACACAAAAAATAAATAAAATTGCGGGGTCAACGATTGTATGGAGGAAACGGTGAAGGAGAATAATACACTCGAACCGTGAGTTCTACCCTGTAACCCGATATTTTGGCGTGCCATACCGATCGAGCTTTCTAGGTACAATGTTGTGGAAAACGGTGTTTGAATAAGCACTTGCAACGGAATTTGACTATTGTCAAATTTTCCCTGATCCAAGCTATCTTGGATCGATTAAAGCGTTTCTGGTCATCGAGTATTTGGCGTTTACTGGTAACTTTTCCGGTTGTTCCCAGTTTTAATCGAGTTTTGCACCCAGCTTTTGCCCTTTTATTGAAGTCCTTTAACTATTGTATAGTTGTCATAATTCCACTGTTTTCCACTATGTCGGTCTCTCAATGCACTGTGGTTGCTGTTCCTGGTGGCTTGGATTCGGAGATTATGGCACTTCGTGGTCGTTCAAGCCGCAATATATCTATACCTGACGATTCCGGCGGTATGCAGTGCGACGTCTGCAACCGATGATGCCATCAGCTTTGTACAGACCTGAATACCGAGCAGTACGCAGCGTTGACCTCCTGCAAGATGTCGCTTTATAGTTGTGCCAATGACGGCAGCCGCCGGAAATGCCACGCGACCTTTTGTATGAGAGACGCACCTATTGCTACCCGGCTGCGAAATGGAGAGCATTCGTTCTCGATGTTCTCAGATCTTCGCTTTAAGATTGAGCTGTTCATGACGACGCCTCCGGTCTCCAACAACGCAGATTGGATCGCCTACATTGGTGATCAACTAGTGGCGCAAATTGTTATGTCACCCGTCCAGATGACAGGCGACCACAAAAATGAAGCTGCTTCGGACGTCGTATCTGAAGCTACCTGATCGACGCCGAATTGCTAGTTCAATGTTTCCCTCGAGTATAGCGAAAGAGTGCCGGGAAACCCCGTAAGCTTCCGGCTAAACAAGCAGTTATAGTTTTCTCGGCACCGGAAACAAGCCAAGTGTCGTTAGTCGGAACACCGTCTGACGGTTGTCCGAAGTTGAAAACCTAAACAAACATAACTTTTAAGCGGAAGTTACCGGTAATCTCGGTTCTCACCGAGAAGGCATGTTCTGAAGGTTTGCTTGACTTTCCTCGAAGCGGCGGAACACCACGGGATCCTGCTCCCGTTAGCAAGAAAAAATAAGCCAAGTCTGTCATAGAGCCTTTCGGTGGAATCGACCACCCTACCAAAATAAGACATCGAAAATGGAGCGAAAAACACACTGCCGTTGCAATCCCCCCGGAGGGGCTGAAGATAGTCCCATCACCATTGGTGAAGCCAACTGCTCCAAGTATGGAATCAAGGACACTTATGGTTAATACACCTCGTTGTGGTGATTCTTTCACGGGCTGTACCGTTATCTTCCGTAACGCGGCTGAATCTACTGCTGTTTTTCCTGACGATCGCATGTTGGACGAACTTCAATGATTTAAACTGTGCGTAACGAAGCTTCTTCTGCCGGGTTTCCCAGGTGTTACTGTCAGGAAGCTGATTAGAATGGGGAGCGTCCCAGTTATTGCACCAAACCATCGACCACGGCCAGGTAGTTTTGTACTCTCTGCTCCGAAAAAGCGCAACCCTCTCCTGCGGTTTGCTTTTAAGCAGAATTGTAGAAATATTATTGTTCAGCCGGACCTTCCGGTGGCCGATGGGCTAAATTTAAACGAGGCAATCAAGGACCTCAAAAGCAGGCGAGCAGCCGGTGAACAGGGCCTCCAGTTAGTGGGTTTTTGAGTGGTCAGCCAACGGTCCCTTTCCGCCCTACCACTGCCCACACTGGAAGCGTAGGACCCTGGTCTGGACCTAACGAATACCTTCAGATAGTGCTAAGTAACCTGCGCAGCCTAGGGAATAAGGTGTACGATTTAGGTCTGCTTGTAGATTGGTGTCATCCTGATATACTCGGATTCATTGAAACGTGGCTATCTCAGGACGTCACGGATGGTGAATTATATCTAGCTGGCTACGCACTATGTAGATGCGATCCTTCCGCTAGCCGGCAGGGAGGTGGAGTCGCTATTTATGTGAGTTGTAAACCAGACGTTTTAAAGACTTGATTATTTCAGTCAGCAGACAAAACTGTTGAGGATCTGTCGGCTGTGGTTAGCACATACTTAGGTTCAGGTTACAGTTTTAATTGTGTATATAAGCGTTGGGAGCGTATCTAGAGAGGTACTTGAATTCCTACGCTCCCAGTCCACAAATAAATGTTTGGTGGTGAGGGACTCCAACTTCGCAGAGGTTTTCCGGGCTGATATTTCTAGCGACTCAACGTCAGGCACCTTCGGCGCTGATCCACTTGAGCTCACGCTCCAAGTAATGTTGCATCAGTTCATGGACCTCCCCACTAGGTACATGGAAGCGCAAGTGCCGTCTATCTAAGCACTTTTTATTTGCTGATTGATTGTTGATTTTGTTGATCATGCCTCCATGGGCGTGGTTCGCATAGTCGAGAATAAACTATCTATTTATTTATTTAATATGGAATTGTGGATGTTCTTAAGTAAGAAATGCATACGTGAACTAGGTTGTGTGTGTAAATCCGCTAAGTCCTCCAGCACCTAGAAATATTCTGGAGCAGGTACTTGCATGTCTTGTTTTTCCATGGCGGCCGCGCTCGTGCGTCCTTTCTCCTCGCAAGCGAGAAGTGGGGAATGGACACTTTCGTGAGATGAGACTTAAATTTATCCCAGGCCGCCGGAACCGTATGAACCACCGAGATTTCGCAACGCAAGCCAGAAGCCTTGATACGCATTACCTGATAGTTAGCACGCCATATGTTTAAAATAAATAAATAGTTTATTCTCGAATTTGTCGAGACATGGCTTAGCGATGCGTTGGTAACGCCTGGTCAGAGTACACCTGAATGATAAATAAACATGATCACTGACACCTAAGAGAGACCTGTAAGTGATGTCACCTACGAAGTCTAGTGACTTGGCAAAACTAGCTCCAAGGTGGACGGGAGTTGGGCGTCCATGTACCTAGTGGGATGGTCCACGAACATATGCAACGGTACTTGTAGCGCAAGCTCAAGAAGATCTGCACTGAAAGAACCTTCCTCCGAGTTGCAAGAAGGATCCGCCCAGCAAATATCTCGTAGGTTGAAACCCCCAGTAGCAAACACCTGTTTGCTGACTGGGAGCGAATAAAGTCAAGCACCTCTTTGGACGCACTCCCAGGACTTCTATACACAAGAACAACCGTAAATTGAGCTGAGAATTGCTAACCACTACCGACAGAGCTTCGGCAGCTTTATCTGCCTAATGAAACATGTAGGTACTTAAAACGTCAAGCCCACAGCTAACGTAAAGCGCAACGCCCTCAACTTGTCGGCCAACGAAGCCAACACATCTACATAGTGCATACCCAGGCAGAAGTACTTCACCGTCCGTCCCTAAACAGACACGTTCCATTGAATGCAGGTATATCGGGGTGAGACCCATATACAAGCAGACCTATCTCGCACATCTTATTCCTTAGGTTCCGCACACTGCTTAGCACTACTGAAGGTACACGTACTGTTTAGCCTTGGGTCATGCGCTACCAGTACTGGCACTGCTAGGGCGGAAACTGACTGTTGGCTGACATAATGAATATCCACCAAACGGAAACCTTGTTTACTGACCGCTAGCCTGGTTTTGAGGTCCATACTGGCCTATTTTAGCTGCAGCCTATCCTCTAATGAGAGGCCTGGCTGAAAGCTAACATTAACACCTTTCAACTTGCAGGCAACCTGCAATAGCGCATTGCGTTCCTCCGGGGTGGATAGTACTGCACGAAGTAAGCGCAATCGAGCGTTTGGGGCGTTAATTGGGATGTTACTCAATCTAGTCAATTTCCTGACCATTACTTCGCAAAGGCTACATAACCTCCCCCACTACCGTGACATATGCTTTACGATTACGTCGCCGTATGTCATACAAATTGGGCCTTGTTAAACAAATGTTACATTGCAGACACACAAATGTACACATCTCCTGCATAAGACGAAATTTCTTAATTCTTTTAAGCACCATGCTTTCCTGATCCGCTGTTAGTCGCCGATTTTCGATTTACAGCCAAGGCTTCCTCACGTGAAAACTGTGCGAATGCCAAAGCCAGGCGTTTTCACTCGCTTAACGTTCCCGCTTAAAAACCGCTGAGAATTGCGCAGGGCAATTGTAACATCGGTACCAATTAAAATATATTCATCAGGCAGATACGCAACACTTACCGCTTTCCAGCAACATTAGAGAGCTTACTATGAACGCACACAAACTGAATATACAGGTACTGGCATGGTTCCTGTAGCACCTGTCCAGTCTCCTATTGGTAAGTCTTCGCAGTTCTAACGCTCCGACAAATAAACGTTGTCGCCATTTCCATCTGAAAAGGTTTCAGATCCTCATTCATTGATAAAAGTCCACATATGGACCCTTGAATATACGTCGGAATGCACAAGAGTCATCCATCATGGCTGCTTTCGCTAGAAGCGGGAAAATGATCAACCACCGTAACCCATGTACACCGTTCCCTTAATTGATTTCTAATTCACTTCTTAGCATATTAAAAGGGGTTAAGCAAATAGTAAGCACACACATGCGTCGGAAGGCCCGAAATTTTCATTTATCAACATATCGGCCACCTGCATTGCTGCGGGACTGCGAATAGCGACGTCCCACTGAAGCTTCCGCTCCTCTTAAGTCTTTTTGGTGAAGAAAAGCGAATCCAGATTGTTTCCGAAGAATCGCGACATATTTGGACTACATCTTCTATGGCGTCCAAATGCGTGTCTTACGCTAAAGGAGTTACTTCTCGTTCAAAAGCCGTACAATGCTCTGGATGCGACGGCTGGATGCATATCCCTTGCTGTGGCATCGGTCCAGATCAGTATGAAGCACTACAGCTGATGACTTCTCCAGCTATTATTTTCTTTTGTGATGTCTGCCGTACTTCGTTAAACAACAGACGTATTATGAATGGGCTCTCTTCTGTCAGCTCTCACCCCATTCCAACGGAACCCAAGGCACTCGACACCCAGGTTCGCCTGATTACTCCTCATTCTCCCCTTCCTGCCTCCCTACCAGCCTCCCCCACAGGTAAACAAACTAGCTAACCGTCTGCTTTTTTCTCCGAACCATTGGAATACGTCCAGCACAGTGAGCCCAAGACAAAGACATGCGCATCGGTTGTAAAGTAAAGTACCACCGCATCTGGTGGTATGTATAACGCTGACTAAGTCGAAGTCTAAATCCAAGACTCCCTCCCCTCAGTCCCAATTCAAATCTGTCGTTGACAAGATTAACGATTTGGAATCGCTGATCAAAGACAGCACAAATCCTTCCCAACCGCAGACCACCAGGCGTACCCTACCACCCTCCAGTTACCGATGTCTCATCATCATGAATGCGCTTGAATGGACCAAAAATGCCCCAGCCGGAAGGATATTAGGTGACCAAGTGTTCCTAGAACGACTGATCTCTGTGTTATTCGACGAAGGCGAACAGGGAGTCAACATTATCTCGGCTTTCCGCTTAGGTAGGAAACAAGAAGGCTCCCTCAAGGCTCGCCCCCTTAAGGTTGTGTTCCAAGACGAGGAAGAATGTCGACGCATTCTCCTACGGACCTCATGTCTCAAAGACCAGCCGGAAGATCGGATCAAAATGAAAAAAGCTGTTGATAGGCTGAGGATCCGTCGGGCGAGTGGTGGAACGGACCTTCATATCGTGGATTTTCGCGTTGGAGGCCGATTTTTGTCACCCCAGGACAGTAACGCAAAAGAACGGACTGCTTGTGTTATTCGCTAATGTTCGTAGTCTGCGAAATAAACTTGATGAGATCCAGACGCTTGCCGCAGATGTTTGTCCTGATTTAATGGCCTTCACTGAAACATGGTTATTCCCTGACATCATTGACTGAACTATCTATCCCTTGATACCACCTTGCTCGGGCCGGTCGTCATGGGAGGAAGTCGGGTGGCGGAGTAATACTGTACTGGAGGGCCGATCTTAAGTCCCATCTAGTTGAGGTCTCATGTGACGATGACAGCGATTTCGATGCCCTTTGGTGCCGCATTCATGATGGGTGCAGATCTCACTTAATTGGTGTCATCTACAGAACGCCACTGGGCGCGGGAGCTCGCCTGTTGGAACTGATCAAGAAGCACGGTGCTGGTAAGGATTTGTCTTATTCTGGAAGATTTCAATGCTCCTAATATCGACTGGGACCTCTTTGCTTGCAATCGTCCACCAGATTACTTTGATGCCGCCTTCCTTGATACCGTTCTCCACTGCAGCCTGTATCAACATGTGTCCATGCCGACTCGTATTCTCGCCGGCCAGTCGCCTCATAACCTGGATCTTGTGCTCTCCCAAGCGCAGTCAGACGTCATGGACCTAACAGTCTTTCAACCCATTTGGAGAAGCGATCATTGTACTATCTTATTCCAGTGGACTCGTCGCTTTACGATTCACAACTCATGTGCCGTCCGCCGAAATTTCTGACGTGCTGATGCCCTTCGTCTTAAAACGGCTGCAAGCAGTATGGATTGGTGTATTCCCGAACATCTCAATGTGGACGGTGCGTGGAATCTTTTGTACTCCAAGATGACATCACTCATTGAACAAGTTATCCCCATCTCCAAAATGCGACCGATCTCTAGAGGCCCTCCGTGGATCGATCGTGAACTGAGATCCCTAATGAACAGAAGAGGTAAGTTGTGGGACCGCTTTAGGATCACACGATCAAAATGGTTAGAGGTGGTTAGCAATATCTGTACTCTGCAAAAACGTGAAAAACGTGAACAATATGAACTCTCCCTAGCCACACTTTATAGGAACACTCCTAAGACGCTTTTCTCCTACCTCGAACAGAGCATTAGAGCAAGCAGTGGTATCCCTGCCCTATGTTCTTCCGAGCATGGGGTCCAGTTCACGAAGACACCGACAAAGCCAGCCTCTTGGCGCGGCAATACTCTTCAGTGTACTCAACATCAGCGTCGTTCTCTGACAGAACAGTGTGCACTCCCCCTTTTCTGTTAGAGCACGTCGATTTAAACACTGACGTCGTGTTGAAACTTCTCTGAGTTGTATCCTTACTCATCGCCTGGTCCTGACTACTTGCACCCCTTGTTCCTCAAGACTGTGGCTCAGTACATTGCTGCACCTCTCACGCAGATTTTCTGTCGATCATTTCAGTCCGGACTTCTCCCGACCGCTTGGAAGATGAGCATCATCAAGCCCATATGCAAAGAGGAAACCGGCAAGACCCAGCTAGCTACCGGCCCATTTGCCTTACATCGATAGTGTGCAAAATCATGGAACGGGTCCTGAAACAGGCGCTTCGGCTTCATCTCGAGGGGATAGATATGATATCCGGTGCCCAACATCGTTTTCGCAAAGCTCTCTCCTGCTCTACCAACTTGCTTATGGTTAGAGAAAAATGGGCGAATTCATTGGATGTTGTGTTCGTGGATTTCAGTAAAGCTTTTGATAATCATCATCATTATTATTATACATGTCAGCTGGTGATGGTAAAACATCTCCGCTATTGTACCGCAATACATAAAGGAAATACATACATACATACAATACATAAAGGAAAAATAAATACGACAGTTGAATGCCAGCTTAGCTACCAGCAACGGATACGCATCTTTCCGGTAAGCTACTAGCCGGCTACTAGGCAAAAACAAAAATTTAATTACGTTTTACCCTACGAAATAAGATCGTAGATGGAGGGGGAGGCTAAAGGGATGGGGAGGGACAAAGGAACTCGCAGCAGGAACGCCACTGAGTTCGGCTCCTTGCCATATCAGCAAGTGTATCCAGCCAAACGTGTTCACCGTCTTTTGGACCCCAACCAGGGAGCCGTGAAGCTCCAACTGAGGCCAGCTCCGAAGTGAGGGCCTTCATTCCTCTGGACCAAGTCATCGCTTGGCCACCTCTCCTCTTCTTCCACCCACATCCCCGGTGAGCAAACAACACACGTCGAGGGAGTCGGTGGGCTGGCATGCGCAACACGTGGCCCAGCCATCGGAGCCTGGTGAGTGAAATGACGGTGCTGAGCGGTTCATTCCCTTTTCCTATGCCGTAAACAAGGCGTCGAACACGCTCGTTACTCACGCGGTGTTCCCACCAGATGTGAGCCAAACTGCGAAGGCACCGATGGCCGAACGTAAGTAGCCTCTTCATGTCCGCCGATCTTAGGGGCCAGGTTTCGCAACCTTACAGTTAGGTCGAACGTACCGCTTTTGATAAGGTCCCGCATGAATAGCTTCTCTACAAACTCCGAGGAATCGGTGTCACTGGAAACTTTCTCTCGTGGCTCTCCGATTTCCTACACACTCGTTCCATGCTGGTGAGAATGAACGAAACGTATTCCGACCCTGTGCATATGACCAGCGGTGTTCCACAGGGCTCCGTCCTCGGCCCCGAACTCTTCAACATCTTCATCAACGATCTACCGTCTGAGCTTCAATCGGATTGCTTGATTTATGCGAATGATCTAGATATGGAAGGAGGTATCCTCGCTAGATGATGCTGATCGACTACAAGAGACGCTCGATCTCCTGCACAATTGGTCGATTCAGTGGCGCTTACCCATTAATCAAGACAAATGTTCCGTCCTGCCTATCGGCGCTCCTGAACCATTCGGCGCTTACCAGATAGGTGGTTTCTTGCTCAAAAATGTCACTTCAGAGAGAGATCTGGGCGTGATTGTTTCCCCGGACTTAAGATCCACTCAGGACACCACGAAGAGGGTTGCCGCTGCCTACAGGATGTTTCATGCCATCCGAAGAGCTTTCTGTCGCCTGACAACGGGACTTTTTAGACTTCTGTTCACCTCGCATGTGCGTCCGATTCTGGAATACGGCCTCCCTGCTGCCTACCCGCTTTCCACATTTGAGCGCGACATGATCGAAAAGGTCCAACGGCGTGTGTATCGAAGATTTTCTCCGAGTTATCTGACCTGCCGTATCCCCTTCGGCTTCGACATTTGAATGTTTTCTATGGATTACCGTCGCCGGCGTCGGGACTTGGTTTTTACCCGTCGTATCATCAGGGGAGAACTAGGGAGAGAGTTGCAAGAATTCTTCCACCTCAACATCGGGAATTCGGCTAGAGGCCACCAATGGAAAATATTCAAACCACGGAGGCTCAAAGTACTGCCCATTCTTGCTCTATCCACTCGCGTTGTGAATATTTGGAACTGGTTACCGCCGCCGATCGTTGATGCACAGACGGAGGATTGCTTCAAACGACTACTTGATTCACACCTGTTGAATATGCCGCGATCGTGTTGCTTCAGCTACGAGTGCGATGGCCTCTCCGGAGTCTCCGTTGCGCAATGACGAGCATCCCAGCAATGATCGGGAAGCGATGGAGCTGACATGGGATCTCCCCTCCTGCTCTCTACTACCCAATGAACCAATACAACCTTTTGTACCACAATCACACAGCCAAAAGATCATTGATCGCGATTGGCGGATCCGACGCTCCGGGTCTCGACTAGATATCAGGGGGAAGTACTTCGCGGACCGCGTTGTCGGCAGCTGGAACAAGCTTCAGGGGTTAAATCCTGCTACTTCCGCTGGGATGGATGATATTCACCCTAAGCTGTTGTACGAACTCGCAAGCGAGCTATGTGGCCCAGTGACGCGTTTGTTTCAGTTGTCGCTTCGCAGCTGCTCCTTTCCCAAGGACTGGAAGGATGCTATCGTCTGCCCGATTTTTAAGAAGGGCGACAAGCATCTTCCTGCCAATTATAGACCGGTAAGTTTGACAAGCGTACTGGTCAAGGTATTGGAGAAGCTGGTCAGGAATGTGCTTGAAAACCACCTGCGGGAGTTTGGTCTGCTCAGTCCACTTCAACACAGCTTTCGCAAGGGTCATTCCTGCATGAGTACTTTGCTAGTTGCACGCGAATGTTGGGCGGATGCTTTGGATCGGAGTCATGCAGTAGATGTAGTGTTTATTGACTTCTCCAAGGCGTTCGCCGAACTACCTCCTCGTGGTGCCAGCTGGGTAGTTCGGGTGTACCCCGTTCCAGCAAAGTGTCCGGCGACAATGCTCCACCTCCGTGGGGCATTGTATTCCAGCAATTGCGCTAATTTCATGGGGAGTATTGGGCCCCTGTTTGGTAATCTACCAAACAAAGACGCATGAACTGATCATTCAGTCAACGCCTCCCAATGGGCTTGATTCCCTACATTCGCCCCGCTGCCTTGCGGGTAGGTTATTTAGTCAAAGGCTCGGGGTGGAGTCCCCTAAGTCAACTCCCTACTTCGGCTTGGGCAACGGGTAGTATCACGCCCTCTCACAAAACCATGGACTGTATTACAACGCGCTCATCAGCTACTGTTCCTGCTACTCACTTTCGACACTGCATCACATTCTCGCCTCTCCTTGAAACTTCGGTCCTATGGAATATCAGGGCGTGCATTAAAATGGATCACCACGTTTCTGGAAGGGAGAGAGATGTGTGTCCGTGTGGGGTCTAATCTGTCTTTCCATCAGTCAGTCCTCAGTGGGGTCCCTCAGGGTTCGGTGCTTGGCCCGTTGTTATTTTTTGTATGTCATTGAGCTGCCCGAACTGCTGGAGGTACCATCTCTCATGTTTGCAGATGACCTAAAGTTTTGGCACGTAGTGTCTGACTTCGATGGGCCCCAGACTACAACGTGCCCTCACTAAACTTTGGGACTGGGTTGCTCTGTGGCATTTGACCATAAATTATGCAATATGTTCCATCTTACGAATAGGGCCAAATGGCCCCCAAACGCGTTATCTGCTTGGCGGTAATGAACTACCCCATGTTTCCCATTTGGTAGACCTAGGGGTCACGTTGTCTTCAGAACTTAAATCCAGTGAGAACTGGAGAAAAGCTACACGTAAGTGTTTCAGAATGTTGTGGATGATCCGCAGGGCTTTCGGGACCATCACGGGCGCTGTTTGTTAGGTTATTCTCAGCATTTGTCAGGCCACACTTGGAATACTGCATCCAGGCTTGTCCACCTTGCTTAGTCAGGGACAGGATGTCAGTGAAGAGTGTTGAGAGTTGGAACCAAACTGGTTCGTGGATTACGGAACCATTCTTACCCAGAAAGACTACTTGCGCTGAGAATGTTCTCAATGCATTATCGTCACCATCGAGGCGACCTAGTCTTGGCCTTGTTGATCATGCCTGGTTTGGTGTGTCTCGACAAATTCGAGAATATACTATTTATTTATTTACTTATCGCATACCTACCGGTAAAATCGGACCCGATTTATCTAGGCTTTTCCAACCGGCTCGGTTTCCATCGCTCCGAGGTCACTCGATGATGCTACACAAACCTCGATCGGGTGGAGTCCGGGCGGACTTTTTTATCACTCCGAGTGGTGGATTTCTGGAATGCACTACCCAAGAATGTGGTATTGACACCAACAGTGATAGAGTGCGAACACCGACTCGACGCTCTTGGGCTTCAATTCTTAACATTCCCTTTCACGTCTTAGGTTGTTCGTCTTATTGAATTATTAAATCTATTACGTTTTTTTCTTGACGCTCTTATTACTTTCGTACTTCTCTTTCTTATTTCACGTGACCGGTGCGGCCGGGACTGCTAATGCAGGTCGCGTGGGTATTAATTGGTTGACCGTGGTGTGATTCGCGCGCGCCGATCTGACTCTTCTGGATTCCAGTTATCGCGGACGAATAATAACCTGGATCAACGACGCGCCACGGAAGGAACATTCACGGGGATTCGTCCTACTGTTCCATTCCCACTTGAACTTCCTCCTTCGTTGATGAACTATACAACGGTTGACGCCTTCAAGAGAGGTCTAGACAGATGTTGGTTATCACATTTTCCCGGACTATTGTAAACTTACTAATGCTCGTTGCAGAGAACTCATGAAGGATAAACGTACAATATGGCTTCTTTTCGCTTCGTTTACTTTGCAGAAGCAAGAAATGCAATTGCAAGTCGAACTACCGGGAGCCCTTGGTTGCTTGCCGGTGCAAGAAGCAGGAGGACGCTCGTTAGGCGCAAGCTTATACCGTTCTAGGAACCTAACCTCACCTGACGCCACCATCTCCGTTTTGGCACTGCGGTGAATGGTACTTCGTTTTTGATCGTTCAGACGCCACCGATGTCAACGTTGTGATAAAGTTGGCCACAAAGACGGATTTTGTCAGACCCGGGCCAGTTTCAAGCAGCCCGTGAAATCGAAGCAGCCATCAAGACGTCCTACTCGAGCCGTTCATTCTCGTAGCCTTCTAGCTACATTCAAATGAGATGTCGCTTCTCGCCGGAAATGTGTTTCTGTAAAAACCAACGACCATTCTGCCAACGTTTAACTAGACATCGCATCCGATATCACGATAATTTCTAAGGAGCTGTGGAGTTCCGTAGGTAGCTCACCTTTTCAAGCTACCTCTCAGAAAGCAGCCAGTGCATATGGTGGTTTGGTTCACCTTGCCAGTCAGCTTTCTTGCTGTCACCCACGGTGACACTACAATCAATGATGCTTGTTATATTTCCGACTCCAATCTCAATCTTCTTGGTCTGGATTGAATTGACAAGCTGGGTCTTGCCGCTTTCCCACAACGCTATCTGTCGCTGACTTGAAACCCCATCGGCATACTCCATTGTCCGTGATTTCCCCACGGTTTTTCGCGACGGTCTTGACTGTTGCACACAGACTCAAGCAACGCCCCGATTAAAGCCCGGTTGTGTTCCGTCGTTTCGACCAAAACGACCAATACCCTATGCTAAGCTCCCGTTGGTCCACTTCCGCGCTACCAGAACCCATTCTGGCAGTACACGACCCGGGGTTCTCCATACCAGACGTTTTCAAGTAGATCTCAGTAACGTGCGCAGTCTGCGAAACAAGATGTGCGTGCTGACTGCTCTAGTTGACAATTCCCATCCATATATGCTTCCTTCCACCGAAATATGGCTGTTCTCTAACGTAATGGACGGTGAGGTACACTTGCCCCTCTGTTTGAATCATCTACGTCAGAAAACTTGCGCGGCCATTGCATGAAAGTGAAGCAGCATAGATCTAGGCTGGAGTTAAGAGCCAGCTTCTTTGCAAACCGGGTTGTGCCTGTTTGGTATAAACTTCCCCCCGCTCTATTAGCATGCGAAACTGGAGGAATTTAAACGTAGCGTAGACGAGCATTGGCTGGCCCTGTTTCCCTAATTTCCTTGAGGTTCAGTGGCTGCCCCTAATCTCATTACTTCAGGATAGTTTGTTGTTCCTCTTGCATTTGATTGTTTTTTTTCACCATTATAGGATCACGAATATTCTATCAAGTCGCAGTGCTGTGGGCTCTTTTTCGCTTACTGGCACACGAAACGGGACGCTCGTTAAGCGGAAGCTTGTTTCATCCCTGCATCCTGTCCTGTCCTACGCACTACTGAGAGCTGACCGCCCTCTCGACCGTCGCAGAGGCGGGGTTGCATTGTACGTCAGTCCTGGCGTTAGTGTTTTGTAAACAAACACGTTTTTTTCTTCAGATAAGTGTTATAGCTCTTGCGGTTGCAGTAGGTATAACAACTGTGTTTAAAATAATTTTAGTGTATAGGAGCCCTGGAAGCACCTTGGGAACGTACAATGATTTTATTCGCACTCAGCGAACGGGTGTTTGGTGATGGGTGATTTCAACGTACCTGAAGTAAATTGGCTGAATCTCACTTATGTAGGGGCTAGAGGTTTGGCCGCTGAGCTTGTTGACTGCACCAATTCGTAAATCAACACACTAGGTTCATGGAGAATCAGACCCCGTCCATTTTGGATCTGGTCTTCTCAAATTCAGGCGACTTTGTTAGGGACATTGTTTATTGTTCACCTTAGGAGGCAGTGACCATACTTGCTTGTCATTCAGCTGTGCATTTATTAGGAACTGCAAAGGACTCAGCACCGAAAGTAGAACTATATAGCTTGCTGACTTTCACGCTGTGAGAGTTAAAGCAAAAAGTTCTCCTGTGTCATTTTATTTACCGGTAATACACAAATAGCTTGGGATAGATTTAAATCGTATGTCTCTGACATTTCTCTTCCTTACATTCCCTTGTCGGTCAGAAGAATTATTTGTCAACCCCCTCGGATGACCCTCTTAGGCGCTATCGTGAAGTGCGTAGTCTTTGCAAGTGCCATATACGAGCCGCTGGGCTCCGTTATGAATTGGAGCTGGCTAATAGTCTCTACGAATCCAAAACAGTTCTATGCTTATGTTCGGAGACGTAGCAGGTTAAATCCGTCCACACCAGTATTGCTCAGAGCCGATGGTATTGCCGCACACACTGATCAGGACAAGACGCGTTATCGTTGAGCAGTATGCCAATTCATTTGTCCGAGGGACCAATTTGCCACTTGTTGATTTGGATTTGAGGGTTCCACAAAATTCATTTGTAACCGATATCTCTATCTCTGCGACTCAGGTTCTTCTATTAGAAAAGATAAATCCCACTAACACTGCTGGTGGGGATGCGATTCACCCTAAGCTTTTGTACGAACCAGCAAATAAACTTTTTGGACCCATCAATTGTCTTTTTGAAATGTCGCTTCGGAGTTGTACTCTGCCTAAGGATTGGAAGCAGGCTGTTGTCTGCCTTGTCTTTAAAAAGGGCGACAAGCATTTACTTACGAATTACAGACCTGTGAGTTTGACAAGCGTTCTGGTCAAACTGTTGGAGGTGGTTAGAGATGGACTTGAGAACTATTTGGAAACATTTGGTCTGCTCAGTCCGTTGCAACATGGCCTTCGTAAAGGCCATTCCTGCCTGACCAATTTACTGTTGGCACGAGAACGGTGGGCGAACACTGTAGATCACGGTCAGCCTGTGTATACTGTTTCCATATACGTTGCTAAAGCACTTGATACCGTCCCGCATTCTCGCCTTTCAATAAAGCTGCACTCATGAAATATCTGAGCAGATACTTCGATAGATATTAGATTTTTTGGAAGGTCCAGACATGTCCGTCAGCGTGGGTTCAAGCATGTCATTCCGACACTCCGTACTTAGTGGGGTTCCCCCGGAATCGGTCCTTGGTCCACTGTTGTTCTCCCTGTATGTAAATGAATTACCCGAAGTGTTGGACGTGCCATCCATCAGGTTTGCCGATGACTTGAAATTCTGATGCTCAGTGACCGACTTTGGTGGTCCCCAGTATTTACAACAGATCCTTGATAGACTTTGGGAATGGTCTACTGTGGCAAACGCCCATTACTAATGTTGTGTTCAGTGCTGCGCCTAGGGTCAAGTGATCCACCCACACGCTATCTGTTTGGAGAGCATGAGATACCTCAGCTTTCCCAGCAGGTTGACCTGGGTGTTCTCCTTTCTTCTCATTTCAAGTCCAGTGAGCACTGGAAGATGGCCTCCGGCAAAGATTTCAGAATGCAATAGGTAATCCGCACATCGTTCGGAATCATTACACCAGAAATGTTCATTTGGCTGTTTCCGACCTTCGTTAGACCGCACCTAGAATATTGCGTTCAAGATTATCCGCCGTGCTTGGTTCGTGATAGGATGTCACTGTAGCGCGTCCTTGGGATTGACACAAAAATGATTCAAGGACTACGTCGCCTTTCATATCCCGTGAAACTTCTTAAGCTCGGAATCTTTTCGCCACACTATCGCCGACATCGTGGCGACTTGATTCTGACTCCCGTACTCTGACAGGGAAGATTGGCCCAGCTTTGTCTTGGTTTTTGAGCCAGCTGCACTACCATCTCTTCGTGGTTATTCGATGAAGTTGCAGAAACTACGATTTGATGCGGTTTTGACCAACGTTCGACTGTCACCTAGAATAATTTATTCGTGAAATCCATTACCGGAGGACGTGGTTTTATGACAAACAATGAAGGAGTTTAAGCATAAACTCGACGCCCTTGGGTTGCAGTTCCAATTCAGCACCATCACACATATTGGCGGCCCACCGTTCTCGTGTTCCTCGACATCAAAGGTGCCTTCGATTCGGTAGATCGATGTGCCCTTTGGGACTGTCTACTCAGGAAAGGTGTGCCCGAGAAATATGTAAATCTTATCCGAGCATTATACGCGCGTAGCACAGGCAGAGTGAGAGCTTACGGCAAGCTGTCGTCACCCTTCAGTATCTCCAGCGGTGAGACAAGGATGCCCGCTGTCACCTTTCCTCTTCAACTTCGCTATTGACGAAGTCATGGAGATTGCATTTACAGGACGTGACTTGGAAGGTGTGGAGCTACTCCCAGGAGAACGACTTCTTGACTTGGAGTATGCAGACGACATTGTCCTCACCTGTGACAGCTTCCAGACGTGCCAAGCTGCGCTGCACAGATTAACACTGGCTGTCAGCCGCTTCGGGCTTTGCTTTGCATCATCGAAATGCAAAGCATTCCTCCAAGATTGACAGGGATCGCCTCCTGCGCTGACCGTTAGTGGGGATCAGCTAGAAGTCGTTCGGAAATTCAACTACCTGGGAAGTTGTATCAGCGCCCTTGAGATCGAAGACGAGATCACGAACCGTATAGCAAAAGCTCGAAGTGCTTTTGCTAACCTTCGCCACCTATGGCGGCGGCGCGACATTACTCTCACCACGAAGGGTAGAGTGTACCATGCAGCAGTACGTTCGACCTTACTGTACAGTTGCGAAACCTGGCCCCTAAGATCGGCGGACATGAGGAGGCTAGTTACGTTCGACCATCGTTGCCTTCGCAGTTTGGCTCACATCTGGTGGGAACACCGCGTGAGTAACGAGCGTGTTCGACGCATTGTTTACGGCACAGGAAAAGGAACTGAACCGCTCAGCACCGTTATTTCCCGCACCAGGCTCCGATGGCTGGGCCACGTGTTGCGCATGCCAGCCCATCGACTTCCACGACGTGCGTTGTTTGCTCACCGGGGATGTGGATGGAAGAAGAGGAGTGGTGGCCATGCGATGACTTGGTCCAGAGGAATGAAGGCCCTCACTTCTGTGCTGGCCTCGATTGGAGCGTCACGGCTCCCTGGTTGGAGTCCAAAAGACGGTGATACACTTGCTGACATGGCAAGGAGCCGACCTCAGTGGCGTTCCTGCTGTGAGTTTCTTTGTCCCTCCCCATCCTTTTAGCTTCCCCTCCACCTACGATCTCATATCTCAGCGTAAAACATAATAATTGTTTTTGCCTAGTAGCCGGCTGGTAACTTACCGAAACGATGCCTATCCGTTGCTGGTAGCTCAGCTGGCATGCAACTTTTGTATTTATTTCCCTTTTTCATTTATGTATTGCGACACAGTAGCTGAGGTGTTTCCCACCTCTAGCTGGCGTGTATAATGTGTATGTGCAGTTCCAATTCCTCCCTTTCACATAATAACTTCTACCCTCAACTATTACTACTCTTGTTACTTTATATTTTCGATTATTTCCGCCTTTCGTTTCTATGTATTTTTTCTTCTACTTCATGTGGCCGGCGCAGCGGGGACTGCTAGTGAAGGTCGCGTGGGCATTAGTTGGTTGACCATGCTATGATTCGTGCGTGCCGCTTTGGCTCTCCCAGATTGCCGAGATATCCGTCGACATATACCCTGGATCAATGACGCTTACACGAAGTAACATACACGGACATTTTCTACTGTTCCAGTCCCACTTGAACTTGATCTAAACCAATCATAAATTCTCATCACTTTCTGGTCTGTCTCGTGTTGGCGTGTGAATAGATCTCGTGCCTGAGGTCTTGTCTTTTCCTTCCGGGGTTGGGGCTATTGACTGGTGCCGGATTTGTGTTGCATTTGTGATTCTTTGTCGTGATTTCGTTGTGAGTGTTCAGTTTTTCCGTGCATGTTCGTTCCGAATCGCGTTAGTGGTTGGTTCTATGTCTAGTTGCTAGACTGTTGAGATTACATACATACATACAGTGGTCGTAGGATCGTAACAGATAATATTTACATATTTCTCGAGCACATCTTTCCTGAGTAGACAGTCCCAAAGGGCACATCGATCAACCGAATCGAAGGCACCTTTGATGTCGAGGAACACGACAACGGTGGGCCGCCAGTATATGTGACGGTGCTCCAACAGCTGACGCAAAAGTTGTGGTCGATGCAGCGACCATCTCGACGAAACCCGGCTTGCTTTTCACGAATCTGGTTTTCACGCGTGCCAGTCAGTCTATGAAGGATAACAGTTAAGCAGTTTGGAGGCGATTCCTCTATGGTTACCGCATTTTGATCGTGAGCCTCGCTTGAAAATTGGGACTATGATGGAGCGACTCCAGTCGGTTGAGACAGTTTCATGGTCCCACAGTTTCCTCATTAATTCGTCTAAATCATCCACAGGAGCAGCTCCCCCGAATTTGAAGATGACTGGAGAGAGATCATCTGGTCCCGCGGATTTCTTCAACTTCAGCAGTCCGATTTGGCGTTCGGCTTCTGAGCTAGAGGGCAGATCCAAAGGGACAGCCCACAGAGCAGGGCGATCAGGGGCCGGTGAGAAATCTGACGATTACGACTGATTAAATTGTCTTTCAAAGTGCTCAGTCCAACTGTCCAAGCGTTTTGACAAGTTGTGGATAGGCTGTCTACTCTCGTCACGTATACTTTTAGTAACTCCTACTGCCCGTTTCCCGACTCGTAGCCTAAAGGTAACGAGCTTGTCCTGTACTCTGACGGCGCGGGTTCGTGTCCGCGTGGACAGGGAAGCCTTCGAAGTATCCTTAGCCCACGTACGACCGGTGGTGGTTGCGCAGCAGCGAAGCGTAGATACTGCGTACCGACGTACTGCTGATGCCTTTGTTTCCCGTATCAGACGGAATAACTTACGATGGTTATTAAGGGCAGCGGCCACTTCCATCTCTGACGCACGAAGGGACCACCAGGATTCGCGGTCCATCTTCAGGCCAGCATGGAGTTTTGCCCAAAGGTTTTTGCGGGTCTCATTGTGTTCGCTTCTAGCCGGAATGTGCCGGCGAGCATCGATAAATTCCAGAGACTGCGAAAAGACCCAATGTCTATGTTTGCTATTAAACTTAATACATGGGGATTTGCCTGGTGCTAGTAGAGCCTGATGAACATGAGACCAGTGGTGTTTAATCGTATCCAGCGAGCGCTTACTTAACTCGCATCTCAGCATACTTCGCTATGCGTTCAAAACAGCTGGTTTCGCCAGTTGGCTGGTGTCAATGCGCTCACAGCGTCGTCGTGGGCGTCCTCCAAAACGCATCCGCGTGTCAGCACATGCAAGTGTCCACACATGTGCCCCAAATCGAGCAACAGTACTGGACGAAGCCTCCTCAGCGGTAACTGATGTTCTTTTGACCGTTTTGCGTCCACAGCTGGTTTGAGGCTAATACGCGCTAAGTCACCCCCCGGCAAGTGCTGTGTCGGAAGTTAGTGCTTGCAAGAAATAAGCGGCATCTCCACCCAAATTAAGTAACCGCTCACCGTTCTCATTACAGAGCCTACACCGTGTTGGTTGCCCAAATGAAGTTCATGAGTGGATAATTTTCCAACTTGAGCGTTCAGATCCCCGGCCAATGTCCGTGCTTCTTCTGCGGCGGAGCTCGTTCATTTGGCGGTAGAAGTCATTTTTTACCGAATTATCGCTATAGTTTGTGAGCGTGTAGGCAGCGATGACGAATGGATACCTATACCCGCGCGACTTCGAAGCTTTGAACGAGCCTGCCAGTCGGACCACACACATCCAGCTACTGATTGGGATCCAATCAACCTGAGCATCTTCAGTCCGGGGACTCAGTGCAATACCAACACCGGCTTGGCCGGTGCTCCATACTACATCATCACCATATAGGCGCCATGAGAAAGCACTGCTGGTATCACCTGAAGCGAATCGCAAAGTGAGCACAGAACTCGAGTCTTGCAGGCAGGTCTCCAATAAGCAACAGTTATCGATCGAGGTCTCTAATGTTCGGGCAGGTGCTGCCCGTTGACCGATCTGTCACCATGTGCGTACATTGGGGCCTGCCAAGCTGAAGGAAGATCGAGAGCTCCAAATGAAAGGCGATGAACTGGGATGGACTGCTTAGTTGGACATTGTTATCAATGAGTTGCCGCAAGCTACCGTCCTAGGCCCGTAACTATCAAAAATATTCATCACTGACCTTCCAGCTGCGCTTCAAGCTGATTATTTTATCTATACCAATGGTCTAAAGGTGTTTGGAGCTTTATCATCCCGATGATGCTGACAGACTGTTGGCGACGCTTAACACGCTACATGATTAGTCAATTCTTTGGGCTTATGTAATGAACGTGCAAAGTGCTTTGTTCTCTTTCTTGGCTTTCCTGAAACGCTGGGCACCTACCACATCGGTAGTTCTTTACTCACAATTGCCCCGCGAGCGAAGGATCTCGCTGTGGTCGTGTCCTTGGATCATCGAACAACGCATGATGGGATGAAGAAAGTCGTTACGGCTAACAGGATGTTTTGGTCTATAAGGAGGTCATTCTCTCGGATGACCTGTGATCTCTTCAAACTTCTGTGTGTTTCGGATGTGCGCTCCACCATCGAATATGGTTTGCCAGCAGCTTACCCGCGCACTAAGTTCGTGTGCGATCTGATGGAGCCAGTTCAGAGACGACGTGCAGAGTAAATCCCAGTGCTCCGGGTTTCTTTTATTCTCTTCGACCAACGAATGTACTAGTTCTTTCTGGGCTAACGTCGTCATCCTGTAGATCTGATTTACACAACAAGCATTCTCAGAGGAGACTTCGGTAATGTGCTCCAACAACTCTTCCAGTTCAACAGCTCAACATTTAGACACGGTTAGAAACTCATTAAACCTAGGAGGCACCACGTCCGTTCGGAAATCACCCTATCTACCCTAACAGTGAATGACTGGAGCAACTTACCGGAGTCTGTTGTCAGTGCTTCGACAGAGTAATGTTTCACGAAACGTTTAGGCTTAGACTTGCTTAGTGTGTCTGGGTCTTGCTGTTATTCCCGAAGCTGTGCTTACCTGCTATGAAATACACTTTCACTGTAGCGCGCACTGTCCTCCCACGGATCGGGAAGTGATGAAGCTGACAAGGGCCATCCTATTTGATTTCAACTATTCCATGTATTCAGTGTAGTAGAATGCCAATTTTTTCTTCACAGTGCCCCAGTAAAGTCGGATCAGCTTATTCATAGGTTCAAATTCAAATGAGACTGGAACGATAGAAAATTTCCCTTGCTCACATCGTCGAACTAGGATTGAATACAGTATTTAAATATGCTTTTACGTATCCGATTTTTGGGCATTTTATGGTCACTTTAAGCTAATCATTCACCTAGTTAGTTGAGCTGTGAAGAGCAGAAGAGTGGTCCAATCCTAGCCTGATCACGTCTAGTTCAACACTAGGAGCACGTATGTCATCGCAACCCGATAATCTTCAAGGAGCCAAAGCAATCACAGTAAAACAATACGGTCCTTTTGACTTCCGTAGGGGTGTCCAAAACCCGTTTGAAACTTTCTTTTGTCGGCGCATCGACAACAGTCTGGTGGGCGGTTCAGGTCATTCCCTAACTGAGTGGATATAGCGATAGCGGATCAGACTTTCAACCTGCTCGATTTGAACGACTTAGTTGTGGCCTAATGTCGATCCACCTATTTTGAGCCAGCAAAACTGCTGTAGTTCGTTGCCAACTTCATCTCTTTGTATGCACCTACTAAAGATGAGGTCTTCACGGCGGCGACGGTGTTTCATGGTCATCAGAGTCATCTGCTGGAGTCGGAGGGAGTAGGGGTGATCACGAAGTGCTACGCCTGTGAATCTTTTCAATCGAGGCACATTCAAACCCAGGCTGACTATACAATTGGCAAACCATACTCTTGAATCAGTCGCACGTGAGTAAACAGCAGCCTGAGGATCTTCAGTGTCATTCAAGTGAAGGATCTTTTTATGGCATCTGAAATCCTTTTTGCAGCGACATCTTTCTTCAGTCTATCTTGTGTTGTTCTCAGGTCAGGGGCTATTATTACCCTTAGATCCTTATCCTAAGCGGCGTTTTTGAGAAAAACCCTCCAATGCGATGAATTTCAAGTGGCTCGGTGGCACAGTGTTTTTCGTAGTTTACACATAGGCTCCACTTGATAGACCAGTCGCGCACCAGATCAAGTGTCTTCTGTGATCGATCAGTGGCAATTAGATCAGACCACCGATTTAGATCTTCCGTATACATTCGTATACATTCGCGGTTCGCAGTGTTGCAGAAGTTCATTGATGTATAGCTTGCACAACTCGGGTCCAAGGACAGGTTCCTGTGGACCACGGCTGGTACTGAGCATTGGTTTGGAAGACGTTTCGTTCACTCATCTGCTCGGTCCTACCTTCCAGGAAATCGGCAATCCACGAATAAAGGCTGCGACAAACGCTTATTTCCTTAAGCTTCCAGTGTAGTCATTGGTGTGGGACTTTATCAGACACTTTGCTAAAGTCAAAAGTCCACATTTATGTGTTGTCCGGCAGTAATTGACCTCGCCTACTTTTCTCGTCAATAGCAGGTTGGTTGAACAGGAACGTCCATTCCGGAAAGAATGTTGAGTAGAGGAAGTGCTCTGCAGAGCATGTTTGATGCTTATTTCCATGATCTTGCAGATAATGGATGTCAAGTTGGTTGGGCGGTACTTCATATACTCCTGATTATTTCCCACTTTGTGCTTGAGCATTACGCTGCCAGCTTTCCAGTCGACGAGTTGACGACCAGCTTTCAATGACGGCTGAAAGAATTACCAGGTGATGACGTACCTTAGTCAGCGCTAAGTGAGGAGTTCGGATTCAGTTAGAGTAGCACTTTCTTAACTGTCCATGCTGAATTTACTAAGTTCTAGGTGGTAGGGGTGCATGAAATCATGTCTGTTGATCGGTAAGGATTCTGATGAGTATACCGAGGAGTATTGCCAGGCCAGAAGGTTTGCTCTGTCGTCATTTTCGTAGAGTGTGGTGTTTTTCGGGTTGGATAACCAAACGGCTGTCGCAGCCTACTTTCATCCTTCTATTGAGATAACCATCGTTATTTGAGTCTAGCCAAAAATTGCTCAGCCAGATTCTGTTCGTATTATTTCCTTTTCTAGCGCTTTTCCTCGAAGCGCAGGTCATTGAGCGCATGTATTTTGACTAAACCGAGGCCGTTTGAGATAACTTGAATTTACCCCACAATTTCCTCCGCTGATTCACTAGAAGCCGCAGTTTCCGTTAGATCCGAAAGACACCTCACGTAGGGCTTTCTCAGCTTGGAGACAGCCTGTTCAGTAAACAGGTTCATTTTGGAATATTGAAGATTCCAGGCACCATCTAGCTTTTGAGGGATTGCACCGAGTTTTTTTTCTCTCCGCATAGCTGGATGGTCAACTGTCTCATTTGGGCTGGATTTTGGCCACAGGCAGAGACAAAAGGGAATAAGAAGTTAAATGGCGTAATATACCCAGATATATTATCATTATTAGGCATCATTGAAACGGCCGGTCTTTACCTATTATTATTTTGTAATAGCATCGTACTTTAAGTCTGATCGAGTGGCCAATAGCTTGCCTCAGTTCCGTTTTTTGTGCCCCTGGCCGTCCCAGTGAGACACATTTTAATGAATTTCGGCTTAGCTTTAAGGCTTTAGTAGTGCGTAATTACGATTTGGAAACCGATTTGCGCTTATTGTCGACGATATTTGCAACCGGGAAATTGCATTTACCCTGTATGTTAAAGATGAACAGGAACAATTTTTCGAGTGATCTAATTCCTCCCATGGGTGTTTCAATTGGACGGCGAGGAACATAAAATAGGTCAATCAGGGCGCTCCAGTGGTCACTGCAGCAGACGATTTTTTGTCACTCGTATTGGCCTCACTACTTGTTGCTCACCAGCACCCTTTGCTTTAATCCTCTTTAGACGCATTGTTTCGGCCTTATATTCTGTTATTATTTTGTTTATTTAGTTTAAACTATGCTCGCATGGCATTTGTGCTTGGGCTCTCTATGCGTTAACACAAGCCATACAAACTTCGAAGTTTAACAGTCTTATCTGCCGAAATGGTCTGCATAGGTTACATCATACTAACGTCAATTACCTATGTGGAAGAACACGAAGGCAACCGATCACCATCACACATGATAGCGAAAGGATGAAACAAAGAAATCAGCAAACCACGTACGCTGGTGCTTCAGTTATGTCTGGGAGGTATGTCTGGCAGGTAATAAAGCTGACTGTCTTTGGTATGCATTCATAATAATCGTCAACACACATTAGCTGAGGATGGAACACATCAGCTAGTGTGCTGCAATATAAGATAAGATACTAAACACCACAGGCTATAAAAATTAAAATAGTAATATAATGCATCAGGTATGTGATCGTTGTTGGAGGGGAGGTGTGTGTTTCTCCTACATTTGCTATACCTGCATTATTTTCTGTACATATTTTCTTTTGCTTAATAGCTCACAGCCTTCGATTCTCAGATGAGTACAACCTTATAAATCAGGCCTTCGTCTTGTTTCCTGTCTGAACCGACGCGCATGTTTGCTGCTCACTCATATCAATTTACCCATCTGAAAATCTATCATGGAACGTGTCCTTCGACCCGATCGTTGCGATATTGATCCTGACAGTCCCAATGCTGCCTCCTTATGGAAACATTGGATCTATACTCTCGTGAATCTTTTGTCCACAATCGAAACACTACAGTCAGATAAACTTAAACTCTTGTTTATTACATTTCTGCTGTCCAACGCACGAATCGCTGATTGCACCTCTTATGATTCAGCCACATCGACCTTATCTTCCCTTTACATATGGTCGAAAAAAGAGATATACACGGTATCTTGGGTACCGCGAAACAAGATTCCGGGCAAGCACTTGATTAGTTCCTGCAAAAGCTAAAAATACTTGCGAAGTACTGCGATTTTCAGATCGTTACTGTTGAAACTCATCGTGCAGAGGCCATACGCGATGCCTTCACCGGTGGGATGACATCAAGTGAAATTCGACAAAGGCTGTTGGAATACAAGTCACTTCGATGTGAGACCTCGTTTAACACAGCCAGATCATTGGGACTGGCACATGCGCAGCCCGCGGCCTACTCAAAACCGGATCCATTTTCCTGCAGTGTAGGTCCCAGAGTGCGCACCAACAATTTCAATTTGTTCACAAAGCCAGTTCCTAATGAGACCGTAACCGGTGCTACCAACTCAACTTGCTACTTTTGCGGTTATAAAGACATCCACATTCAAAATGTCCTGCCAAGGACGCAACATGCAAATCTTGTGGTAAAGTCGGCCACTTTCAAAAGGTATGCCGATTCTGTAACCAAGCTAAACGCATCGTGTCTTCCGTATACGATCTACTCCTATCTTTAACTATCGCTACCGTACCACGTTGTTTTATTGATGCATCAATGACTATCACAACCAACGGAGTTGCTTTATCAGCTCTTGTCGATACAGGTAGTTCTTTGGCCTTCGTCTCACCCACAGTAATATGCCAGCACAAATGGAGAGTTCATCCCTCCTACAATCAACTTACTATGGCTTCGGCTTCGCACGCTACATTCACCAATGGGCACGGTTTGATTAACATCGTGCACAAGAATAACTTTTACCCACAGTTCAAGCTGTTGATGTTGCCCAACCTCTGCGCTGATGTTTTGCTCACTCATGACTTTCTAAGGCTCCCTACACGGCCTGTAATTCCATTTGGTGGCCAGAAAGTACCCCTTTCTATCTGCGAGCTGACAGTAGTACGCATCGAAACGTCTCTTCTATTCCATCATTTGGCCCCTGATATTCGTCTCATTGCAACGAAATCACGGCGACACTCCGCGATTGACGAGGAATTTATTCATGCTTAAGTCCAACGACTGCTTAATGTGCAGATAATTGAACCGTCCAAATTTTTATGGCGCGCCCAAGCGCTTGTAACTACTGCCGAGAGGCACAAAAGGCGGGTGGTTATCGATTACAGCCAGTCGATCAACCGGTTCACCTATCTCGATGTGTTTCCATTACCTCAGATCGATGAACTAGTTGTGAAGATGTCTCACTATGATGTTTATAGCACTTTCGACCTGCGAAGTGCATATCATCAAATACCTATAAAGGAAAGTGTAAAAGTGTACACTGCCTTTGAAGCTTGCGTAAATTTATATCAGTTTCGTCGCATTCCCTTCGGAGTTACGAACGGCACGGCGTGTTTCCAGAGCCATACTTAGTCTTATTGAACGCGAACAGCTGTCTGGTACCTTTGTGTATGTAGATAACATCATCATTTGCGGAGAGAACCACGAAAAACATGACTGCAATCTCGAGCGGTTTCTATCTATGGCACAAAAGTATGGGCTGACATTTAACCATGACAAAAGTATCGTCAGAGTGCAGAAAATTGCTGTCTTAAGATTCGAAATATCCAAAGGCCAGTTCAGGCCGGACCCCGATCAATTCAGACCGTTGCGTGAACTTCCTCCACCGCACGATGTGAATTCTCAGCAACGGATCCACAGGATGTTGGCCTGTTACTTCAATGGATTCCTAATTTTTCTGATAGGATTCGTTGTATTGTTCATAACACAACATTTCCGTTCCCCGAAACAAAGAGGCTTTTGACAACTTGAAGCAGGGGCTGAAGAAAACAGCCCTATTCACGTTTGTTCCCAAAATTCCCTTGGTCCTGGAAACGGGTGCTTCTGACATTGTTATTGCAGCAACGTTGAACCAAAGCGGTAGATCAGTGGCATTTTTCTCTAGATTCTTGTCAGTGTGTGGGAAGAGCCATTCGGCAATCGAAAAGGAAACCTATGCTATTATTGAAGCTCTTAGAAAGTGGAAGTCTTACCTCATCGGGAACCATTTCAAGCTCGTAAACTGATCAGCTTTCCGTTGCATTTATGTATGATAAGCAGAAGGGTAAAATCTAGACCGGCAAGATTATGCGATGGTATATGAAATTGTCCTGTTTTCAGTTTAACCTTATCTATCGTCCAAAGAAGAACAACTTCGCAGCCGATGCATTATCACGGACCGGCTTTACTGCTTCTGACTTCCGCTGATTCAGACACTGCATGACCGGTTGTGTCACCATGGAATTAAGCGGCTGTACCATTTCGTGCGTTACAAGACTTCTTCATTTCCCGTTAAAGATGTCAAGTCTGTTATCTCAATGCGCAAATCATGCGCCGAATTAAAACCCCGTTTTTACAAGCCACCAAATGGCAGACTAATTAAAACCACAGTTCCATTCGAGAGGCTTAACATAGATTTTAAAGTTTCCATTCGGTCCACATCACACAACTGGTTCTTGCCAACAATACTTGATGAGTATTCTCGATTCGCATTCGCATTTCCTTTCCCAGACATGTTCTCACATACAGTCATTCACCGTTTGGCTCATGTGTTTTCGCTGGTCCGAATTCTGTCGTATATTCACTTCGATCGAGGGGCCTCGCTTATGTCTGATGGATTGAAAATTTCTTCCCAGTAAAGGCATAGCCACCAACCGGTCGACAGCTTACCATCCGCAAAGCAACAGTCAAGTAGAGCGTCTCAGTACAACCTTGTGGAAGGCAATCGTTTTAACCTTGAACTCCAAAGTTCTCCCGATGACCCAATGGGAAACAGTACTTCTGGATACACTCCATTCTGTCTGATCGTTGTTATGCACCGCCACCAATGCCACTCCACACGAACGGATGTTTTCATTTACTCGCAGCTCAACCACTGGCACCTCGTTGCCAAATTGGTTGTTGTCACCGGGTCCGGTACTTATGAAAAAGTACCACAGAGCCTCAAGGTACGATCCTGTTGTGGAAGTAGAGCTACTAGAGTGCGGTCCGTTTTATCCTCATTGCGCTTACTTTCCGGACGTGAGGAAACAGTCGCGTTGTAGTGGTTGACTTTTCGTGGAAATCAAACATGTGTTCCCGATGACACTCATAACAGAACCAAATCTGTAAACCAACTTATGGAACCCACGGGTTCCATCGAGCCATCTAGCTCTTCCAACTCATCTACTGAACCCGCTCATACTCCCCGAACACTGACAACCATTGTACTCTAGAACACGATGCGCAGTAACACTTGCACAACCAACAACGTATACATGCCTATGAATTGCGTAACCATAATGCATGGCCTAGAGGTACCGAGCTTGTCTCGTAATCTTGCGACGCGGGTTCGAATCCCCGCAAGCGTGAGCTTCCTCGTGGTATACAGCCCGCGTGCGATTGTTTATGGTCGCACGGCAGCGAAGCGCTGTTACGGCGTACAGCTGACATTATTATTATTATTATCATCATCATTATTATTATTCATGCGTAACACTGTATTGCTAGTGCACCACCATCTTTTTCATGTCGGGAAGAATGGTATGACATTGTCGTGTGTTTCTCTCGCACTCGATATACCTGCCTTATTTTCTCTACCTACTGTCTGCTTTATTGCTCACACTGATTCTCAGATGAGTACAGCCTTATGAATCGGGCCTTCGTCTTCTTTCCTCTCTGAACCGACCCGCACGTTTGCTACTCACTCGTATCAGGAGCGGACGTACGAAGAAACTCACAGCACAAACACCTTTGAAGTTGACTCTTCGTCATTTGAATAGTTATATTCGACCAAACGTGCTTATCGTCCTTCGGACCCCAGCCGGTCAGTCTAGGGATACCAACGTATGCCAGGCTCGAGGAGATGATCTTCATACTTCTTGACTAACTCAACGCTTGTCCTCCCCTCCATTCAGACAACAGTCGCGCGAATAACGTACCTCACGGGAGTCGGTCTTCAGTTCCGTTGAGCAACTATAATCCGAGCATCGAAGAGCAGTGGATCCAAATGCCACGACTCCCATCGCAAAATACCAATAAACAGCAACTAAAGATAGTGAGGATGGATGCAACTAGAATGTAGAGAAAATGGAAGCAAGCTTGTAGCGCGTTATACGGATCATAATGGAACGAAAATTAACAACCAGACGCAAGAAATCGAGTGCAGGACCCCCACTGACTTCGTGACTGCGCAGTGTTTGACACGGTCTCCAACCATTAGTGTGGACCATCCCGAGACCGCCATTCAGGAGCATTTCACACGAACTGGCCGGATCTCTGATCCATACTGTAACACCGGCTTTATCGCAGCGTTATGCATCCTACCTTTCACTGACAGGCTGATATTCCGCCTCTCCGTTGATGGCCGAGCCTCTGGAAAGCCACACGAACTTTACTGGTACGCTAAGTGACCTCATCAGTGACTGTCAGACATGACGCAACTGCCAATGTAAGTGAACCGATTTACCAATTTCAGTGGCTGTTCGATGGCAGCTAAAACCGGTGGCGTGTCTGTCCGGTTCTGCAACGGTACTTTGCAATTTGAAGTTGCAAGTACATGCCGAAGCGTGCAGCGCTATGCACAAATCTGTGCAATAGTGTTTGCATAGTCAATGCGTCAGACCCAAGGAGAACTATGTTATCCGCATACTCGAGGTTTGTCAGTCGGTCACGTGGCAGTACTTCCACTGCGGCAGTCTGGAAGAACTGAGTCACTCATGCTCATTTCGATCACAAAGTTACGGAGAAAATGAGATATAGGACAACCCTGGCAAGCCCCAGTTGTCTTGGGGAACTCAGGCGACAGTTTACTGTAGACCCTTACACTGTCTCGAGAATCACGGTAGCGGGACACAAGAATGGAAAGAAGTTTAGAGGGCACGCCCTCCGTGGATAGACAGTGCCACAAGCTGGCGCTGACAACAAACTTGAAGACGGCTTTCAGATCAAGGAAAACCACCATAGTCGGTCATCTGGATGTGTCTATGCTCTAACGCCTGTCGAAGAGTAACTATGTAGTCGGCGCAGCTACGACCAGGGCGGAAGCCAGCTTGGTTTTTAGTGATTCGGTCCTCACGGGGACCAGTAAATCGTTGAATGGTACCCGTGATAATTCTGGAAGCAGTGGAAATAGGGTTAGTGCCTCGGTATTCACACAGAGTGCTGACGTTGTTTGAAGATGGGCGCGACAGTTGATAGTCGCCCGTCTGAAGGCATTTTTGTAGTGTCCCAAATCGCGTTAAGTAGAGAAGCAAGTCCAGCCAACTAAGGCTCACTACCATCTTTCAGCAAGGATGGGGGAAAATAGAGGTGGGGGGAAATGGTCTAGGAGCCTTGTTTCGTTTCAACACGGAAATCTCATGTCGAATCTCTTCCAAAGTGGGAGGTGTGACATCAACTTCCCAAGTCGGCTCAGATGATTCGGCAAGCGGCAAGATTGCAGCACACCTGCTGCACTGCTCTTCAAAATGCTTCGTCCAACGGGATAGTCAGCGAAGCTGAGAATGGATTAAATGTACATCTTTTTCAGCTATTGTCCCATTAACTGATGGCTTTCTCGGACCCGTGTTCCTTATGAGCTGACATGACCTGTTTCTAATAGCACTGGCTTTCTCCATCACACGTGCCATCACAACGAGACTGAACCTTAACGTGGTGCTGCGATTTGCATACGTCTTTGACCCATTGAGGTCTAGTGGGTGGTGCGCAGGTTGATCACTGGTTTGAGGTCAGACAAACTCAGTCTCCTGGTCCTCCAGTTTGGGGTTTGAAATGTGATGGCGTCCATTTCTGTAAATCCAACTTATTGTCACCTCCCCGCTGCTTTGCGGACAGGCTTTTGGGCCGAAGACTAGTTAAGGACCCTTATCGTCCTCCTGTCTAAATCGTGGCGCCCTGATAATATCATAGCCCACATACAACCATGACTATTTCCTCAAACGTTAATTGCATCTTGCCTCGACCGTCCCGCAGTTCATCAAGGGTCGCTTTATCTACTGCATACAACAGAGCGGATAAGCGGAAACATGCTACTGCTGGCGCCTCCTTTTCTTTTCCACATGGTTCTCTTCCTCCCTTCCCACCCTCCATTACTAACCTTTTTCGATAGTTCCCAGCTTAATTGACAGCAGCTGTAATGCCACTGGAGTCGAACCATTTGCACCTACCTTCCCGCAGCGCTCTCTGGACGCCCATCGGTAACAGTCCCTTATAAGGTCCCGCTGTCCCCATTTTCCTGGCGATGTTCAACATTCGCACTCCAAGACAAAGGTCAACAGGCTGCACTTGAACGTAACTTAAACACGCTGGGTATTGATGTGTGTTGCGTATCCGAAACTAGGATCAATGCATCTCATGGAGTTGTTCAGTTAATTGCATCCGGCTTGTCTTCTCAATATTGGTTGCACACATCCGGCGACACTGCTGCGGCAGCCTCTGGTCAAGCTGGAGTAGGTATCGTACTCAGCTCCAAGACTGAGTTATCGTTGGTTGGTTGCTTTCTGGTGAACAACCATTTGCGTGCAGCCCATTTGACGACCTCAACTAAGGTTGATTCACGAAGTAGTACAAGACGCTGTTTGTGGTTTCCGCTTACGCTCCCACCGACTGCAATTCTGATGCTGCCAAGGGCACACTTTACCACGAGCTGAACTCGCCACTACGCGGTACTACCAGTTCAGATATCATGATACTCGCAGGGGATATGAACGCACAGATAGGTCCTCTTGACTCTTCAGTAGCTCAGCTAGATGGTAAATATGAGCTTAACTCCGACCGTACGGACAACGGTGAGTATCTTTTGCAACCGTGTGCGGAGCATCAGCTGTTTATTAATAGCACTGCTTTCAGACAGTGGATGCCGAGGTGCCAGTTGGCGTCTTCCTGTATCTGGCCAGCGATGGACGCAAATAGCTCACATTGCCATAAGTTATAGGTGACATGGTTCCATCCTGGATTTCCGCTCCTACTGGAATACCTGCGTCGACTCTGATCATGCCTTAGTACGTTGTCACTTTCCCATGAACTTTACCGGGAGGTGCACCAAGCGTCTCACCCGATTGGCAACAGTGAAGTTATCCCAGCCTTCGGTCAGGCCAATCTATCAAGACTCATTGCTTACCGAACTTTCGCTGTGTTGTCCCAATGACACTGAGCTACAGTGGAATAGGATATCGGCCGCCATGCACGACGCCGGAGCATGTGATTATGGTACTATAAATCGTCACCGCACCAATCATTGAATGTCGGAGAGATCGGTGAAGCTGTTGGAACCCAGAAGACACCTCCCGCCTGGCTCTGAGCACAATGTGACCAGACGGACTGTTAGGCGCGAACCAAAGCGGACCTGCGCGCTGACAAGGAATCCTGGTGAATCAGTCGGGCTCAAGAAATGGAGGAGGCGAAAGCAGTAGGGAACTATCGCAAACTCTTCCAGTTGATCCGGGCCACTGGTCCTAGAATATCAGGCGTCAATGAAACACACCAGGCTCCGATGGCTTCACGCACCAGGCTCCGATGGCTCACGCACCAGGCTCCGATGGCTCGGCCACATGTTACGCATGCCAGTCCACCGACTCACGCGACTTGCGTTGTTTGCGCGCCGGGGGTGTGGATGGAACATGAGGACGGGTGGCCAAACGCTGACTTAGTCTAGAGGAATGAAGGCCTTCACTTCTGAGCTGGCCTCGTTTGGAGCGTCTCGGCTTTCTGGTTGGGGTCCGAAAGACGGTGAACACATTTGACTGGATACACTTGCTGTTATGGTTAGCAGCCGATCTCAGTGGCGTTCGTGCTGTGAGTTTCTTTGTCACACCCCATCCCTCAGCCTCCCCCTCCAACCACGAGTTCGCTATTTAGCCTTACATAATTTTGCATGGTAATTTTTTTGATGCACAGTAGCCGGCTGATAGCTTACCGGAACGATGCCCATCCGTTACCGGTAGCTCAGCCGGCTTGCATCAGTTGTATTTTTTCTCCTTTTTTCTTCTATGCATTGCGGCACAGTAGCTGAGGTTTTCCCCATTTCTAGCTAACGTGTATGATGATGATGATGATGGATTTCGATGGGCGCCAGGTAGCGCGATGTGAACGTTTGTGCTGGACAGCAGTGCTGCTGTGGTAAAGGTTGTGGTCGGCGCACAGTTGCAGGAATCAATCACGATTGTCTGTTCGGCGTACATCGACTCCGAAGCAATCTCAGCTGTTTTGTTCAAAATCTGAAAGACGCCCCACTTAGGCGTTCAAGTCACCAGCAATAATCATGATGTCCATATTCTTCGCCGTGCGGAGTAGGGATGAAAGATGGTGATAGAAATCGTCTTTGGTACCTTTCGAACTGCAGTCAGTAAGAGCACAAAGGATGACGATAAAAAGCTACGTTGTCCTCATACGGTACTTATTAACCTCAGTAGAGGTTCGACGTCGAACAGCACATGCGACTGTTCATCTGTATCCAGTCGAATAGATTACCTTCAGCACGTCTGCTCTGGGCGATGCCAACCTTGTAGATACTTTGAGCCATTGGTCCGGTGTCACCATAGATGCGGAGAGTGTAATCATCGTCGTCAGATTCAGCACCAGGGAGTCGAGTATTCGTCACAACGCTGTTATCTTGTTTGGGTGTTTCAGAGACAGCACACATCAATACCATTAGAGTGAAGAGTGAGAGTCATTGCTGCTTGTTGACCGATCTGACCCAAAGTGCGGGTGTTAAAAGAACCAATGTGAAATGAAACTCTGGGTTTGGTGGAAGAGCCACATGTATCGCTAGCAACAGCGGCTAGGTCAGCGGCAGCTTTCTTCTGCTCAATAGACGGGGAAGAAGAGGGTTGAGGTGGGGTAGAACAATAAGAAGAAGAAGAAGAGAGGCTGTTGTCGAATGGGCGGATAGTACTCTCCGGCTGCGTATTCCGAGAGTGGGGTTTTGTTCAAGGTGCCATACCCTTTGACTCAATAGTCTTACCCACGAGGCAGGGGATTTGGAGGTTCGCTTTAGGGACTCTACCCTAGCCTTTGGCTCAATAGCCTGACCTACAAGGCAGTAAGGAACAATTCCAGCTCGGGCGTGTGGTTGCATAGACCGGTTGGGATCTGCTCGATGCTTTTCACCCACAGCCTTTGAAGATTTGAAACAATTCACGTATTTTACGACCTTATTACGTTAGGCATCTGCGGCCCCGGCCAGCCGCAGGTGGGAGTTGGAGAGTTTGCATCAATTTGACCAGGGTCTGCCTGACTTGAGGCGGGCGATAACAGACCATTAGCACCGGAAGGTGCCATCTCACCGTCAAAGACAATACGTGGCGCTTGCGCTCTTGGCCAATCGAGCAGTTAGCTTATAACTCGTAGACCTTTGTCTCCCATGATTAGGTTTTAAAGGAAGGGGACCATCGACCTCTTCCTAACCTGACTGGGTTAGTCTTACCCCTAAACATTTCTTGACTGGTATGGGTGGCTCTGAGGGCACTTGGAAAGTGCCACCCAGCTTAGCTCACTGGGTCACGGTAATATGCAAACCACCGTACCACGCTAAGGTACAGTCTCGTTGCAATAGTATACAGTGCTTATTGACCCTAATAGCGCTTCGAAGTCGAACAGCACACATGCGACTGTTCACTGGTATCCTGTCGTGTAGATTACTTTCAGCGTGTCTGCTGAGGGTGATGTTGACACCGTAAATACCTTTAGCCACTGACTCAATATCACCAGAGATGCGAAGAGTTAGTCGTCGTCGCCAGATTCAGAACCGGAACTCGAAGATTCGTCACAACGTTGTTATTCTGTATACGCGTTTTTGAGACAGCATACATCAATACCAAGAGAGTGAAAAGTGAGGCAGTGCTGCCCGTCGACTGATGTAACTCAAAGTGTGAAAGTTAAAGGAACCAGTTTGAAATAAGCCTTTTAGTTTGATGGACGAATTACACGTATAAATAACAGTAACAGCAAGGTCAGCGGCATTTTCTTGCTCAACAGAAGGGAAAAGATGGTTAAGCGGAACGAGGAAATGTGGAGAAGTATTGTCAATTGGGTCGAGATGGCAGTTGCTACTCCTCGGTCGCCCGTTCTGAGGAAGCGGTTTTGGTTAAGGTGCTCAACTTCTCAGTCGAACCCATAAGGCAATGGAGTACATGGAGGTTTGCTTGATGGACTCCACTTGGAGCCTTTGGCTCAATAGCGTGACCCATAAGACGGTGGGGAGCAAATTCAGATAGGGAGTGTGATTACAGCGATCCACTGGGATCCGCTTGAGGCCTGTCACACACAGTTTTTGGAGATTTAGAACAATGCCCTTATATTTTATGACCATATTATGTTTCGCAAGAGGAGCAAGCAATGCAGCACGAATTATTGTGGCATCAACTTTCTGAGTTATGTGTAGAAGGTGATTGTCCGAATCCTAGTCAGTTGTCACGTCGCTCAAGTTGTTGTACCGAACGTGGCAGAAGAGCAATGGAGATTCCGTTCGGGTCGCAGCACCATAAATATGGTGTTCGCGACTCGTCAGTTGCAGGAAAAATGCATAAGGCGACACCAGCTATTGTACTCAGTTTTTCTCATTTGAACAGCTGATACATGCACCGAGGTAGGTCCAATTACCACGGGTCACTCATCGTAATAAATAACGTCACGATAATGGGGTGGAATACAAGTAGCATGTAAAGAAAATGGAAGCAAAAAGGAAGTGCATTAAAGTAATCGGAATGGAATACACATTAACAAGTTGATGTAAGAAACCAACTGCAAACACGCCACTGACTGCGAGCTATTGTATTCATTGTTTATAGACTTCACTAAGGTATTTGATACGGTGAATCGCAGGGCACTGTACTTGCCAGAGTAAGCTTGTAAGTTTAATTGAATGTCTGCACATTGGTATTCGTGCGAGGGTGCAGCTTTATGGATAAACCTCGAATGACTTTGCTGTTGTCGCTGGTGTGCAGCAAGGCTGTGTCTTAGCCCCGTTCCCTGTTTAATATTCACTTGAATACAATGATATCTTGAGCTTTTGATACTGCTTGTGATCAGGGTGTGTGCAATACCGTATTGATGGTTGATTGATGAACATCCGTCGTTTCGGGGCTAGAACCCTATTGTGTGAGACAACCATCCGTAAGTTGCTGTTTGCCGACAACTGTGCGTTGTTTGCACACAGCGTGGATGAGCTGCGGCCCATAATTAATGCTCTGGCTTCGACAGCGGTCATGTTCGGGCTCATCACTAACACAAACAAGACTGTCTTTCCCAGCCCACACCAGCAACGCGTTTATGTTTGCCACGAATCCATATTGATGATGACGTCATGGAAACCATTTCGAGATTTTGCTACCTGGCTAGTGTACTCTCGTCCGATCTTCAGGTGATGAGCGAGCTGCGAATCGGCATATCGAAAGTGACTGCTGCGTTTGGAAAGTTGGAAAAATGTGTGTGGAACCATCACCACCTTACCTTTGCAATGAAGCTGATGGTACGAGTCTATGGTGCTCTCTGTTCTGAACAACAGCGAAACCTGGACGATGCACAGAAAGAATGTCAGCTATATGAAGCGGCCTCATCAACAGTCCGTGACGGATTCTACGCATCGGCTGGTGCGGCAGAGTTGCAGACACGGAGATACTCCGTCGCAGTGGCATGTATGCAGTTGACTGTATACTTCTGCTGAGGCACCAGTAGTGACTGGGGCATATTAGCCGCATGGATTCGACGCGGATACCCAAGCAACTCTTATGTGGGCAACTTACTGCAGGGAAGTGACACGTGGGAAAGCCCAAGTTGCGTTACCTGGATGCGCAGTTTATCACGAACTAATGTTGATTTCAGATGTTGGGAACCGAAGGTGGTTATTCGGCGTGCATGGCACGATCTGATTGCGATGGCAGTAGCCGAGATGCAGGAGAAAGCCTCCCTGTAGGCGGAAAAGAAACGGCAGGGGCGGAAACGACAGGCGCCGATGGAGTGTACCCCATCGACGTCGGGCGCATGGTGCTGTTACACATGCGGTCGCGAGTGTCTGAGCCAAATTGGCCTGGTAAGCCATCCCTGTTTCCACGTGGGACCAGCATCCAAAAGACGAGTCAACTGAGTATCTAAACATAATTAGCGCAGCGATTAGTAGGTGCGCTGCGTCTGCATCTATTCGAATAACTAACCCAGGCCAATCACACGGTTGATATGGTACGTGTGCCGCATCGTCGTTGCAGTTGGTCTGTACGTATGCCTGCATGTTGACTTTCTTGCATTTCAGGGGTTGGTTGTTAATTGATATCCCCGGTGTGGATGCACTTGAAATGAATGTTGACAAGGTGCCTACCTGTTTATCGCCCACCACCTCGTTCATACTAGCACCGGGAGGCAGTTGGTCGTTGCTGGAGGGTACGGGGTGCATGTACCTCGTTACAATGTTAAGCTCGATGATTGGTTTCATCCTGTGTGTAACGGGCTGTGACCCATCCACCGCCTTGTGTATCTGGCACGGGTGATTTTCCATTTAAGCATGAATGCTTCCTCTTTGCTTGTTGCAAGTATGTGGGCTAACTCCGTTGGTGAAATCTGGCTCACCTTCACAACTCTCCCGGTCTTGTTCCTTCGGGGTTACACTGGATATGCGTGTAGGGATGCAGCTTTGGGTGGTTCAGCGCCAGTCACCCATGGTCCCTCTGTAGGTGCAGACGTCCAGTGACTGTCCTATGGAGGCCGCAATGACAGGCAAATCAGCAATCGGACGTGGCCAACCATGTAGTCCACCTGCGACCACGGCCAGCCGCTGGTGGGAGTTGACGGGTCTGCACCAATTTGACTACGGGCTGCCTGACTTAAGGCGGGCGATAGCAAACTGTTGGGTACTGAAAGGTATCCTCCTACTGTCATAGACAATGCGTGGCGCTTGTGCTCTACGCCCACTTAGCTGGCCCGTAGCTTAAAGGATCAGAGACCTGTGTTGTAATCTGAGAGCGCGAGTTAGAGCCTACGTAGGGATCTGAAGATTCTCATAGTATGTTTACCCTACGTGCGACTGGTGATAGTTGCGCGGCAGCGAAGCGTCGGTACTGCGTACAGGCGGACTGCTGATGACTTTTTGACGCCAATAGAGCTGTGAGCTAATAACCCGTAGACTCTTTGTCTCCCCTGACTAGGTTTTAAAGGAAAAGAGCCATCGACCTCTCCCTAACCTCCGTAGAGGATTTTATTTTGTGACTGAGTTGGTCTGACCCATAACCATGGACGTGTCTGTTATGAGTTGTTTGAAAGACACTGGCAAAGTGCCACCCAGCGTAGCTCAGTGAGTCGCGGAGGTATGCGAACCACCGTTTCACGTTAATGTCAATTCGCATAGACCAGTACTAGTCTGTGATGACCATTTTGTAGAACGACAGGTTGCATTGATTGTGCTGCGTTAATTTGGTCGCTTACAACGTATGTTTCGTCACCGCTTACTGAGGAGCGCGTTTTGTTTGCCGGATTTAGGGTGGCGCAGGGTCGAGGTGGCAGCGAGAAATGAAATCGCCGTCTAAAACACTGGGTGCCGTTGGTCCGTCTCGTCTTCTAGACCGGAGTCCACTTGACCTGTCTTGCGAGGTTACAGAAGATAGCTTGCAGCCGGCACTAATAGCGCGTCTGATGTCGTTTTCTAGTCGGACTACCTGTTTAAAGTTTGGTGCTGTTATCTGCGGGATAATGGCTGATTATGACACGAGGCAATGAAACCCGAAATGAGGCTGTCACGCTGATGGCGCTTTATTTTTTCACAATAGCCAGCGGTTTGTGACGGTATGTTGTTGACTAGGTGTAGATGCTTTAGCACTGAATGTTTACTCAGTGCGTTAAGCCTTTACACTAGGTCGCATTCTTTTCTACTTGTTGTCCTTCCTTCCGTAGGCCCTTGTGATTGTACTGTGTCGAAGAACCAATTCAAATGCTTAGTTTGGTGCTTTTTTGATGTTGCTAATGGACCTCGTGTGCAGTGTGAACTTCGTCTTCCTTTGATGTTAGCAGCTTTCTCAACCCATCTATAATTTGTTTTTGTTACTTTCAGGCAGAAACTATCTGTCAGAGTGAACTTTCGGATGGCCGAGAGCATTAAGGTCCATGCGATGTCTAACTTGGAGTTAGCTCATTCCTCACCCACCCACAACCTGGCCGACCTTACATCGGTTTCGATAGCATCAGCCGGAAAAAGGGGTGAAGTTGAACAGCCGTGTAACGACAAAACTGAAAAGAATGGAACTTGCGGAAGTCTAACTGATTTATACTTTTGCGGTTCTTCTGGACCCCTTGAATTAAGCAGTGATTCTGACCGAACATCACCCAATTCGGTTTCTGTTATGACTGATCGTGTGCAGCACATAGCGTCTGGTATTTACGCCGAATTCGAGGCCATGATTGAAACGTACGGACTTCCTGTGGTTGAACGCCTAATGCCGATGGTTATTGGCCTTCTGGAGAATTTAGACGAGCTATATAAGGACCGATCAGCATATCTGACCGAAATCAGTCAGTTAAGAGAACAATACTCTTTTACAGTGGGTGAATTGGAGAAAGAAAAGGAAAGACGGAAGCTGTCTGAATTGGTAAGCCTACATTGTGTGGCTCATTTTGTTCGTGTTTTTAACCCTTACATACTACGCCTGTTTGCTTACGTTCTCTCCACTTTGAAATCGGTTGCGCCGATCCAGCATTCTGTTTTGTAGATACTCTGTGCGTCCGTTCTCAGCTTTTCCAATACTGCACTTCTGTATGTCTTGTCCTCAATAGTGTACCTCGCTTTTTCGGAACTATAGACATCAAGTCGATAAGTTACCAGTCGACACTACGTGCATCACCTAACATTGTCGCTCATTCGAATTTTAGCAGTTGAACCAACTGAGGCGGATGCCAAAATTCCCTTGCACCATGTAGTTTGGCGGATGGCATTTAGACGGTTCTTTCCGTCGCTTATAGTGATCGACGTTCTTGTGCTGTAAAACCATGCATATACATTATTATTACTGTTATTATTACTGTTTGTTATTAATATTAACTTCACTGCCAAATGACTAGTCACATCTTATTTGATGGTTGATTTAAGGCGTTTTAGATTGCTACTAAGTCCAATTAAATATCGAGGTTCTCCTAAGAGTTTGTTTAGTCGGATTCCGTATGATGTACGCTCAACTTCAGGTTTTCCCTCTGCTACGGGAATTTGGGCCTTGTCATATCAGTGATTAAAGTCTCCTTTTACTTCAGCAACGCTGTCGTGTTCGGTATCTTGCTTTTGTCTCTTAACATTTCAGCCTGATTATCATGATGTTTTTCCTTGAATTTTTGCCATATTGCTGCTTTGAATCGCCAATCATCGTTGTCTTGGTGATGTCGATCCTAACACTTAGGTTCATCTTTCATCTCTACTCGGCCGATGGACAAAATGACAAGGCGTCTGCCTTGTAACCCCCTCGAGCTTTCGTAAGGGATCAGGTGAACCTCGCAGTATCCTTAGTCCACGCGCAACTGGTGATGTTTTAGTAGCAGCGAAACGTGGTTACGGCGTACTGCTGCCCTGCATCAGGCATGCCTCCTGTATGGATTGACGCAACTTTGTATTCTCCGGATGGTTCATGAAGCTGTCAATTAAAAATACGCCCAAGTGGGCTATCCATCGCCACACCCTCAACTTGTCCATAGGTTTTTCCCTCGAAACAAAACTGAACATCTTTTGTACATATGCGAAGTATTGTCTAGTCGATGTGCTAGGCGCTCCATTTTATTCGCATGTCTGCTTATGATGTACAATGTACTCTCCGAGCGTACGTTTGTAAATAGTGAACAGACCTCGAAGGACACCATGTGTTTGTTTTCCACATTTAAATTCCTAATCTTGTCAGCGAACTCAAAGGAATATTTCATGTTATACGCTGTTAGTTTGCGTCCGATAGGCTCAATTAGTCGAGCTAACCATCGCGCCAACTTCTGGTATGACGCTGCCATCGTTGAAAGCATTGGACGCATTGGAATCCCTTCTTTGTATACTTTCGGTAATCCATACATCCGAGAAAGTCTTGAACCACGAGGCCACATCTGCGTCATGGTTTAGCATCAATCAGTCCATCTTTGCATAGGATTCGTGGTTCATGGGTTATAGTCTTTACAACTTTTTACCTTCCGTCACTTTCTGTTTGATCTTTAACGAATCAATCCTTATTTATGAGCACGGATTGCATTTTCTGCAAGTAGTCCTCTTTATTCATTACGACAACTCCAGTACCGTTGTCGGGCGTCATCACTGCGTCGTTTCCACCTTACGCGCTGATGGTCATGCTGATAAATTTGTTCCGAAATATGGGACAAAAATAGCAAGGAAAGAAACACCGGTTGAGCTCTTCATTACATTAACGTACAAAGGGAAACAGAATGGTCGAAGCTTACGCTAGTCCATAAAGTGGTGCTACCCTGCAGCTGAGCTCGTGCTTCTACATCAAACCAGAAAGTTACTGCACGCATCCAACCTAGACAGGCCTGACTATCAAGTTACCGCCTCCGGCGTCTGCCAGTTTAACTGCACATGCGGTAGAATGTACATCGGCCGGACTGAAAGAGGGCCATCACCCCGGATTTCGGGAGCACAGTTTCCGAAATCTAGCTTCGACTAATGCGAAACTACCTGTTAACTCAATTGCTGGGCTGTACAATGTGCTAACCCCCTGGAAGCATTCAAGGTTCGTGTATGCAAACTAATCCGACCCTCCTCCCGTTCGCTGACGCTGCCGTCATCCGGCGTCTAAAGCCCAACTTATGCAAGCAACTGGAACTTGTGGCCAGTATTGCTCTACCGTCGTACGATGTTATTTGTCCTGTAGAGGCATTGACGCAGCCAATTATCGACTCTTGGTACTGATTCCCTTTCACTTCCGTTCGTTTCAAGTTTTCACTATTAGTATGTATGCGGCCGAATGAGAATACGCGAAATACACCGAATTCAAGATATTCCGTCAACTGCAATCTTTTTGCTTTTTGCACTTTTAGAATGTAAAGAGTATTTCAGTCGGTTTGCTGCAAGATCAGCTTCTTTTGAATCATCTGGTCTTACTTGGAATACTGGTATCACACTTCACAGCATGTCGAGAAATTCAGTACATGTCATTCTGTTGAAACCGACAACTGCAAACCCTAACACACGGTTTTCACTTTTTGTCTACTGCTGGCAGTCTGTCTGTCGACTTACACAACACTAAGGTGCTCTAGGCGGACAACCTCAGTCTTATTGATGTTGGCAAGAGCCAAAGTTGATCACATAAAATGCTTCCTGTCAGGAACTTACCGTCTTGATGGATAAGCTGCTCATAGTTCATGTACTGTAGTCTGTTTATATCAGCCTGGTTTTTGCCTTAATATTATGCCATATCCCTGTGATTGCAATTTACCAGTGGTGAAGTGGTTCGATCTTTTGGCTTATAATCCACATGTTGCGGCACATTAGCTGAGGTGTGTTTCTCACCTTCGACTAACGTGTATTGATGTTTGCTGATGATGCAACCGTCGGCAGTTGCGTGGCACCGTAGCGTCGTCACGTATTTCCGACCTGACGTCGGTACCAGGTTTTCAATTGCTTTACGACCGTTTTCCACTCAACTGCGCGCGAGTATTTTTGTTGTCCTCCTCTGGTTTGCGTGTCAAATTCGCTACTTTACATTGGTCCAGGAACCAGGAATCATCCCGTTGCATTCACCACCACCTGCGGGATGTATCACTCTTGCTCCTTCTTCTTTCTTCCTACCTTTGTGGTGGAAAATGACAGATGTCTCCGTCCTCTTTGGCTCTTCCATGATGGAAGTTTTACTGTGGGTCCTATTGGCATACCAAGAATCTGCCAGTGTTTTAATTCCCATGGGATCGACACTGGCTGCTGTGCAAACACCACTCTGTAGGTGAGCACGCCTCACTCTCGGTTCACCATGTGTTGCACTATGAACTTACAAGCCGCTCTTATAAATCTGAACCGAAACACATTAACTTTAAAGATCGCTATATCTCCACCGGAGTTTTTCACTTCTTCTATCGTCCGGATACTTCTGATGGTCACATCGTTCATCAGATTGTTGCACTCGTCATTTGGTTGATGCCAGAGTATAAATTTCCTTAGCTTGCTCATTGTCACCGTGGGAAGAATTGGAAAACCATTTCCGTTAAACAAGTTAACATCGATAGTATAGGACGGGCTTGTTCAATGAGCTTTGTTAATCGGCGTTTCGTTTGATTTCCCTAATTCCCGGGTTCTAGACGCACTTTTGATATCGCCTAGCGAGTGCAAGCGGGTGGGAATTCGACCGCGGAGCGCGTCGAAATTGGGTATGACCACCTCAGTCACGAATTTCCTGCATTCTTTCCATTACCTACGAGTGACTGGTACTTGGAATTTTGTTAGTCAGTAGGCGATTACAACGATTAGCTTGAGGCTAGATCTGGTCTGGGCTTGCGTCCTATTTTGGAGTCAGCTAGCGGTGGGCGTCCTCGCGGTATACTCAGCCCGCGCGCGACTGGTGGTGGTTGCGCGGCAGCGAAGTGCCGTTACGACGTACAGCTGACACATTACTATTATTATTGTTTTTATACTTATGTTCGCTGGCCATTGTTATCGTTTTCATTGGCTGTTGTTTATCACTCTTCCCCAATTCTTTTCACCCGTTTTCTCCACTGTTTTCTTGGCACTGGAGTGTGCCCTGACGCTGCACCTCACGACACATGCCATGAGCGAGGTTCGGCTAATTTTTGTATCTTCACAGAACGAAGTGTCCAGTTCGGGAGACCTTTACGCAATCTCTATTTTCACTTATGATTTGGATATACGCCGTCTCATTTCGCTTGTAAGGATTACACAACTGCGGACATATTAGCTCATACTGATGCTATTGCAGTCCCGGTGTCTTCGGCACAGGATCAAGTTACTAAACCACAACCTAATTTTACGAGCGTTTGATCGACTTTCAGGTCTGTATCAACTGCGTGAAACGCAATTTTCCTGATTTCCTCCAGTGAACCATTTTTTTGCTTCTTTTCTCGCAAAGTTATCCCGACCAGTTACTTAATTATCAGTCGGACGCCACTCATCCTCTGTGTTAACCCAATCACCGGGGAATACTTTTTACCTTGACTCAAGCCTTCACTCGCTTCTTCTGCTTGATAATCAAGCCCGGTTTCTCTCTCCGTGATAACGTTTCCGTTACTAGCGTTTATTGCAAACAGAGGATGCTTTCGATGAAGAGAAGAAAGCCCAGGATCAAAAAATCGAGTCGTTGAATGCTGCTTGTCGTCAAACGGAGTTGAGGTTTCAAAACATGAAAGACCAAGGTGAGATCTTCGTTTTTCTCTCCTCCTCTTGGGCCACCACACCCGTCCTTCGCCTCAATTAGCCTCGCTTTCGCCATGTTACAAATGAAACATCCGCCCAGTTCGTATGTCTCGTTTTTCCACCACTTTATCTGGCCGTGAATATTCCTAAGAACTTGGCGGCCTCTCGACTTGAAATATCCCTATAGAATGTATCATGCAAATCACATTGCTAGGTTCCCCCGCGATCCAGATTGTGTGACCCTGGATTCGTTATTGTTTCCTATTTACTGCTGTTGATTGGGGGAATTAGTCACTTAAGGACCAATAAGCTCTCAGATAATCCTTGTTCTGACCACTGACCACTTGTTAAAGCATGAGTAACCCTTTCCTATTGGTGTCTCATCATGCTAATAAAGCACTCCGGGTACCGAATCACGAAAAGCATACAGCATTCAAGGTAACAGAATCTTGGATCATCTTACATTCTCTGTTGCTCTTCGTTATGTCCGACGTTGTCCCCCAACCAAAGTGGCTCATGTTCCTTGTGCCCCAAACCGCGGAGCCGAATACGCCTTCCGTAGTCAACATTTGCGTCAGTGTGTTGTCAATGTGGTGGCTGCACCACGTAACCAATGCGGAAGTCAGGCAGCGTGTCTTGGGTGGAGGCAGCTACACACTTGAGGAGATTGCCCTGCCGTGTCAGCTGCGGTGGCTTGGACCGTGCTGTGCATGCCCACTAATCGTCCTCCGTGTCGGGCATTGTTCGCGGTTGCTGGACAGCACCGGAGGAGACGGCGCGGTAAACAACCTACAACATGGAGAAGCCACATGGCAAAGCTGACGAAACAGTTGGCCTCGGTCGGTTGTTCTCGACTCCTTGCTTGGGATTTCAGTGATACTGAATGTCGCTGGTTGGAGACCCTAAAAGTTATGGCTCAGAACCGACGTCAATGACAGACGTATATATCTGCGTGTTGCGGTTATTTCCCTTCCCCAAGGAAACAAACAGTAGAAAAAAACTCAAAAACTGAGTGAAAAATTACGGAAAATGCTACACGTTTATTTTCTTCTTATTCATGCTTTCTTGTTCCTACTTAATTCTCATGACACAATATCTGTACCACAGATGGTGATCAATATATATGGTTGGCGGCATCCGGTTTCGGATTTCCCTGTCACTATGGTCAGCCACAGGACGCCTGCGCCTACAGAGGCACCATGCGTGGCTTGCGCTGCATCACTCACAGGTCCAACCACACACCCCATATCCAGTGTAAACCCGAAGGAATAAGACCGGGAGGCATGTGGTTGGGAGCCATGTTTCATCAACGGAGCCGGCCCACACTCCTTCACAGGCAAACACAAGCACGCTGTATTTGGGAAACAAGCGCATACAAGACGGTGGCTGGACCGTAGTCCGCTCCTCATTAAGTGCATGGAACCACTCTTTGATCCTAACACGGCCACAAGAACCGTGCACCCCGTCCCCTCTAGCAACGACCAACTGTCTCCTAGAGCCAGTATGGACGAGGTAGTGGGTAATAGACAGGTAGGCAGCTTGTCAACCTGCACCTGAGCGCAGCCACACTGGGGATATCAAGCAACAGCCAATCACTTGAAAGATAACAAATAAAACAAATCGAGTGATGAGTAATAAGGAAACGGTGACTTAGGTCTTAAATTAATGAGCATATGAAATAAGTTGTTTACAAAAGAATCCGTGAGGAGGTCAGACAGTATATTTTACGGAAATGCCACAAACACGAAAGTGTTATCGAAATTAACTACAATTGGCTTAAGCGACTTGTGCAAGTTTTTAGCAGAGAGTACAAGTAGACATTTATATGAGAAAGAAAAGCATTGGGACAAAATTGAAAACCCAGCATCTGAAATAAATAAACTTCGTATGCATGCACTCGGTTAGTAAATCGAATGCAGCGTGCCTACAAACGCCGCGCCGGTTCTGCCTGCGTTCTCTGCAGGACCCGTCGTCCCTTTGGTAGTGGTCCCGAGTGGCCTCGCTCATGGCTTACTAAGCCTGCCTGACTAAGGCACTCTCGACCGCATGTGCTACAGTACCATGCGCTCGATGTCGATGAAGCACAACCCATCGTTACTTGTCGCTTCCGCACTTGACGCTTTTTCTCTGCATGTATGAGGTCACTCTCCCACACTTCGACAACTGCCTTCGTGATCCGAACGCGCCATGCACACCGATTAACCGCCTTCAATTTCCATGACCTGCAATCAAGATTAGAACCTGAAAGGCTTGCTTTGATCATGTCCTGGTAGCGTAAATTTGGTTTCCCCACACGCAGCTTCCCAATACTCAGCTGATCATGTAAGAGTTGTTTCGGTATCCGCGTCGAATCCCTACGGCTCACATGACCGAGCCACCTCAGACGTCTCAGCAAACGTATGCACTGCACTGCATACATTCCACTTCGAAGCAACACTTTCTTGTCCGCAACATTGTAGCTCATCTGATGCGCAAAATCCGTGGCAAACACTATTATGGGAACCGCTCGAGATATCTCACATCCCGCCGGTACATCGTATGTTTCACTGCCGTATAGAAGAACGAACACCACCATGAATTTGTACATCGTCAGCTTCCTGCCAATGGTAAGCTGATGGTTGTTCCACACTCGGTACTCAAGTTTCCCGAATGTCGCCGCTGCCTTCGACACGCGAATACGCAGCTCAGTGTGTAGCTGCTGATCAGTCGACATCACACTCTCAAGGTAGCCGAAGCGGAAGGTGCTTTCCAATACTTCTGCATCCATGCTGATTCGCGACAATATTGAAGATTGCACCTCGGGTGAAGGCTGAAAGAGACAGACAGTTTTGCTTGTGTTGATGGTGAGCCCGAATTTGGCCGCTGTCGAAGTCAGAGCACTAGTCATGTGCTGCAACTCATCCGCGCTGTGTGCTAACAACGCACAGTCGTCAGCAAACAGCAACATACGGATAGTTGTCTCACAGACTAGTGTTCTCGCACCGAAACGACGGATGTTCAACAACCCATCATCAATCCGGCGCTCCACATGAACACCGTAAGCACAAGCCGCATCAAAAGTACAATCCATCGTTGCATCAAGATATATATTAAACAGGGCAGGAGCTAAGACACAGCCTTGCTTCTCACCAGTGACAACTATAAAGTCATCGAAAGTCTCCCCACCCAACTGCACTGTTGCCCGCATACCACTGTGCAGACATTCAATTAAACTTACAAACTTACGCGGGCAACCAAACATACCCAACACCATCCAAAATGCCTTGCGGTTCACCGTATCAAATGCCCCGGTGAAATCAACAAAAAGCGAATACAATGGCTGGTGTCGTTCTCTGCACTTCTCCTGCAACTGACGAGCCGCAAACACCATATGTATAGTGCTGCGACCGGAACGGAATCCACATTGCTCTTCCGCCACGTTAGGTTCCACAACCTGACTGACGAGGCGGTTGAGCAGGATTCGGGCAATCACCTTGCCCACACAACTCAGCAAGTTGATGCCACGATAATTCGTGCAACATTACTTGCTCCCTTTTCCCTTATACAGTGGTAGCACAAGGATATCCTTCAGCTCAGGATGCACCTCCTCCTCAGTTCATATGCGTTGCACCAAGTGGTGCAGCGCAGTCACCAACGCAGGTCCGCCGTGTCTCAATACTTTAGGCGGGATTCAGTCGGCCCCGGCACGCTTCCTGTTTCGCAGCTGATCCGTTGCTCTCTGCGTCTCATCTAGTATCGGCGTGTTCGCAAGACTGGCCTTCACATCGTGCTGCTTGAGGCCGTTCAATGTAAGCCAGTCGACATTTGAAAGGTTGTTCAAGATACCGTCAAAGTATTTTTGCCAGTTCTGCATTATGCCTGCAGTCTGTGTGCAGGTTGCGCCTGAACTACCATCGATTAGCGTCCTCAGCGGCTCCAATCTCGGTCCATACACTGCCTTCAAGGAGTAAAATAATTCCTTGTGTTGGCGGCGTTCGGCGTAGCGTTCCACCTGCTACATCTTCTCCGTCCGCCATGCATTTCTAATGCGACGGAGCTCTCGGGTCAGTCGCCGTCGAAGTTTGCGAAACTGACTACTCTTCCCCAAGTCACTGGGGTCTGCCACATGTGCGGCAACTACTGCATTTTTCTCCCACACCAATGCGCCAATCGTCGCATTGTTGTCATCCAACCAATCAGGCCGCTTACAGTTTGCGCGCCCGATGGTCTCCTCGACAGCAGCTGTCACCTGGTCGCCAATGTGGTGCCACAGGTCGTCCACTGTGGCTATGCATTCCACATCACACAGGCGTGCAGCCATCGGCTTCTCCAGCTCAATACGTTTCGCCACAGTACCGAGGACGAGAATGTTAACTTTACGCCGATTCACAGCAAAAGTGCAATACATAGATTTACTAAAATATGTGTACAGTTTAGTCCGCATCAATTTGTGATCCGTGTTATAGTTAGCTCCACGCAGTACACGTGTCATGCGCACTTCACGCATATCACACTGACGTACGATGACATTGGGGAGCAGGTAGGCGTGACCACTCCGTGGGTGTGTCCAGGTTTCTGTATCACTTGCACTTAGTGCAAACCGAGTGTTCATGATCGTCAGGCCGTGAGTGGCACACAGTGAGAGCAGCCTTTCACCGTTCGCATTCGCTGAACCAATGCCATGCAGACCGATAACACCTGTCCACACCGAGGCATAACATCCAACGCGCGCAGAAATGGTCGCTCTTCGCCACAGACCGTATCACGGAGGATAGCTGAGTGTAGAATTGATTACGCGTGTCATCAGAGTAACACATGATCGGACTGTACGTGCTTATAAAGGTGGCAAACTTACTTCTTCCGTGTCGTAGGTGAACAGTCATCAGTCGCGAGCTGATGCCCGTTGGTTCATCCACGAGCTGGCGATGGAGACGATCGGATATTGCAAACATGACCCCATGATCACGTGGTGCTGAGGCGGCGCTCCCCACCCAGTAGCATGTGTAGTCAGCACATGCTTCATGCAACTTACCCTGCTCATCGAGCAGGGTTTCACTGAGCGCCGCAATATCGTTGTGGTAGCGCGCCAGTTCCATCGCGACTAGTTCAGTGCGTCGCTCGAGGCGCTCACTCGAGTTCCGGTCCAGTACTGTGCGCACGTTCCAGCACCCGATGCTGAGTGCTTTGCGCGCAGGAATACTATTGCATTGGTAGGCAATCGCAAGCGTTGGGACGCTTGTAGTTCGGTGGTTAGCTTGAGGGACTCCATCCGGAGCCGTTGGCTCGATAGCCTGGCCCACAAGGCAGTGGGTGATTTGGAGGCTTGTTTGAGGTACTCCGCCCGGAGACTTTGGCTCAATAGCCTGACCCATAAGACGTTGGGGAGCAGATCCAGCTCGGTAATGTGATTGCAGAGACAGATTGGGATCTGCTTGATGGCCGTCACACGCATCCTTTGAGGTACTGGAACGATTTATATTTGTAGGATACACCTACGATCACGGTCAGATGCAGGTGGGTTTTATCGTGTTTGCACCAATTTAACCAGAGGCTGCCTGGCTGGAGGCAGGCAGTAGCAAACCATTGAACACCCGGAGGTGCCCTTCCACCGTCAGAGACAATGCGTGGCGCTCGTGCTCTACGCCAGTCGAGCTGTGAGCTTGTAACCCGTAGACCTGTTGTCACCTATGGCTAGGTCTTACGGGAAGAGGGCCAACTATCACTTCTAAACCTCCGAAGAGGATGAACTAGGATACTACCAGGGCGCTCACACCTGACAGGAGAACGACTCGGGTCCTCAGCCAAAGCCTTCTGTTAAATGTACACCCGAAAGGCAGTGGGTCTAGCACATGCTCAGTTCACTGACTCATGCGGATTGGTGTCCTTGATCTTAGCAGGGAGAAGGGCGAAACTCAACTCCCACCCAGCGGTCGCCACGAGGAAGCGTGCATCACATGAGTCAATGGCGCAACAGTCGCAGCAGTGGGTAGACCATCTGTCAGGATCTAGGCACCACCAGCCTCAGCGCACCATAGGCTTTCCCGCCTCAGTGTATATATATATATATATATATATATATATATATATATATATATATATATATTGTTAAGTCGTACGATGTTTGCCCTGGGGTCGCTCTAGTCATCATCAGTGTATCCATGGTAACTGCTGAGCAGTTATTTGGAATGCATATTCTTGACTCTGAATTCCGTAAATCAGAGTTGTGCTGCCAAGCCTGGGTTTTGCTGACGAAAGTCGTTATTACTGGTGTGATGCCTACTTGCACCAGCAATCCTGCGAAACCATTCGCGATGAAAACCATTTTTTGAACTTTGTTTGCCGATGTTTCACGGATGGGAGGAGGTCACATCGGTGCCATAACTGAGGGTAGTTGGCTTTGGAGATGCTTTCAGATCTCGGAAACGCGCGGAACCTCTATCTGCTAAGTCAGCTTTTAGTGTTAATGCGTTTGTCGCCCGTTGTTATTCGTGACGGCTTAAAGTTATAGTGATCTTTATCCAATCCCATAGAAATGCGTTACACTTCGTGATAGGAAGATATCCTGAGACACGAGACAGACGTCTTCAGCATACATGGCATGGGCACACTGTTATGAATCACAAGGCACCGCGAAGTCCTAAGAGTACTCTGCGTCACGAACTCTGTTACGAAGTCTTCCACAGCACTCCACAGCACTCTCCAGTCTTTCATCAATAACGATGTTGGATACGAATGATTACATGAAATAGCCCTGACACATGTTGCTAGTGATGATGAAAAGTCGCTAAGACACAGCTTGGCTTCATACCAGAGACAAATACAGTCATCAGAGGTTTGTCAACTCAGCTGCACTCTTGTCCGCATATCACTGTGCAAACCTCCAATTAATCCTACAAACTTATTCGGGCAACCAACACCAGCCACAGTGTCTCTCGGTTCACCGTGTCAGACGCTTTGTTGAAGTCTACAAACAGAGAGTACAATAGCTGGTGTCACTCCCGGGATTTCTCCTTCAACTGACGAGCCATGAACACCAGATCTATGCTGCTACGGCCCAAGCGGAATCCACATTGCTCTTCCGCCCCGTGACGAGGCGGTTGAGCAGGATTCGAGCAATCACTTTCCCCACACAGCTGGGCAAGTTGATAGCACGGTAATTCGTGGCACATTGCCCCCTTCATTTGCCTTTGTGCAGTGGTAACACAAGACATCCTTCAACCCAGATGGCACACTTTCTTCAAACCATACGTGTAGCACAAGCGGTGCAGCGCATGTCTCAACACAGGTCCACTGTGTTTCAACACTTCTGGCGGTATCCCGTCAGTTCCGGCACAGTTGCAGTTTCACAGCTAGGCTAATCTTCTCTGCGTCTAATCCAATGCTCACGTGTCGGCAGTACACCTCTTCGTCTCTTGCTGTTGCAGCCCGTGCAACGTTGCCCATTCAATCTCTGGACGGTTGTTCAAGTAACGGTTAGTGCTTTCATGGAATCTACACTATATCTACAGTCTGTGGGAAGATGCCTGCACACACACATATATATATATATATATATATATATATATATATATATATATATATATATCCTTGAATATCAACAAGTTATGGCGGCGATGCGTCCGAATGATCTAACGATGCACTGTCGCTGTTGTTTGTTTTGTATGACAACGCCGCAATTCTGCGCAGTACTCTGGTCATGATTGGCCTGGGGAACTAATTCAGTTTGCATGGACTATACTCAACACTCATATTTGCCCCGCTTTTCGGTTCCCGTAATGTTGATCTGTGCCCTTGTGCTATTTGCTCGAATCGTAATTTGCACAAGTTAAGTTCTGAAAGTGTCCATTGTTGTCTTACTTGTGACCAGGGAACTCTCTTCTTTCTTTACAGTTCTACGCATGGAAGCAAAGGAGGCCGATTGGAAAAAGACTAACGGCAAACTGCATGAACGCATCAACGAGTTAATTCGATTCAATATGGACTTGACCGACCAGTTGAAGTACTCGAGCCGAAGGAAATCCACCGGAGGACGTGCCCCTTTGCTTCGTTTCGGGGCGAATGCAGCACCATCATGTGTTTTATTCCAGGGGGATTTCCCAGCCGAAAGTTAGTTCACTTTATTATTAGCTCCATTTTACTGCGCTTGTTCTCCAGCTATTGAGTCATTTTAAGGTTTCAATTCTTGCTTTATTTCACACTGTGAAGGAGGCTTTGCGTTATTCTTCGTGGTTGCGTCCAAAATGGTTCGGTACACTTCCAAATCAAATAAAGCAACTCACTGGATCGAGCTTCAAATGGTTAGCATCTGTTCTTGTGTACCTGATGTTGTGTCAAATGGGAGCCCTCGTCGTGCGTTTTCCCTCATTCAATCTCCACACTTGGGTGAACATACATTCCGCCTTCCCCTTTTACCCATTTCTTTTGAACCCTTAGTTCTCAGTCAAGGTAGCTGCATTTTTATGTCTTAATTGGTGTGCGTTGATATGCGACCATAATTTTCACACACTGTCTCTAGCCTATTCTTTTCCCGCTTATTTCTCTGCTCCACTTAACCGGACGCATTTTCTTCTTCGATTCTGCCTTCAAGAGAATTTTCGCAACCATTCATGGGACGAGTCTCTGAACTCCTTCGTGGACTTGGTCAATCATCTCACATGCGCCAGCCAACTCGCTTCCTCATTGAGTCTGCATTATGGGGTCATGTTTGGTTATCTGTTTGGTTATCTGAGCGCCGTTCTAGCTCTTTTCCCACCGTTAGCTTGTGTTACATTGGCACCCTCTACCACACTGTGCTGTTGTTAGCCATTTTACGCACGCCAGATGAGCACAGCCTTCTGGTTTCCCTGGGTTCTACGTCAGAAACTCCAAGCGCCATTTGTTGCTGTCAGCGACCTTCTGCTTATGTTCTTTGGCTTAATGAAAGTTGGATCTCTCTATCGTTTTCACGCAATTGTTTAAAGGCCATGGCGATGTCCTAGTGCTTACTCACCTACTTGTGTTCACTGTAACTCCAATTCAACGATTCCTCACACAGGTCCGGTTTGACCTATAGACCATCATTGTCCTGACGATGCTCACCCACTTTTTTCCTCTTCAATCGCTCTGCTTTATCAACTATTTTACTTTATCAACTTTACTAAATTTCACCGCTTGGTGAAATTGATTTGAACATCCTTTGATTCGAATGATCTATCTTTGCAGTGCTGTTACTACTTGATCGCATAATCCACTGCGATGCCGAATGTGCATCTTGCGAAGTGAGCAGTTGGGAATTTCCACAAAGCAGAGGTTGGGATCTTGCTCGGGAAGAATTGGACCTTTTCGTGGACACGGGGGACGTCGTTTTCATCCATCCACAGAACGACATAATCAATCATGGAATGATTCCATTATTTGCGAATCGCCTCATTTTCAGAGTGCAAAATGACGTTTCGGAACAAGCAGTCGCTTGTAGATCCTGTGCGGCTACGCCAGTTAGAATTTACCGCTATTTGATCCTTTTACCGCTTTGGCAGGATAAGGCATATGACTGCTGTACGTTTTTCACATATTACAAAATCTAAAACCGGATTCCTAAGTATGCGATGTCCAGAACGACAGAAAGAGATTTCCACTTATCCTTATTGCCCGTGGCCTTAAGGATCACAAACCTGATTTGTACTCCTGTGGTCGCAGGTTCGAACATACCTACTGGACCGCTTGACCCTCACTGTATCCTTAGACTTCACGTGACTGGTGGTGGTTTCGTGACAGCGAAGTATCGGTACTGCGTACCAGCATACTGCTAATGCCCTTTTTAAGGGTAGGACCCTTTTGAAGGTTCCTGTCTTTTACGGCACTTATGCTTGGCTTCTTCTGGCTGGAGATTTCACTTGGCCCAAGGTGTTTGACTATCGTCTGCAGACCCTAACTTGTATCCACAGACACCAACGTGCCATTAGCTACAATGTTGAGTAGACTATGATCAGGTTAGTTCCCTAGCCTATCGACGAAGACCGAAAAAGTTACGTCGGTCCGGACGCAAGCTCTTCCGCCGATTACCGTGAATAGTTTACTTAGTTCGCATACCTCAATCGGCAGCAGCAGCAAGTTCAATTCCTGTTGGCCCATCTTGCACTTCAGGATGGAGTCTTCGTAAAAGACTTCTCGCTTGGTTTCATATGTCGCAGAACATGACTCCCGAACGGAACTAGTTACGCTTGTCTGTAGTGTGTTTGAGACTTTCCGGAATGAGGCTGTTTTTGACGAGGATTGGAAAAGAGTTTGTTTTTACATTATAAATAAATAAATAAACGTTTTATTCCTCAGCAGTGCGAGGCAAAGACCAATTGGGTGGTCTTATCAACATGTACAACGTGATCGCATAATATAGTTAATTGTTCGTCTTTTGATCAAAAGTTCCCATATGGGCTTTTTGAAATGATTAGCAGTCAATAGGCCAGTCACAATTTGATGGAAACTCTTGGCGAGTGGCGACGATGGTACAGAGACATCGGCTTGGAAGGCGTAGTGCATCAACGAACCAGTGCGTCAAAGGAGAAAACAGAATTGGTGAAACGGATTAATAGGAGTAAGATCGTTCTCAAATATATACTCAAGAGTGCAATTATATGTAGGTAATCTTATATTATTGAAACGAATAGTGGATATGGTGACTTTCATACGTATCCAGGACCTTTCTCATACAAATCATCTAGAGTCACCGTTTGGCTTAGTGTTGACCAGATGTTTGCAACAGTCAGGTGAATATTAATCATGCGTCTGAATTGTGCATAGGTAGTGCAGTTTCTAACACTCGATGGAAGTTTGTTCCATATTAACGCATATTTTACAGAGAAAAATTTTGAGCGGAGCTTTGTGCGAGACTTTGGTATTTTCACTGTGCGCTCGCTGTTTCTTAGTTCATAGCGCATATCAGTCTGAAACTCGAGTTGTGGCTGAGCAGTGAAGGTCAATCCGAATAGTAAGCGGTATAAAAGGCACAGAGTCTGCGTAGCCATAGCGGCTCCAGATTTAGCGCCTCGCAACGCTCACGGTATGTCATAGTATTAGGCATGTTCAGAAACCTTTTTGTGAATGATCGTTGAATGTTTTCTAGTGCTATAATATCCACTTTTCTCAGATTACTATGCACTATCGTACAGTACTCAAGTTTCGGCCTAACACATACTTTAAAGGCTTGAAGCCTTGAATCCCTCAAAATAAGAGTTCGACTTATATAGGCGATCACTTTTCTGGCAGAAGCCTGCAAGAATATAACATGCTCTAAAAAGTTAAATGAGGCAGAATATCTTAGACCAAGGTCGGGTATTCGTGACTATCTGCTTTTGTCAAGGTGTAAAGGTCTTAACTATCTGTGCTTGCCTTAGGCATTTATACCTTATATTGGGTTCCCCTTTTGCCCTCATTGCTGCTCTAGTTGCGGTTGTGAAACGATGATATATCGCTTCAGCAGGAGTACTGACTTGCTGCTTTTTGTAATATCGGACCTGAGTGCCACGTAGCGGGCACCAATGCGTTTCACATTTTTGCTTACATGTCACTCGCCAGGTTTGAATCGCATCTAGTTGCTGAGCGAATCATTATATATATATATATATATATATATATATATATATATATATATATGCAACTGTCTGTGAATAGAATTGAGCCATCGGAAACCATGGAACTCAAAACAAGGTACAGAAATAGTAAAAGAAAACCCAACCCAACACATCAAAGTCCATGGTTTCGTCATAATAATGATAATAATAGTTAATAATCTAGTTATATTGAATACATTTCATTGTTAGTTTACGCGGTACCTGCCGTGTGTCTGGATTACGACGCAATCTCAATGGGGGACATGATTTACTCGTTAGACGAACTGTTTGTTGAACTTGGCACTTTTGTTGTAAACGATTCATCCTCAGTCATAATGACATAATCAGTGCGTTTGGCGTGTAGCGGAGCGGAACGAGACGTAATTGTGAACCGAGTAGTCACGGGCCTACGTTTTTATCCCTCGTCATTATCGGTCGTTTTGGCATGTGACCTTTGAAAATGACCTCTTCGGCACAACCCTCTTGAACATGGCCCTCCTGTCTCCGCAGCCGAAAATACTGTCTTAGCTACTTGTATGGTGTCCTTTTCCATTGAGCTCATTTGACTGCGGTTCATGTCAAGTGAAGTCAAAATAAGCTTTATAAACTCTAGTGGGTTCATTTTCAGCATTTGCACAACCACTGCGGACACCTGGATGATACTATCAATCTACATGCTTGGGTAGCAAAGTGGAAAAAAGCAGAACTCGCGCAGCCTGTTAGTGACTTTTGCTGTGTCAACAAGTAAACGTATTACGTTACGATGACCTGCGGTAGACTAAAACTCTGAATTTCGGACGAGTAGAAGAGAAAGAGAGCGTTTTGGAAAGATCATTGTGCAGTGTATGAAATCGATCAGTTAGTCTTTTAGCAGAAAAATCCTTGTAGGCATCAAGATGTCCAGAAATAATCAAATCAACTAAAGTATCTCTAGACAAGACGCTGCATCTAGAAATGTGCTCTGTACATCACACCAATACGATGTAGTCTTTCTGAAGCAGTCCAAGGAAAATGACAGGAGAGCCGTTTAGCCAATGAGGAATAATACAAGAGATCACAAACTTGAATATTAAAGGACGAGGTACTGAAAGCACCTTAAGTCTGCGGGCGTAATAGAAAAGTTTTCTGATTCTTTGAAAAGTTTTCCAGACGTGCATGGACCAGGAAAGGTTCCAGGACAAAAAACGCCGAAACACTTGACGGTGGAAGAGCTGGGTATGGGATTTTCACAGTAATAGTGAGGGAGAAAGCTATGAGGGGCTGCGGCTTATCGCTGCGTGGAAAAGAAATATTACATCCCTGCATTTAGGAGCATTAAGCGTAAGAGATCTGGGTGAGGAATCCTCGTTAGTGGGGGACGTACATCCCAGCATAACATCATCAGCATATTTACAATCTACAAATGTGGTTTGTATAGGGAGATGTTTAACATACAACGAAACTAGTAAAGGTGATGGGATCACTCCCTGTAGAACACGACAGTCGGCACGGAGGACAGAGAATTTCTTCCCGTTCAACTTGGTGAAGTGAGTACGATCTGTAAAATAGTCACGTAACAGACTGCGCACATCAGGGTGAACTCCATTTTCGGATAGCAGGTTTAGCAACCTTGACCTATCCAAGCTTCCAAAGGCATTCGAACAATCCAGGAAGAGAAGCCTTATGCATTTACATTTTTGATCTAATGCAGAGGCTACAGAATGAACAATATATGCCACTGCATTCAATGCGAAGCGCTAGGGTCTACGCGCAAACTGGTAGATATCATCTTCAGGAGCGGCTACAAAAATCCGCGTAGATTTGCATAGGCGGCGTCTACTACAACGCGTCGATTGGTTGAATTGTTCATGGCGCGCCATGCTCCTAAGAATCCTCTTGCCTGCTTCGTGTTCCCATATGCTAGGACTTCTGTGCTTTCTAGATCAACATGATGATCAACTTCATCCTCCGGTTTCGAAGCCAATGAATGCGGGCTCCTGCCTACTTGTGTTCTGTGTGAAAAGTCTTGCCCGCCGTTGTGCTCATCACATTCACTGCATTTTTCGGGAAGGCTCTTCGCAACTAGGCCCATCCAGATAGCTACCAAACACCCATCAATGCGTTATACGGCTTTTTCGTCCAGTTAGGACTCCTCTGTAGTGCGCACCCTCCGGATCCTGCCGGATTAGAACTCATGACTTATGTCACTGACGGTGGCGGTTCGACTTGACTGATATCTCACCGCGATGTATCGCAGCTCATCCTTCGCTGTTATACATGTTACACCAACGAGACGAAGCCTAAAATAAGTATGTCGTACGAAAACTAAACTAGAAACTACGAACAAATTATGCTTGACTTAACGCACGGTGTGGGCAGAAGAATAAAACGAATTATCCTGCAACCGTGGTTCTAAGGCACATTAAATACAGTACATGACTTATGAATGGGTTTTGCACTCGTAGTGCAAGTGGGCAGAAATTGTACGGCGTGCGACTATTTGAGCAGTGTCACAGTAACATAATAATATGAATGACCTTGCAACGTCACGGAGATGTCAGTGATTGAGAGTTAAAGGAATAACTATACGATATGTTAACCGAGTGTAGGACACGGAGCAAAGCAATGTAAAATGAACAGAATAATTAGGGAAAAGAGATACCGTGTCTTCATGTAAGCACTCCAGGTTGGGGATACATCAAAGTTCCTTTTGGACTTTACACTTCCCCGGTGGTTTTGTTTTCCGGACGATGGCTTCCACGTCATCAGTCTGTTTTTCCTGGTACGCTCCTAGTAGGCATAACTGTCTGACGTCTTTTCTCAATACACTAGTTATCCTCACCAGTGCTTGTCGAACTAATTCGTCTTTGCTCTTGATAACTTCCTCCACGACATCCTTAAGCCACAGACCTCTTGATGTGCGTACATCACAAAGTAAAACTAAGTCGCCCTGCCTAACGTCTCGGATTTCACTTAACCATTTCTGTCCATTCTACAGTGTCGGTAGAGATACTCTGATCCACCTACGCCAAAACATATCAGACAGATGTCTTACCTGTCTCCACCTTCTGCTCATTTTGATTGGTAAGCTGATCGGTGAGTATTCAAGCGACTGATCATTTGCTAGCGTTAAAAGTTGTATAGGACAGGGTTGGCCTTCAGAGCTACGAGTACCTTTGCAAGTCGCCACTAATTGCGGTAGCCTGTAAGCTGCCAAGATGATTACTGATTTTTAGTGAGTAGTAAGAGAAACCGTGTTTCTGAGAAAATTCATCGCAGCTGAACTCGGCCAGACGGGCAGAAAGCCGCTAGATGGTCTTTCCGTTCAATTCGGACTCGTCGATAACGCTTATCCGTCGGATTTGGACCCATTATCATACTGTTACGTGTCAGCGACCTATGTCACGAAATCGTGGGGACGGCGGCTGACCGTCTTGACTGATATTTAACTGCGATATATCGCGGCACATCCTCCACTATCATGCATGTTGTGAACATGCGGAGGACAGAGCTGGCCCCCAGAGCAATGACTACCTTTTTAAGCCGCCACCCATCGAGGCGGCATAGATACGTAGTGCCTGTTTGACTGTGTCTAACTGCGACGAACCTTCTCAAAAACACGAAAGATCCACCTACTACTCACCAACTTTCACTGCAGTTTTTCCGGTAGACTACATTGGTTTGAATGCATTGTTTGATTTTGTCCTTTGATCTTGAAAGCAATCCTATCGGAGTAGCACTTGTTTCATATGCACCAGTAACTCTGTGTTGATGCAATCATGCTACCAGTTTAGAAACGTTCTTGATGTATAGAAGCACTATCCGTTTATTTGTCCGTACTGACCACCACCGAGACTTTATTCTATTCAGGCTTCTAAATTGTTTCGTAGAAGTCCGTTGTTTTGTAACGCGGTATGGATGGTTCTCCTCCTCTCTCATTTCCATTGTGCTTCAGTTTGTTTTTACTCTTGCATAAAGTTTTGATGCAACACTTTTTGTGATTAATTGGATTGTTACTGTGGTAGTTCGATATTTTATCCGTGCTGCTCTTCGTCCCCGAGAACGAACATACCTGGGAATGACAGTTTATTGTCCTCCTTCAAATCAATCGTGAACTTGTTGTCCTCCAATATGTTGTGGATCAAATCGTGCGCATGATGCACTGAATTTCCTTGTATTATGACCTACGCATGGCATTAGCGATATGCCGGTACACAGTGCCGACGCTTCACTGTCGCGCAATCACGATCAGTCGCACATGGGCTAAGGGTACTACAAGGGTCGCCCGGTCCCCTACCCAGGCTCGAACCCGCACCCTCGGTTACAGAGCAGGTTACGGGCCGGCATATTATGGTATGTATCATCAGCTTATCTGATCCAAAGCTTTGGTTTGATCATTGGCATAGTGATGCACTCCCAGCTTAGCTTTACGATTTCGGCAATAATCTGTCATACGACAACCCCATGGGCACTGATTTCACTTGTTGATATATTTGTCCATTAAAGAAGAAATAACTGGACATGCACAAGTCCGAGAGTTCGCGCACACTCTCCGGTTTCATGTTTCCTGATATGCTCGGTTGATCCCGGAATACTTAAATCATAGTCTTGGCAAGTTGTTGGTCGATGTGTAGGAAGCGGTGACACCCTTTGTCACTACCCGTTCACACTTACTGCTCGCTACACTACGCTGCACACTAGCGCACTGATGATATCACCTCGACTAGTGACGAAACATTTGCAACAAAATTTCCAAGGTCAGAGAACAGTTTATTTAACAAATGAACAGCCTAAGCTACCCACATCTTTCATCTCACATGCTTTACTTTGAGACAAATATTTACTATCTTCATCCCAATGATCGCTTCTAGGGTGGAGAGTTTCAGTGCTGTTCTCTTTCCAAGACCGACCGGTTCGTCCTAATTTGGACTGTTCAGATAAGGTTAACCGGAGCCGGGAGTGAAACCCGACATATAGCGGTTGACGACTTACACCTCGGTCATTATGCAAGAGCTCCTCAAACAGAGCTTGACACAGCGGTTAGAAGTTGATTGTAGTGTTTTGGATTCCGACAGGCCCTCGATGCTCAATGGCCTAATGATATAGGAGCGAGTCGCTAACTACTATATGTCAGGATCCGATCACAGCTAGGGCTATCTTTAACTGAAGTGTCGGAATCAGGATGAAACTGGCTAATTATTTAGATTGCGACATCCTAGATAGTCTAATTCACATTAGGCAGGAAATTATCATGCTAACAACAGTCATAAATATTTCTTCACACACATTTTTCACAAAGCTGTCGAGTGGTGAATTGGGTTTTCGGAGTGAACCGCGGTTGGTGCCATTTTTTACTGTTGGTAGCCTCGCTTCACAGTGTTAGCGTGAGGTGGATACGAATGTTCGCCCCACGTGCTCGTTCTGCTTGACTAAAAAATCTTCCTTTCAGTCGCAACACAAGGCTAGCCATTTGATACTAGTCTGGATAACATCTTTCTAATCTTTTGTGTATATCTGCTGTTTTACCCGTTTTCACAAAAGTGGAACATTCTCCCGAATCCAGCACCTTCTACTCCCCCCACATTGCCGATTATTTTTTAAATGGGATTAGATATCGGACGTAGTTCCCTTGCATTTTTGGCTTTTCCTCTAGCACTCTAACCTACCTGATACTTTACTGCTTCAATCGGATGGCGTATGCCATACAGTTGCTGGGGAATTAACTTACGGGAATGGAGCTTTTCGCTTTGTTCACCAAACACATCAGAGGTAACGACCGTGCACAACATTTTGTGTACCGTGCTTCCATTCCCAACCCATGTGGTTATCGCTTCATTTCTACTTTGCGACCGTTTCGCCGTCACGTCAGCCATTAATTTCAGTAGGTGAAATGAAGGCACTAGTCATTATGAGCTTGATTTTCCCATTTTGCTCCTTTTGTGCGGTTTAACTGACGTCCGATCTTCATCTTCTACCGTTTTCCTCCTTTAATGGATCTGCTTATCCGCTCGACCTGCGGCATCGAAAGCGAACTTGACTTTGTTACTGCCCAACGCACCCCATGACTGCTAGATGAAACACCCGTAACCATTAAATCGATATTCCCATTTCTCGGCCATAACTTAGCCAATCCGCCAGAATCCTTCCGGGAACTCTCATTTTTAGTCCGGTAAATGTTTCGCACCTTATTTGTGCGGATTTCTTATATCGGGACATTCCGCGTGCTCGGCATGAGTCATCACTTGCGCTTCTGATCCTTTTGCATTTGCCATATTCGTATTGTTGTTTCTACTTTATTAATTCTTAGTAATAGGTGAAAGCCGAAATGATAGCAAGCAGTAGAAGTCTCTTAAGGTACCTAGAGACAATTGGTCACAGTTTTCCTCACTCAGATTGTTATTGCACACACGAAAGACTGCTGGTTTGCTCGGTCACACACTCGAACTTTGTTTTTTGTACGGAATATTGTCGCTCATGCTTTCGAAGGCACGATCTGAGTTTCGATCAACAATCGATTTACATCACAAGTAAGGTATCACATTGAATGAATTTGTCAAGTTATCGTACTTGAGCAATTTCCAAGTGGCCATCACTAGCTTTTCCAAGGCCTCGGGATGCCAACACGGCATATCCGAGAGCTAAGCCAATTATCGCCGGTATGTTTGAATATTACTGTGTGTTCAGTCCACGGCTTTTCTACCATCTCGGGTTATCAACCAACACGTCTTCCGGGAGCAGAGCCACTTATCAACGGCTACTAATTGGTTCAGTCTCTTGCCCACGTCACAAATGTCATTGCGTTTCCGATAATTGCTTCTTGCTTGTGATCGTCGTCGCTGCGCTTGACTGATAGATGTTGATGACGTTCCTTCGCTTTTGCTTCTCCTATCTATTTTTTAAAGTTTCACTCGCTCACTTACGATTGATTGCCACCCAGACATTTCCCTCTCGGCACAGGAGTATCCAGCCACCCCGACTCACATGGCAGCGCTAATAGCATTTGGGAAAGGCGGTAAAAATAAAGGGACAAGATGAGCGATATGCAAATAAGGTTGCACCATTTAAAAATAAACTAAATAAATCACCAGCTGTACGCCGTAACGGCGCTTCGCTGCCATGCGTCTACCACCAGCCGCGCGTAGGTTGAGTATACCGCTAGGACGCCCACCCCTACGCGGATTCCAACCGGTGACCTTATGGTTGCAAACCAGGTGCGCAAACCACTCGGCCACCGGCCGGCATTTGTGCAAGGTGTACTTTTCAAGTGGCATTGTGATTAGCTTGGTGTCATCACTCGTATGCACAGCCGCCATCGACTTTCTGGTTGCTTCATGTCAGGACAAGCCTTTGATCACTTCATACCTTATTACCAAATCGTTGCTTGTTCACTTTGCATTTATAACCAACCATACACACGAAAGTAGTCAGCAGACAAGCACAATAATGGCATCACTTTTCCCGTGTTTTCTGTTTGACCTGAGCTGGAACTCCTCTGAAGAAGCATCATTAAGTCTGTTGCTGAAGTCAACTTGCTTTATCCACTCGGCATTCTCACTGGCATACTGTTCATCGGCCAAAGTTCAACTGAATCCTCCAAAAATTCTACGGTATTATCTCGTTTTGTCTTCAATAAAATACTTTAAACATTCACTGCAGATGTTTTCGCTAACGAAGCACTATGGATGGTTACAGGCGTTCCTAAACCACTGATGTTTCCCACAATGTAGCTATGCAGCCTAGCTCACCCTCCATTATCAGTCCAACGGCGCTACGATCCTTATTGTTTCACCGATCGCCACATAACATCATTAGCCGGCCACTGTGATCGCTAATCGTTGGGAGTGGTTATGGTTGGGTTTGAAGGCCACACCGATAGTGACGCTTTTTCTTGGTTACTCTTTCCATGTTGTTTCCTGTAAGCATCAGTGTATATCCTATGGTCCACATCTTTCTGGTCTCGGTTGTTAATCACACATTTCGCTGTCCCACTCGCGGTTGAATGTCAACGAGGCCGTTCGGTTTTTGCTCAACACCAAACTGCACGATTGTTCCAATCACCACAGCAAACTTAATCCGGACGAGTGAAAGTACGAGTATGGACGAAAATAGAAAGTCAGTTAGGTAGAGCTAAAAAATTCGACGGCTATAGTCGAGATGAAAAGCAACAAGACCCACTATTTGAATGGTCTAATCAGCAGTTACTAGCAACTGACTAGATACACGACAGTCGTTGCGTTTGTAACTGTCTCTTGTTTGGGCGGGTGTTCAGTCCCTACTTTTGCCTATTGCGTAGCCTGGCCAACCGCTTTTTGTTACTGGCTTCATGTTTTAACAAGCATTCATCAGCCGGCCCACGCTTGTCTGCACTGAATCAGCTACACTGTCGGAATTCGGTGCGCATCGAACTAGCGCTTGGGTACGGACAAGAAAAGAGTCGCTCATAGCAACACTACAATGTCTGTTGTCGAACACCCACTGGAGATCATGTACACTACCCGTTCAGCGCTTCCATTGTGCTTGAGTACTGTTACACACGCAGACACACAACTGGTCAAACACAGTCTTCCTATTTGTTCACTTTGCACCCACTGACCATGGGTTTCATCCACGCACTAACGCTGCACGCAATGCACGCTGCGTTTCCAGAACGGTGAGGATCACGGCCGTTACTCCTTCCTTTGGGTTTATTCTCTAGGCATCTTTGCCGACTAATGTCCTTGTACCATATCTTGTGCATTTTTACACCTGAATTTCTTCCGCAAATGAATTCAAAAAAATGAACGAGGCACCCAGAAATTCTTTACTTTGGCAGCTCTCACTAGTTTATCGGTTACTCCCAAGCGTTCATTGTCAACTCACCGTTTTTTATGCGCCCTACTTTGTGTACTTATTGTGCTGTAGGCCAGCTTCAATTTGTAAGCCGAAGCACCAAGTTCATTTTGTCGACAGGTGAGCTTCCTAGAGTACATGTGCTTGCGTTTGTCGATATGCCTTCACGGTGTGCTCCCTTAACACACAAGCACTCAGCTGTGGACACCTTTCCTAAGTAGCTTCTGTACAATATGCTGCTGGTATGCCACGTTGCGAACAGAACTTTCTCCTGAGCGTCTTCCGCTAGATGGACGACCTTCACTTTGGTTTCTTTGCTTTTCTTACTTTTTTTTACCGGCCTTCTCAGATAGTTTGTCGACATCGAATCCAGAAACCCCGTTTCATCGTACGACACCAAGTATCCCTGTATCATAGATTGTGATTACTCACATTGCCATACGGCCCTAGTTGATACACTAACGAGGAACAATAACGGAAGAAAATTGACTCTATTGTGAATCGTTACTGCCCAAATAAAGGTTCAGGATTGCTTCCATGTTGGCGACACTGCATGGCTACAATTCGCCGGTTATCGTGCGCTAGTGGCATTTATACGAGACAACACACCCTCGAGGCTTTCGCAATTTTGTGCCCAAAGCAACTTCACCCCGCGGCTAGCTCCTAGTCTTGCGAACTTCAACCAGGCATTTCGACTTGGAAACGATAGAAACGCGTTGATTGCGGTGACTGCGCGTCGAATGTTGTGATGCCTCGAGTTGCGTATAGGGTTGGTAGCCTGGACCGCAGCATCAATGCATCACAATAGCTGAGATGTTTATCACCTCTAGCCAACGTGTTGAATAATGACGGTGATCACAGCGTGAAAGGTCAGACCAACGGTCAGCAGCAAATTTGGTTGTTATCAAGTCAATATTTCTACTCCTGTCGATGTCACCACATATTTGACAAACGAAGCGCGACTGTGGGTACGCGTTAAATGCATCTACCTGGCACGTCACCAAGTTACCTCACTCAGTTGATGTAACAAACAAACTTATTCAACGTCACCTGAACACATCTTCGTTATGGACATGCTGTTGCTCGCCCTTGCACAGGTAACGATGGTTTCAGACGTCCTGAAATCAAAGTGGCCTTGTCTGTCTTTCTACGATCACCAACTGCTGCATATGAACCCGACACCTTTGTTACGTTACTCAGGTCCCAGTAAGTACGACAAGGCATGCGTGTCACCCAGGCTGTTCGAGCCACTCGCTCACAATGATTGCAGCCCACCTCTCGAATTCATCACAATCGGTTTACTTTGCGGTGCGTGTATACTCTTTCTGTCGACTAAAAGTCAGATTTTCATCGTTATTTCCACAGATGCTTCGGCCCCATCGGTACCGGAGAACCCCTACGACGCCACAAGGTACGACCTAGTCTTATTGACAAATTCTGTTCTCATTTCCGACTTTCCTCGTCGCGTATCCAGATGTTCACTGAGTAAGGTACTCCATCTATCTCCGCTTCAGCGGTGGATTTGGTTTCGATGAAATGCCTTCCACAGAGGAGATCGCACCCGAGGATGATGAACTGCCCGGTATGTCATTCTGCCCTTTTTTGTACGTTTGATCCCTACAATAAGCTCTCCTGCATTTACCCTGCCTTCGCAACGATGCATCGGTGACTGTATACTCCTCACGCACAACATTACCATCTTTCTGCGCCTGTCCTTTAATCATCTCAGTGCTTTTATTTACCGTTCCACTCCCCAGCGGTTTTCATGATCATTATGGGATGTATTTATTGTTCATATCAAGAGTTCTCTTCATCCGTTATCTCTCGACTTATTTCTTTTGCTTTTCCTTGTAAAAATTGTGTTGTCTGCGGGTCCTCATGTGTCACCTGACTGCTTCCGCGGATGCATAAAGTCACACCACTTTGCACGTGGGCCAGATCACATGATTGCTTCGGCACTGCAGAACTCGGCCTATATATATCTGTCCGGTATATAGGACACTTTTAAGTAACGGGTTGATATCACCTATGCATAGGTTCTAGTTGATTCCCACGAAGTCAACTTCCCAACGCTTTGTCACACACAGGGTAGTTCATCAGCTGTCCATCACATATACTGTGCCTAGTATTGTCGATCACGAACTCATTGACTAGACATGTTTACTGTGCTGGTGGTCGGAGTGCTGCCTTCACAGTGTTGTTGAGCTATCTCACACCATATGTCCCCGAGTCGGTTTATTTGGCGTCTCCACTTAGATTTCTGTCTAAAGTACAAACTGCTACCTTATATAATAATATGTCGCACAATCGCTTCTTTCCCAAATTGCTCCAGAGCATGGTATCTCTGTATTTGTGCTTGATCTTCTGACTACCGAACAGCAGCTGCTGCTCTTGTGCTTCTGCAAAGCTTCCCTCCCGTTCGCACCGTCATTGCTGTCTTTCTGCCCCCTGCCATGCTGTTTTGCTTTGGGTGTTTGAGTTACGGTATATTGCATCACTACCGCTCCAATTGCTCACTCTGCCGCTGTGTTTACTGATCCGCTTTTCTTGGCTGCACATTCTCTTTCGGAATGAAGACGAACCATCTACAGCCACTCATGACAACGACACCGGCGCATTTGGTATGTTTCAACCTCAAATCGAGTTACACACTCACTAATCGCACTCTGTGTTTGTTTTGATTCTGTGTGCTGTTTGCTTCTCACCCACTCTGCACCAATCGCTTCTCTCACTGGTGTCGTCATCGCAACTGCGCACGCGCCATCTGCCTCTCATGCTTCATACCGGTCACTGGTATTCTATCTATGTGAATTTGTTCAACTGTTTTAGTTTCTTATTTCCTCCACCCATCACGCAGGGTGTCACAAACTCTGCTCATTTTGTCTCTCTGCTCTCTTATCTCACCTTCTTGCATTTCCTGTGGTTCACTGCCGAAGTTCGGTTCGTCGTATTTTTGAGATCATCTTATTCGGTTTACTTTTCGAGCCACCTACGTTTAATAGGCCTTGTCGATTTCTTGTATGACTACTACTGAAGACATAAAGCACTATCCAGCCACCCTGACCCGCCATCATTGAACTGATTGGTTTTCAGTACAATTCACCATCTGCGGGTCGGTGATACCCTTCTGTCTAATCTGAAACCCTCTTTGGTGTAGTGCTACACTCTACATACCAGACTACTCATTTACTTGACGTGCGTCTTAAAAATCCTAATTTCGACGACACTGCATTTGATGATCCTTGAAATCACAGAAAGTTTAGGAGTTTGGGATTTAGTGTTTGGGCACATATAGTGTAGTGGCACAGGTGTCTAACTTGAAGCGTCTGCATTCCGCGATCGAGGCCCGATCCTGCCTGTGCTTGGGTGCCCCGGTAGTATCGCAACCCGCTTGCAAACCTAAGTGACTGCGTGATTGCGAAGCGCCAGTATTGTGTTGCTGTAATGCTGATGCCCTTTATAGTGTTTGTTGCTATCCGAATCTCAGCCAACGGTCCGGCCAGTGTTAATGTAAAACTTCGAAACTACAGATTGGTAACAATAATAATACTAATAATAGTGCTAATAATAATAATACAATAATGTGTCAGCTGTACGCCATAACGGCGCTTCGCTGCCGTGCGACCACCACCAGTCGCACGCGGGCTGATTATACCGTGAGGACGCCCACACGTACGCGGATTTGAACCGGCGCCGCAGGATTACGAGACAGGCTCGTTACTTCTAGGCTACGGGCCGACTACAGAATGGTAGGTTATCAATGTTCGTCTTAGGTTACTTTAGGCCCTTCCTGGTGGCCTTCACTTGCCCAAATGTACCACCTGTCGGAAGCCTCAATCCGCCCACGTGTTCGACGGGTAGTTATGGTCTACCTGAATCCCGTTGCGCACCACATTCGTGAACTGCTGGTAGTGTATTTATCACTACAAGTTAGAGCACGATTGAGATTATTTACCCATGACTTAAGCTCACAATTAGCCATATACTTTAATAGGCGGTGAGCCAGTCGGGGTCACTCGTAACTTTCAAGGTCTTGCGAGGGCCCTGTAACGGCGTTTAGATGTTTGTAACACGATCTAGCGGGGAAGATGGTTTAGTGGTAAGTGCCAGTGTAATGGTGATGGTCAATAGTATGAATAACAGCTGCTTACTTTCGAAATCATCCGATCCACATACTCACGGCAAACTCCATTATCAAACTTTAATCGCAAAGAATGTTCACTTTTTCCGCTCTAATGCCTGCTAACTTACTTGGTGGATAGGACATTTTGAAAGCACTCCAACTGCTCTGCTGTGTCCTCCTCACGTCCTGAATCCCATGTACCAATCTGCAACTGCAGTGACTCATCTCTTAGTATCAGAAATTTGAGGTGGACGTGCGCTTCAAATTGGAACAAGGTTTCTGGGCCAAACCAGCTTTGTGCGTTGACACTACAGGTGTAGACAAGTCGCAGGCGATCTATGTAGCCCCTCTACTCAGTTTGATATAGCAGTCTCAACCAGGGCTTTCAGAATGGTATTTATCGACGATCATCCGTTAATCTTTGCAGCCAATCGATGTGAAGGGAGTAGACGCAACGGCCAACCAGGTAGCCAATTGGAGACGGACGGGTCACGCCCTGTAAGTGATCACACTGGATATAGCCGTCCGTTTACCTTGGCTGACAGCACTTTGTCAAGCTCCAGTCGGCCCATTGGATCGTTTGTTTGGCTAAATCAACATCAGGAACTTGTGTTGTTTAAGACATCGCAACGGCGTCATTGTCTGTGGATGCTGCTCAATATCACACCATAGTACAGACTGCTTTTAACTACAGCACAGTGTCGCGCGAAGGTAATCGGATCATCTGTCTTGTTTAGATGGCCTCTGTGCGTCTCGAACAAACCGTACGACGTCGATTTGTTGACTCCTGAGGGCTAGACCGAAGTATGTGAGTCGCTCAATTACTCTTTACCATCTGTGGGAATAGCGAAAATACACAGATTGTCATTCACAGTCACTAGCATGCACTTTGCACCTTCAAGACTGGAGACGCCGCTTGTCTGGTCTAATCCGTTACCGGCTCTACCCACTGTTAGACCGCTAATTTAAGTTATCGATCGTTTTGCTCTTCTCTGTACTTTCGTATGAGCGGACCATAAAAGTTGATGGGCAGGTTATATATGTATATGCGGCTTTGCAAAGCTATCATCAACCCTTACTGTTGGTCCAAGGCATGACATTCAATGCCACGATGGGTCCGGTGTTACTGTTCGAATCAGACCTATGATCACTTCGTCTTAAGAATTTTACAACACCCTGACAACGCGTTCATCATCACTCGTATTTGATGGAACCTTCAGTCAAGCACTTCTGATCTCAAATAAGAACGGCGCTGCTTATAGCAACTGGACCTCCGCCTTTTGGCCCCCCTCCATTTGCCTAACTGGATCCAGGAAGCTTCTGATCGCTTTCAGCTTCGTTCCGCTCACCCGTGCTTCATTTTTTGCAAACTTTTCAACACGTTAACTCTCACCTTGTCACTTTGCGTTCCCATCATTAATCACTTAAACTAAATGTGTATATATGTCCACGATTAACTCACTCTGGCCTTGCTAATATGAGAGCGTTTCGACAATTTATGCAACACTTTAGCTGTTCTTTTATAATCGCATAGCTTCACTGACTATCGCCAACCGGTTTACCAACTGTCGGCTTTACCACTCGTGGTTACGACACCACAACCGTATCTTTTTGTTTGAATTGTCGTGGATCGGTATCTCATGGATCTTCTAGACTGAAATTTATTGTGTCGAAACTGCACCCTTTCGACTCTTCTCTGGGCTCGGCATGCATCCTTATCCGCCTTCTTATATGTCCTAAACGTCCTGTTACTATCCCGCTTTTATTTGTTAGCAAGTGGCAAGTTAAACCAGCCGAGAAATATAAGTGGCACGCTGACACACGACCGCTGACGGTTGCATGTTTGCTGGGACACTGCGAGGTTACCGGCGCTTAGACAGATTTGAACTAGTAATTCGTAGATCTCAATCCAACCACCACTAGTTATCTGTTGCGCTTCCATTCTTGTGTTTCGTGATAACGTCTCAAATAAACAAACGGCATATTCTCCAACGAATTGAGACACAGTTCAACCGAGATCACTTGAAACAGCTAATTGTCTTAGTTCTATACAAGGATTCCGAGAGGATTTTCAAGGTGAGTGACGGGTTGAATGTATTGTAGCAATTAATTAAATGAGAACAATAAGAAATACAAATCTATCCAAATGTTCAAGTAAAGTAATACGGTCATTTGTGGAATCGTCTCAGGAGATCTGCCTCCATGTCGCGTATTCCATCGACTGGTTTCACTTCTACGCCCCATCTGGCTGTGTAGTGCGGCAAAATATCAACTAATCCATATACGTTTAGGTCTGTTTTTCATGCGCACGTTATGGACGATCAAGCTATCCGGCTCTTTACGAGCATCTCACCTCCTTTTATACCCCAGTAAGTCACTAGCAGTGGGCCGTGCATGGGTATGCTTTTTAGCTTGGAAGATCCAACACGCCTGACTGCGTCACACTTTGGAACCCCCACCCCACACTCCCAATTTTGGCAATTGGTTTCTCATTCTGGCACTGTCGTTGTTAGCTCTGGGACATAATTCCATTTTCTTTTCACGTGCGACTTTTCCCCACTGCTTCAGTACACCTAATTACTTGCCCTCTTTGGGATCATTTAGATGGTCGTCTCTAGTGATTTTACTCCTGGGTAATCATTTTCTCACCGGACTCTTTTATAGCGGGAATGCGAAAGGAAATCGAAGTACTAATCAAAGAAAACGTTGAACTGGTGGAGACTAAGTAAGTTGGAATTCAGCAACCCCCTCCACCCCACGGCCACAAAACAGCCCTCTTTGCTACGCCGAACTTATCGGCGGTTTCATTCATTCTACCTCGTCTTGCGCGCGCGCACACACACAAAACCTGTTCGACACCCATTTCTCGTACTTTTTGAAAATACCCAACAGCCGTTTACACGATGCATCACATGCATTTCTTTCGTTTGGCATGCTTTATTTTTATTAAAATATGTTAGCCAAGTGACGGATCACGCTATTCACATTGCATCTCCCTGTTGCTCTCTTGTGACTCTGTCTCTGGGCTTGATACGAGTATTAATACTACCTTTCAGCCAGTGTCCGCCCCACATGCATAATCTGATTCTTTTTGCCACATTCCTCACCTGGAATTTCCACCTCCCGCTTGTCTTGAATCGGTGAAAGCTGTGACACTTGTTCCCGATGTAACCTCTATCAAATTCCTAAACTAAAGTACAACGATGAATGCTATCCTCTCTACCCACGTGTCTTGCACACTCACGTTAGATTCCATCACTTCACCCAGTTCTAGCCTTTTGCGCATATCCTCCGTTTTCTCGTCACGCCTCGCTCTTGTCTTCGTACTGCTACGTTTCAGACCTCTCAGTGATTTCTTTTAACAGATTCTTTGTACGTGTTCTTTCTCGCAATCCAACTGCGCTACCGAATCACTGCGTTTCCAACCTTCTGTGGTACCCCTCATTTGACCACCCTTCACCCTCGGTGCTCTGCACCTTGGCGTTAACTGGTCTGCTATCCGATGCATGGCCTTCGCTCCTCGGCTTCATTAACGCGCCCAACTCCTTACTTACTTGTAATCTGAATTCACAATCCTACCTCGATTAGCCCAGACCTTTCCGTACTGTGATGGTTTGTGTATCTCAGCGACTCATTGTGCTATACTACATGGTGCTTTTCGTACCTTCAAGGTCACTCACTTCAAATTAGTCAATGACTAGAAGCCAGATAAAGTCAATTTCTTGCTACTCCAAGTTGGGGTTTAGAATGAGGGTGGCTCACTTCTTAAGACTGACTCTCTGTAGCTCATTTCCAATCTCTAGTTGCTTTGCAGACAGGTTTTCGAATCAAAGGCCTTATTTGAGACCCTAATCGTTCTCCTGTTAGGCTTGGGCAACCTGATTTTATCTTGCAATACAATCAACTCTTTATCAAACGATTTGTTGGACTTTTAACTGTATCAGATGATAATCAGCTACGTCCTACCTGTTGCGTCTAGCATAATCACTGGAGAAGTGTCTTCAGACTGGCAACTTGCCTCCAAACTTCCTGCAGTTATCTTTCTTCGACTACTTATTGGTCCTGGTGTAATTCGAATCACTGAAGGCCAGGCTAGTTTCCGCCTAACTCGTCGCTGCCTTGGTTGCATACTTACTCGATGTCAGTTATTGAAGCAGAATCACACTAACAGACCACCGACTATGATGGTCATCCTTGGACTGAAAGTTGCTTTCGACTTTTTTGATAATGCCAACTCGTAGTACTACTCCTGGTACAACTACTCAGTGGTAACCGTGTCAAGAAAACTCATTCCCATTCTGAAATCTCTACCGTGACTCTCGAGACCTAGTAAATGTTTACGGGAAGCTCTCTGGGGTTCTCCGTGACAAATGGGGTTGGCCAGGTTTGTACTACACCTGTTTTCCTTTTCTATTTTGTGGATGATATGAGCATCCATCCATTTTTTAACCTCTTCCGTACTGGAAGTTCTGCCAGGTGGCTAACTGACAAACTGGAGTATGCGGACGACATATCTCTCCTTGGGTCTGGTGAAGTGTCCGTGTAATTCATACTGAATATACTGACGTATAGTGTTGCACGCTTTGGCATGTGCTTTGCACCTTCAGAGTGTGTGGTGTTGTTACAGAACTGGGCCGATACGCCACCGGTTCTAGTTCGCACCGAACAGCCACTAGAAGTGATGGATCGGTCCACGCACCTTGGTAGCTGTGTCATCCCTGGTGGTCACATCAGCAAGGCCCATGTAGCTTTCCAGAGACTTAACCATCTATGGAGATGACAGGATTTCAGCTTGTCAGTAAAAGGTAGCTTGTGCATAACACTTCGACAAGGCCGGTTTTACTGTGTAAATCAGAGACCTGGTTAGTTCGCAATGAAACGGAGTGCTACTATAAATAAATAAATTTTATTCTAGAATATTTCAAGGCACGCCACACGCACTGGTGGAATCACCAATTGAGCAATTTTGAGGTCCGCCAGTTGGTTTTTGGCATAACGCCTTCTAGCGCCTCATTGTATACTTGCTGAAGATCAACCGCTTAAGTTGGCTAGTTCATGTTCTTCGTATGCCCGGGGACAAGCTTTCTCGGCTTGCATTCTACACCGTGGCTGAGCCAAATTGAGCCTAACTGAGAGTTGACCAGTCGATAACAACATAAGGGCCTGAAATATTGACAGGGAGACTTGACCAAGCTGGTGCCTGCCGCCTTCGTGGATGGGGATCCCTGGATGGTCTACACTAGTGGTTAGAGACCCCATCAAACACCTTGCGTTTGCGCTGTCAGTGCCGTTCTTGCATTTGGTTTCTTGCATCTAGTCGTTTATATCTCATCCCAATTAGTTTTAGGTCTTTCTCTTCTTACTCTTTTCTTGTGCCCTGTTTGTAGTAGACCTTATTTTCCTACCATTTTTTTCTGGCAACTGAATGAGATTGTAATCCAGCACATTACTCATTGTTAGCTGACTTTTTGATCACTATGCCAAAGCTCCGCGATCGGCGGCTTGCCTCATCAGTGAACAACGAATGTTTTCTGTTCGCCGCGCTGGTGTGAATTCCATATGGTCGTGGGCTTAGTTTCCCGATTTCTTGCAATCCTTTAGTCCTTTTCAGACTGCTCGCGTGCGACCCATCTACTAACTGTAGAGGCCCCTTCAAGCCTGTGTTGAGTTTCAGACACTTTGATTCTTATAGCTGTTCCAATGGAGCTTTTCCGAGACAACTCAGTCAGATCACACTCAGTTGGAAAAGTTCATCGCTAAATGACTCTTAACCTTAGCAAATGTTACATCACAGAATGCCTATCTGCACTTAGTTTCGGAGTTCTTTTCGCTCTCGAATTCTGTCACTACTAACAAACTATGAATTTCTGACACTCAGGATCTGATAAGCACGAGCTTTTGTTGCCGAGATCACATAGCCCCACGAAACCTATGCTGGGTTTTTCCGAGTACTACTGTCGCCATGCGTTAATTCCAACTGCACAGGTAATAGCTGAACTCTCCTCATCTAGACCGCTGTCATATGTCGACACAGACCGCACAGAACCCATATGCTCTCCCCAGTGACGTTACTGTAGCTACCATCTCTAATCGCAGTGACCCGCCCGAGCTCCCCAGTGACCACTGCTGTAACTACCGACATAATCCCCACTGACCTCTCTTGGGTTTTCCTCAAGATACTACCACTACGTCACAACTCAGGTGACTTACAAGCATTCACCTTCCTCCATAATTTATGCATTACCCCTTTATACTATTGGGTTATAAATCTAAAGGTGTAGAAGGAATGCTTTGCCTTTGTTTGAGTCAGTAAACGGACTCTTGCTGTCGGCCAGTCTATTTTTCTGGGTCCCTGTGCAGTCGTGCGATGTTAACCGTTTCGTCTCCACTCTCAGCTCGCGTGTACAACATCTGTCGGGTAGGTATTTCTAGACCTTGCTGTTCGCAATCCCATTGGGTACTTTGAACTTCGGGCACCTTCTGTATGGAAACAGCTAAAATGTGCCATAACAACTGCTACTGTGCTTCATGTTACACACCAGCCGTCCTTCAATCACTTGAAGTTTACCCGTAGAAACACAAGCACTTCATTTTTTGGATCCTATATCTCTCCGTGCCGTGGCGGCCTGAGCCTGTTTAGCTAGCGCACAGCGCAGATTAGATACACACCTTCACATGCTATTTTGCTGAATCATTGTTTTAGGAGCCCATCCAACTAACAACGCATTTTTCACTTCGATTTTCTTGCAGAAACGCTTTGAATGTCGTCAAAGATGATCTGCTCGCAAAAGTCGATAACTTGACGCTGTGAGTGTGGAAGCAGCATGTGGCACTATTTTTACACCGTCTTGAATCAACTGTTGCTAGCCATGTATTGGTTACCACTGCCGCACATGAATCATAAATAAATGGGGCTCATTGGTACTTTTTGCCTATCGCTATCCACAATTGTCTCTTTGATTATGGCCACAAAATTCGTAATATTCTAAGGAATAACGCGGAGTTCCTTTGCTTGTGACATCGAGGCCGTTTTCTCAGCTACATTTGACGTCACTACTGGGGAGCACTACTAATGCTCTCATTTTGTTTAGGTGTGACAAACACAATGTTCATCTTTAGCGAAACTGATCTACCTCGCATCATATCCAGCTGCCCAGTGACATCTGCTTACCTCACTGCGGTTTTGAAGTAATAGCCTCGTTTTACATGTGCATAGCTCTCCCCTCACTCATCCATTTTCGCTTTTGAAGTGGAGTATTTTGGAGTACTCAGAATTTGGAGCGATTGCGCCTCTCATTTTTCAATGTTCCACGGATTACCGATTTATTCTATAATTTGAAGTACCTGTATCAAAACATCCATGCGTACATCACCTTGGTGTATGCTGCGTTTGTTGGGCATTTTCTCGCTGTCGCTTTGGACCCTAAAAACGGTAACTGCTAGAATCCTCTCTGTGTTCCATGCTTGCTGTTCTTTCGCTTCCTATTGTAAGGCATCGAAAGCACTGGTGCTGGGTGCAGATGTACTTCGGACACTGACTTGGTAGCAGTTAAGCGTGTGTTTTGTTAGTATCCGCCTTTTCCCACTAATCCATTTTATCCTGCGATGCTAATCGTAGGTTTTTAGGCATCATTCCCCTCAAATTGTCTACCGAGGCTCTTGACACACCATGTACGGTGGATGCAATTACCACTACCTCTGCAATCATGCATGTGAAATCAGCACCATGAGGAAAATATGACAGCCGCAGGTTTATAAACGATAATCTCATTTCTTTCAGCATTAGAAGAAACATTGTCACCTCTACCGAATGGTTGTTGGCAGTGTCGTTAGCCGAAGATTACATGTCTTGTGCCTTGCCTGATTTCTCCGAGGTTGATGCGGCACGTCCAGAAACCTTTGTAAATCATTCGACCGAACCTAATCAGTGGGTCCATTTCACAGATACCAACTGCTTCGGTGTTTTCGAACCCGGTAGCTCTACCAGTTTTGTGCAATGTCACACAAATGAAAGACAACCAGTCCGTTGTTACATTCAGCGCAAACCCGCCTGTTTTGACGTTTTTGCCTTTGCGTTCTCTCCCATCACTGCTCTACTAGATCACGCTCCACTCTCTCATGGTCGACACATTTGCACGTATTTTTAACCGGGTTTCACTTCGCATCATCTCATTAATGTGCAATTCTTGACAACACTGTATCGACCCTTCGTGACTTGCGGCGGTGTTTTCCAGGGGTTTTGACGCGACTTTAGATTTCGTGATCCGGCTCCATGGTTGGTGGTATCCGGATTCCGAATTTGCCTGCCACTGCAGCCTCCTTAGGACAGCCACAGGACGCCTGCGTATTCAGATGGACCATGGGTGGTTTGCGCTGCACCACCCATATCTCTATCTATGCACTCCATGTCTAGTGTAAACCCAAAATAATAAGACTGGGAGCCACGTTTCATCAACCAGGCCGACAAACATTCCTTCAACATGCACAGCAGCAGCACTCCTATCTATGTGGGGATTCATACGTAACAGATTTACACAAGGCGTTGGTTGGGCTGTATTTCGCTCCACACAGGATGAAACCATTATTTGAGCCTAGCACGGCCACGTAGACTTGCACCTCGTCCCGCAGCAAAGATAAGCAGTCTTCAGGAGCCATTATTTTTGATGGAGTGTGTTAGCAAGGTAGCCGCTGGCAACATTCACATCACACCGGTGATTTCAATCAACTAACATAGAATTTAGTGGAGATTATACATGCAAAATTAACACGGGATATTCTGCAGAATAACAGAACTGAACAAACCAAGTGCAGTAGAATACTTCAGATTAGGGAAATTTAGTTTAAATGTAAATCTGTGTAGCCCAACTGTATTGACGAAGCATGATGTTTGCACCATCACCAAGCTATACACTTTAACCTGCCGAACTTGCTTGTGCAATGACCTTACCTGAACCAGCCGATGAACACATCAGACATATAATCGCGACTTCCTTCGACCAAGAGATTGAAGCAAACTAATCCCGATACAGACGTTATTTTCGTAGACAAAATACGCACCTATCTTGATAATAGTTCACCATTCTAGAGTCCTCGTAGTTCAACCAAACTCATTTGTTGAATACCTTAGACGAGCGGGCGCAGCCTAGACCTGCAACTTGCTTCTGCGACACACTACACTGTTTAGTCGTGCTGCCGTCAAAACCGGACGATTTCCAGCGTTATAGTAGCACGAATCATTCCGCTATCTTCGCTGCAGATTGACGGAGTATCACCCACGACATGTTTCTCAAATGTATTTATATCGATGACGTACGCAAACGATGTTGAACCGCAGCCAGTCACGCATATCTTCGTGAATACGTTTAGCCAACTATAATTCAAGCATTAACTATGTTGCTTTTTTATCGAATCGCTTTGACTATAATACCAAGTACCTTTGTTAACGCGATAGGGACCAGAGCGATCTAACGAGCAACACAGGACCCAAAAAGCATTATAATCGAACGCTAGAAGTGAACTCAAAATAGGCTTTATGTATCCGGATGTGTGCAGTTTTTCGGCATTTTACATCATGCTTTGCAAATGGACTAGAATAATTTCATCAAAAATGCAAAAATTTGCAACTGAATGGGCGCATTCGAGTAAGCCGCAGTACCGAGCAGCAATTGTATTTAGTCGAGAGGGTAGAGTTTCACCACAACACTACTCCATACATGGTTTCAAAAGGAATGAATCGCGCATTTGCAATAGTATCTCGACCTTTGTATTCAAAATATGGATGTAGTTAGACAGCCTCATTGACTTTGGAAATAGTTTGATCAAATAAGGTCACCATCTATTCTTGCAAAATTGGAATATCTAGTGTGGATAACGTAGCAATTATATTGAACGTAGCGAAACGCGCCATGCTCAAAAGCATAGAGATCTTCTATCAGTTCGTCCGATCCCACTGCTCTTATCCACATTACGACATGTTCAAGCCCAACTGACTTATCCAGTCAGCTCGTACTATTCTCCTATGCTATTGACTGATGACTTGTATGTTCCTTTTAACTAGAATTTAGCTCTCATTAGGCAATCACTGTCTGGCGAAGCACGTTATGTAACCAGCATTGCTTTAACCGAAGAGTCAAGTGCCGACCATCTGCTGACGGATTCCAGCATCATTCCCGTTGTTCCCACCTGGCATCATCATTGCTTCATGAACACGGGGTTTAAAGCACTGTCAACGGTGCTCATATCTCTGCCGCATACGATTAATTGGTCTTACTACAACCTTGCTACTGTTCACCTTCTCTGTTGAAATGGAGAGGATTGTTCTTTAGAAGCTACCGACCTTTACTAATGTACACCCTAGCATCTCAGGTAGTTAGATCTCGGTTGTTACTGTGGCTGCCCCCCTGATAAGTTATTTGCTTTTTCAATGTCGCTACCTGATGTCACACACCGAACACTGATCATTTGAGGGGTTTCAAGGTCGGTCCTCAGGTTATATTCTGTGACAACGCATCTGCGGCGATTGCACTTCATTGTCAAGTGCCAGTTTGACTCTTCCACTTTCTGCGAGTACATGCGCTCAGTCGTCATTAACCTATCTATCGCGCTTCCTAAACTTATTGCTTCTATTTCAAAAGTCGACAAAACCTCGTTTCCGGGAGTTTTCGAGTCTTGTCTATCTTCCACTAACACACACTGATCCTCAGTACATCTTTCTCACATGCAGGAGTACTTCCGATTGACTAAGCTGCGGGTTGTTTGCCCCTAACCGTTTGCATCTCTTTACTTTTTAAACGTATTTTTCCGCCACTTCAGTGAAAACGCCTCCCTCAAAGAATCAGTCACTCTGCTGACACAAGTCCGCACCAATTTACAATCCGAACTGAATTCCACCGACCAGCTACTTGGCGATGCGAGAGCTGAAGTCGCGGAGCTCAAGGAACGTATCTCCTTGTTGTCACGCAGATTTGAGGCAAGTTTCTCTTTTGATGTGAATAAAATTCTAAGCTGATAATTGTATCTGTCTCTGAACCGTACGGTCTTCACATACCGTCACATACTTTTCATTTAATTGTGCGTACACCATCCACACCTTGAGACAATTTCGCATGTTTGTGTGAAGAACAAATAGTCAGGGACTTGTGTTGCTTATCACGGGACGTCAGCGTGTTTTCCCTGTCGTGATATTGTTCCATTCTTAGTTCAGACTCATCTTCAGCACGCTATTTCGTCACGTGGCCTGTACCTGAATTTCCCACTAGTTCTTTCGGACTTACCGGTCAACATTCTAACAGGCGCAATCATTCAATGGCTAAATGGTGGCTCAGTTAACTCAACCTTAGTTCATTGTTCGTACTATGGTTTGTTTACTTCAAACATCAATCATCTAAACATCGAAGCCCAATGAATTAGGTTACTCAACTCAGTTTTCTGTGATAGCCAGTTTCCTCGTTAATTGATTGAAAAGGCAGAGGTAGAACTACCCCTTAAATTCCCGTGACTGAGAGGTATTCAATTCGCCGAGGCTGTCGATCCCTCCACTCTTCTCCATCCAGTCGCCCCTCGTGTGTTATAGGATCACAGTTAGACTGATCAAATATTGGGATGCCGACTTTTCACTTCGGATATAGCGCGATCGCTTGAGATTTTTTATGACCTCTGATTTAGGTGTTCATGGCAGCGACAAAAATTCGGCAGCTTTTGCTACGACCAGTTGATACCCAACACTGCTACACATTTTTTGTACGTGTTAGCACGCTCACTAATGAGTGTCATTGTCTTTCGGAGCTTCCAATGTCCGGATCGTGGTGACGCTATTAACCCCACGGTCCACGATCTGCAGCTGAGAAGTACAGCCAACCCATGGCCTAAAGGACCACAAGCCTGCCTTTTAATCCGGAGGTCACGGGTTCGAGTCTGCTTAGGGGACCGGGCGACTGAGCCATATATTTAGCCCACGCTAGTGCGCCGCAGCGATGCGTCGGTGCTGGGTGCTGCTGATGCTTTGAGGAGTGCGAACGATGTAACACTGTGGATTTGCAGGTTATGTCATGTAAGTGATTAATTTCCGCGATCGGAATTGTTCTACAAAATCCTATCCTTTATCGGCGTTCCGCACCTTGTTGCGTCATACAAATTCACCCCTTTTGCGATTTGCCGAGGCCATCGCGATAAGCCGAATTACACCAGCTTTATGTATCCAAAGGCAATTAGTTATCAACGCGTGGTTGCCGTAGTCCTAATGCCAACAACATTGACCACAGCCATGAATTTGATTGGCCTGACTGTGCCCTATGAGACTTATAAGATGATTTCTCGGTTATTTTATTGGTACTGACGAAATAACACGTAATGCTAACATTTGCCAATATTCGTCTACTCATTTCGCTGTTTAAAATGTTACCTCTCATTAACGTAGTGTAACCTATCTTCACTCTCTACCTACCGTTTGGAATTGCTGACCGGCTTGAGAAAGTAAGTTGTCTATCTTTAATGGAGTTGTTTCGGGTACGGTTCTTGTGATCGGATTGCCTGAGGACTACTTCAAACTGAACCGAGGTGTCAGTAAAGATTGCGTGTCGCAATCCAACCACTCGGCGGGTACTCCAAAACCAACTTTGTGCATCTGTAGTTTGCCTCGATCGTCTACTCCTTTGAACATAATCACATTTACCATTATGACTTTAGCGACTACGAGGCCTAGACTAAGCAACCGCATTAAACGAAACAAGGAAACTTTAGGCTAATGAACTTACTATACGCACGGTCTTTGGCGGAGCAAATCAAACGTAACTTCCAGTTACTGTGGTTCTACACTTCAAGTTAAAGACAGTAATCAACTTACAATTAGGTTTGCAATAGTATTGGGAATGGAAGAAAACTGGAAAATGTGCGGCGGTGTGGGCAAATGATACAGCGTAACAGTTTGATGATCAGCAGTCTCGGACGAAATGTTTGACTTTGAAGAGTCAAAGATATTTTAATAATGCAGGTGTTTGAAAGAAACGTGTAAATTTATGTAAGAATATAAGTGGAGGGTTTGGAACTAGGGATATCATGTCCTCAAATAGGTAATCCGTTTTGGCTGAATAGTCAAAGTTCTCTTCGGACTTAAGAGTGAGTGTTCATTCGTATTCATTCGTTCCTTTCTCAGCTTGGTCAATGCTTTCACGATCTCTGCATATATGCCATCTGGCCACTGGTCTGTTGGCGTTGCTCCATCGTTCCCACGGTTTTCTCTACAGTCGTGTCAGCATTTCTCTTTAACAGGACATTGGAGGATCAGGACATCGGAAACGCTTCACCCGCGCCGAAATGTCTCGCGTGTTATCTGAGCGAAATCAATACAAAGAACGCTTGATGGAGCTACAAGATGCTGTTCGCTTCACTGAGACGCTTCGTGCCGGCCAGAAGGGACATCCCGAACTGCTCCTAAGTCTTAGCTCTCCAAGTAACAAGTGTGTAACAAGTGGGACCCAGTCACCCATCGGACAGTCCTCTGCTTCCACGCGACCTCTCCAAACACTGCAAAATTTGTAAGTTCTCGGGTACTTTTTGAGTCCAGAAGTACTGACACCGCTGTTTTTCTTCTCATTACCTTAACTCGTTTATCTCACTTCTGAAATAGTTCATCACACAGGTCTAACTTAAATTAAAATATTCCCGATGGGATAGGTGCACTGTCTCGCATTGTCTTCAGCTTATATACAATGAAAGATTCGGAACGAGCGGGAGTCTTTCTTTGAGGCCTTTAGTGATAAGCGGAACAGTCTCGGCGCATTCCGAATCTTTCTTTGTATATCAGTTCACCTGCGCCTGTGGTGCCAGGTACTTCAAACACACGACCAGGCGTCTGTCTAAGAGGATAGCGGAACCCTGTCCCGCCACTTTACGGCACGGTACAGTTAAGAATGCCCATAGCTTCATCCTTGAACACCTAATTAGTACGGGGCATCATGTTCGGACCGATGACGCTTTCAAATTTCTATACGCCGCATCTAAACCGAACCCAAAAGAACTAAGAAAGCGCCTGTTGGCTCCTTCGGAAGCAATGGCTATCACGCTGCTGCAACCGGTTATGGAAGCAGAGGACTCTTATACAAGCGCCCACGCTGCCTTGGCCGGAACAATTGACACCATCTGTACCTACCCAGGACTAACTGTGAGCTTTGACGCCAAACCAACCATTTCTTTTGTTATGTTTGCTTTCCAGTGTTTGAGATGTGAAAGCGCGTGACATTTACCACCTGATTGTACTGACTGAGCTATCGATTGGCTTCTTGGCCTTCCGTTGAAATGTGACCTAACCATTCCCTACTGCAGCTTTAGATAACTTATCATGTTGTATCAATTTTTCTCATAACTGTAAATGCCTGTGGAGAGTTATCGATAAGAGATCTCTTTACAGCAACTCCTCGTATTCTATTCTATTCAGTTCAGATTGACAACTTGTGAATCGGGCATTGAAGTTCAGTGGGTCAAGTTACCACGACACGAGTCGCCAAGATGACACTAAGTGACAATTACGATTAAATGAAATGGAGAGCTGCCGCTTGACAAAGAATTACCTAGATTTAATTTGCACCACATATTAACAAGTAGGGTGCGTTAAAATGTACATGGACAGCTAGATGCGTGAAATCAAATGCAGTAACGCCACTGACTGTGAGGCTTTTTTTGTCCGATGGAGTCTGTAACCACTGGTGTGGGTAATCCCGGGACCACCATCCACGAAGACGGCACACACCAGCATGACCATGCATCTCAGTCGGTTTCTTCATGTTGTTATACCACGTTATAGCCTGACCACCTCGCTGTTTCACCCAACTTGGTGCATCCACGGTGTGTAATACACGCCTCTGAAGCGGGTCAACGGGCATGCCGAGACTATGACCTAGCCAACGTAAGCGATTAGGATTCAGCAAACAATGGTGACGCATCAGAAGACTTCTTGCCAAAAACCGGCTTCCTGATCTCAGCACTGCTCACTTGGTGCTCCCACCAGATGTGGGCAATAGTCAACAAGTACTGGTGGTCATACACGGCCAAGCCTCTAATGTCTTCATTACGATCTTGCCAGGCCTCTGATCCGTACGGTAACACCGGCGTTATCACAAGCTACCTTTCACTGTCAAGCTGAAATCCCGCCGTCTGCATAGATGGTTGAGCTTCTTGAATGCCACACGGGTCTTGCATATACACGAAATAACTTACTCAGTGACGTGACCACCAGGGATGACAGAGCTACCAAGGTACTTGAACCGATCGACCGATTCCAGTGGGTGTTTAACTCATAACTACGACCGGGGGTATAGCCGTACAGTTCTGTATCCACCATACACTGAAGGTGCAGAGTACATGTCGAAGCGTGTAGCGTTCTGAACCAATCTGTTCAATAGTAGTTATAGGGGCACTTCAATCCAAGCAGAGCTATGTCGTTCGCATACTCAAGATTTGTCAGTTGTTCACTTGGCAATACTTCTGCATCGGGAGTGGTAAACAGGGTGAAATCTTTTGTGTTCATGTCGACCACAAGGTCGACGAGGAAAGAAGATACAGTACAGACGTAGCCAACCCATTTGTCGTGGGGAACCCCAGAGAGAACTTCCCGTAAGCCCTTACTAGGTTCCGAGGGTCACGGTAGAGATTTCAGAATGGAAATGAGTTTTCTTGACACAACTTTCAAGGACAGGTAGTACCACGAGTTGGCATTATCAACAAAATCGAAGGAAGCTTTCAGGTCAAGGAGAACCATCATAGTCAGTGGTCTGTAATTAGGTTTCTGGTTCACTTCTTGAGAACGTATAAGTATGTAACTAACGCATTGACTACTAGGGCGGAAGCTATCTTGGTTTTCAGTTTTTTGATTCTCGCCAGGACGAATAAGCATTTCGCGATTTATCCCGAGGGTGATTTGGATGCAGTAGAAATAAAGCTGTTGCTTCCCAATGGCTTTAGCTTACGGCTCCTCACCGCTCATTAACTTTTCGGTCTTCTTACCAGTTACTGTGAAACGCGGTGCTTAATACCAATCGGAATGTTTGCATGTTTTGATCAAACCGATTGCTACCACCACAGATCAATTTACAATCCGAACGTACAGTAGGCGTCGAAAACATTTTTCATGGTACACTTGAAACGATTCCAGTGAGCATTCGGTCCCCAGCTTATTCATCACTGAGAATGTGTGGGCCAGATCGTCATGACGCTGTTGAATTTCGGACTTCGAATGCAAGTTCCTAGTTGGGTTATATGTTATGTGCTTCTTTGAAGCGATAACAATGTGCTCCAAGCGTGTATGCATTGGGGAGCATGACACGTGCTCCAAATTGACCGACGGTCTTGGCTCGATGTGCACTATCTATAGCTGATGGTAATATGATCAGTTTGGCTCCATCTCACCAAGGAATTCGGTGGGCATCAGGCAACACAATGTGAACGCTTGTGCTGGAAATTAGTACCGCTGACATAAACATCGTGGTCGGCGCATAGTTGTGGGAATGGATCACTATCGTCAGCTCGGCATGCATCGATCCCGAAGCGCTCTCCCAGGTGTTGTTCAGAATATGAAACGCGACCGTTGAGCATTCAGATCACCAACAGTAGTCACGTGATCAGTATTTTATGCCGTGCGAAGGGGGGATGAGAGTTGACGATTGAAATAGTCTCTGATTCTCTGCCCTAACTACAATCGTTGCCTCCTAAACGGAAGCGTTATAAAGGCACCTTTTCCTCAAACGGTGCGTATTTACCCGAATATAGGTTTGAAGTCGAGCCATGCACCTACGGCTTTTTACCGGTATCCTGTTGTGTAAGTTGTCTCTACTATGTTTTCTTAGGGTGCTGTCAACCCTAATAATATTTAGCACCATTAACATCGTATCGCCAGAGACTCAGAGGATGTAGTCATTTCGGCTAATTCGGAATCATAAAGTCCAGAGTGCGTAATGACATTGTTATCTTATATACGTGTTTCGGAGACACAACACATGTCAGTACTAGGAGAGTGACGATTGCTTATTGGTCGATCTGACTCAGAGTGCAGAAGTTAAACAAACTTATCTGAAGTGAGACTTGATTTGCTTTACGACATCAGCTGTGTGGTCAGCGGCGTCTCTTGCTCAGTAAACCAGATAAGAGATGAGATGGTTGAGATAAACAAGAAAAGGTACGTGTATTGTCGAGAGGGCAGGTGATACTCGCGGGCTGCCAATGGTGAGTGTGAAGTTTGTTTTGATGTAACAGTCTGAGCCACAAGGAAGTGGGGAGCAACTCCGGTTCTTTGAGTTTGATTGCAGAGATTCATCGCGATCTGCTTACAACTTATCACACGTAGTCTTTGAGAATTAAGAACAGTACCCCTGTTTTTTAGACCCTAATATCTTACGCATCTGGACCACAACCAGCTGCACTTGGGAGTTGGTTGGTTTTCACCAATTTGATTAGGCTCTTCCTGGCTTGAGGCAGCAGTAGCCACCCATAGTGCTCTCCCACCATGGCGCTCGTGCTCTATGCAAATCGAGCTGTGAGCTTATAACCCGTCACCAGTCACTTTCATTGGCGGCGTTTTATAAGAAGACGGTCATCGACCTCTCACAAACTTCGAGGAGTATGATGAACTTGATGAACTTGGCCTCTGAAGGCACTTGGAATGTGCCACTCAGGTAGTTCAGTGGGTCGCGGATGTAAACTAGCTAACGCATCACATCAGGGTCCAGTCTGGTCGCTATTCTCTGCGGTTTAGACGACGATCCACCGGTTATATGGTCAGGTCATTTGTCCTGGAGTAGGCGTGTAGTGCCAATATACTACAACTCACCTATGGCATATCATCTCCTAATCAAGTTACTCATACTCCCCAACTCCCACCTTCGGTTGACCACAGTTGCAAAGCATGCATGATTTAATCTGTAAACCCAAAGGCGTATCGAAGGAGGCAGTCCACCCCGGACGGCATATGACCGGGGGGCGGCAATTTTAGTTACGTTGCTTGTTCGATGCCAAATATAAAGGACGAAATTTCCAGATAAGCTGTGAGTTGAATATTTTGATATTACTCTGTATGATCAACAACACCTTTTCGCCATGTGTCGCACCTGTGCAAACGTTCTTCCCAGCGATCCTCTTACTTGTCACACATTTACTTCAGTGTCTCGATGATCCATTTTTTCGTAAACTAGTGTCCACCTTACCCTGAGCCGATTTTGAGGGTTTACGGATTTATAACTGCCAAGGGGGGGGGCGAACATTTTGAAAAAGCAGTTGCTACGCCACTGAGTAGACCCTTATCAAACTCATTGCGATCTGAACCTGCCACGTCCTCTGCCTTTCGAGGCTAGGCGTTGACTCAAAAGCCGTTAGTGGATTCCTTAGAAGCGCACGGCATGCGTATAACGTGACCCAGCCTTCTCAGCCGGTGCAGCGTGTTGTATTCCAATAAGAGCAAGGGGCCTATCCGCAACCCGACTTCAGCAACCGTACCTCGGACCCGCACAAACGGTAGTCAAAACAAAATCACGACGCACTTGGAACAGTGGATTCTGTCTAATGACTCGTCTCTTTACAGCTTTGAGTGTATTAACGATCAATCGACAAACGTTCGACTAATCAGTTGCCAGCTGGGCACACAAGTGCACTTGTGATCGTAGAACCATCAATTATCCCACACAGCGCCGCGGCACTAGTCTGTCGAGAGGTGAGATCCCTATTACCTAGAAGTTACAGGTGGCGTGGTTCCATCCAGGATTGCCGCTCGTACTAGATTACCTGCGTCGACTCTTATGCCGTGGTACGCTGTCGTTACTGCATGAATTTTACCAGGAGGCGCACCAACCTTCTCCTCCACTTGACAACTGAGAAATTGTCTCAGCTCCTTGTCAGGTAAGCCTATCAAGACGCACTGCGTACCGAACTTTCGCTATCTTGTTCTAATGACACTACGTATCATTGGAATAGGATCTCGGTCGTCAGGCACGACGCCTAAACATCTGCTTTTGGTGCTATCAATGCTCACCGTACCGGTCACTGGATATCCGAGAGGTCCGTGATAATCCACTTCAGCTAACTATGTCGCGAGACAAAAGATAAGATATATCACAAAGCGAGAAATTCCCCCGTTTCGCGCATCAGGCGGAAGAAGTTACGATGGTTAACGACAGCGGTTGTCTTCATTTCCGATGCACGATGAGGCCACCAGGCTTTGCATTCTCGGATTGCAGCAATCACAGAGCGATCAGTCTGATCTCAATTGTTGCTAACTTACCTCTTGTATTCTCCATAGAATGAGTCCCACTCATGAAGTCAGGTTCGCTAGGAGCAAGCCGTATTTCGCCGAAATTGTGGCTGTATCGGTCACATTTTCACAGTACGCCAATTATTAGAACATTACTACTATTATAACATTGTCATAATCATTGGAGACCTGCGGGAATCGTGTTTCTCGATATCTTAGGGACATTGGATTCGGTGGATCGATATTCCCTTTGGAACTGGTTACTCAGAATGCTGTATGCGCACAGCTCGGGTAGAGTGAGGGCTTATGACGAACCACCGTCACCCTTTAATATATCCAGTGGTGTGAAGCAATATTGCCTGCTGTCACAATTCCTTTTTAATTTCACGCTTCACGGAGTACTGGGAACGGCGTTCACTGGGCAGGATCAATGTGTAGAGTTGCTTCCAGGTGGGCTTATTCCTTGACTTGGAGTATGTGATAACTCTTAAACGTGCCAAGCTACATTGAATAAATTGGCTCTGGTTGTTAGTCGTTTCCAGTTATGCTTTGCACCCTCAAAACGTGAAGTCCTTCCCACAGATTGGCCGGGTCTCACGCCTTCGCTGACCCTTGGTGGTGGTCATCTAGGAGTCCTCCAGAAATTTAAGCGCTTTGCTAGCTATGTTAGCGTCGGTGGAATAGATGAGATAACGAACCATAAAACGAAGTCCGAAGTGTTTGCCCATCTCCATTACCTGTAACGCCGGCGTGACATCACTCTCACTCCGTGCGTTCAACTCTCATATACGATTGCGAATACTGGCCTATCAAATAGACCTACCATCGCTGTGTTCGCAGCTTAGCTCATGTCTGTTGGGAACCGCGTGAGCAATGAGCGTGTTCGGCGTTGTGTATTTGGTGCAAGAGCGGGTGAACCACTCAACACCATTATATCACGTGCGAGGATTCCAAAGCCAGACCACATGATGCGCATGCCAGCACATCGATTCCCGCTTTATGCGTTTATTGCTCGATCGGGGTGGGGATGAAAGATGAAAATGGGTGACTAGCCAAAGATTTGTGTAGTGTCTCCCAACACACTCGTTTTGATCTGAAAGATGATGAACACGCTTGGTTGGAGGCACTTGTTGACATGGCAGTGGGCTAACCCCAATGGCATTTGTGTTATAAGTTTCTTTGTTCCCTCTTCAACTGCGACATCACTCTCTGTGCGTATTAAAAAACACAACCCGAGTTCATCTGTTTGTATCTTCAATCTCATACGATTTTGAAGTCCACTCTTTTCTCATGTTGCGGCACAGTTGGTTGTTTGTTTTTCATTTCCAGCTAGCATGAATAATGCTCACGATGATGATGGTGCTTACGACGATAAAGTCGCATACACATCTTGTGCTGTTCGTGAATCTGTAGGGGATGTACGAATTGTTGACAGCGGAGTCTGTCAGGGCGATGATATCTACTTCAGAAATTCAAATTATCCTGCGCCTAAATTCCACGAACCCTTTTCAAATACAAAGTCTGGGAAGATTAGCAGCATAGCCGGTTATGTTTCAATATCGTACAAGAAATACGTCATAAGCCACAATGGTTATACGCATGACACTAGTTCATTTCGTCGTCATACCTTCACTGCTGATAAGTTTTGCCGCCGATACAAGATACCTTCTTATTCGATCTCCTTCGCTGTTAAGTTCCCATTCCACCATAAGTTTATTGGGAGTCTAGCTTCATGAGCCAGTGACCATGCGACTGTCACCGAGACATTCTGCTTACTCTGAGATCCATTTGACATTGGTCATCCAAACGCGCAGTCTAACCGAATTTGCCCCCATGGCTATCAGATTTCCGTACCGCGTTATTCTGTTCCGTCCCTCTTTTCAAATTTTTGTCCATCTCTATATTCTATCGGTATTTCCTTCTATCTGCCACCTCTTTTCTTTCACACCTTCCACCGGCACCTCTGTCGTCTAGCTTCAGATCCCTTCAGATCCGGCCCACGATTCCAACTGACTTTCCATCCCCCTCCCCTAATGTACCGTCGTCCATCGGATTTTAATTGATACACCTGTTTACAGATCGTGAGTGTGTTCCACGCTGTTATCTTCTCGGCTAACATTTTCTCCTATCGAGATGTGGTGAACATCACCGTTGCAACTGCCCATCTGCTATGAGCCCACATGCACATATCCGCAGTCCAATGGTCTTTCGCAAAATCTTTTTCACCTCCCACCTCTGTGTACATATTTGAATCCCCTTTCTCGTAATTATTGAATTAGTGAATTGCCTAACAGATTTCACAGTTGTTCACCGACTTTTAACTTTCTGTATTTTATATTCTTTCGTGGGCTCTGTGCCTTAATGCCCATTTTTGAAGTTTGGAACGATTTTAAATGCATAAATAAATGATATATTCTCGACAACGCGAGGCATGCTTCGTAGGCATAATCAGGGTGAGTCTACAGAATCGTTACAAGTTTACCTGTTACAGCGGATTCATCTTGCATGAATACATATGTGAAGATATTTGTATGTGGGAGTGTTATTTGTATTTGTAGATGTGCTGCTGTATTTGTGTTCTGTCGAATCGTGCGAATACGGCATAGCAAATCTTCAGTGTAGATGAATGACGTCCGCGGATTGGGTTAGGTCGTTGGGTAGGGCAAGCAACAGTAACTATCTGTAGGCGAGCCACATCCACGACGTCGCAGTGTTGTTAAACAGACACCTGTGGTTTCGGTAACTAACTATCAATTTGTTGCTACACACGGGCTTTCAAGTGTTTTCTTGCCTCCTAAATCGTTCTTTCAGTGATACTCTCCAACATGATAACACCTAGTTCTCTCTCAAACCGATCACCTCCATGTACGGAGAAATGTTTTCCATGTGCACATTTGTTCTCTCGCCTGTGTGATGGTTCTGTCTCCAACAAGACGAATTACTCGGATTGTGTGTTGCGTGTTGTCCATGTGGAAACACTACACCATACGGTTGGTTACGTACTGGTTTGCGTTCATCCGTACTGAACTCCAACTTTGTCAATGTCAACCGAAGCGTGAGTCGCGGTGAGCAACGGTTATCTCAGCGGTTACTATATGGTTAGAGGGTTTATTTTGGAGCACATGTGTGAATGGACTGCCATACATAATCTCAGCGTGGACCGCGACTCACTTGGTCAACTCGATCATTGTGGTAAACGTTAGCAACCGTGAATCGCTGGCTTAAGGGCATGGGTTTCGGCTAAAACTCCACTGACCTTGGTTTCCAGCGCAGTCTAGCTATCTCAACCGGATCAGTGCAAGTGACTACGAACTCGGCCATAAAGCGCATGCGGTGTTGCAGACAGACAACACCCAACATCCGTCGCTCGTTTGATCGCACAGTCTGAAAGCTGCTCCTTTGAAGATTGTAAAGCAACTGCATGAGTTGGAAAGCGTCTCTTGGTGTGGGTTACTGACTATCATGTATCGCATAAAACCAACGCAGAGCAACGACTTCCTTTGCAAGCCGCCACCAATCGCGGTGGCAAGTATTCTGCTAAGGCGACTACTGATTATTTTATATATATATATATATATATATATATATATATATATATATATATGTATATATATATTTACATGTGCCCCATGTTGACTCTGATGTTGCATTCTTAATGCTTCTTCACCGTAGTTCAGCTAAACCAACTTAAACTAGGTCTTTTTAAGATGGATAAATTTCATTCCACTTTATTTGGTTTGTTTTGCCTACCTGAGTAATTTTCTATTAACTGGTCACGTTGCTTACGCTATTTGCGCTTCGGTAACTTAGTTGCGTTTGTAGCATTTTTGTGTAACTTGTGGACATTTCTTACTTATCGCGGACTCGTTGCTAACCAACTTACTTCATATGGTAATTTACCGGAGAGTTATACCGTCGTGTCTGTATGCATTATTGGGTTTATTTTATTTCAGCTTGTCGTTTCAAGTGAATGGCTGTTGCTTGGTATCCCCGGTGTGGCTGCGCTTGATATGCATGTTGACAAGGTGCCTACATGTCTATTACCCACTACCTCGTTCATACTGGCTCCAGGTGACAGTTGGTCGTTGCTATAGGGGACGGGGTGCTCGGTCCTTGGGGCCGTGCTAGGCTCAAAGAGCGATTCCATGCACTCAGTGTGGGGCGGACTACGGTCTAGCCACCGCCTTGTGTGCGCTTGATTCCCCAAATACAGCATGCTTGTGTTTGCCTGTGAAGGAGTGTGGGCTGGCTCCGTTGATGAAACGTGGCTCCCATCCACATGCCTCCCGGTCTTATTCCTTCGGGTTTACACTGGATATGGGGTGTATGGTTGGACCTGTGGGTGATGCAACGCAAGCCACCCATGGTCTCTCTGTAGGTGCAGGCATCCTGTGGCTGGCCACAGTGACAGGCAAATCCGAAACCGGATGCTGCCAGCCAGATATATATATATATATATATATTTATATATATATAATTGGCAGTGCCCAAACACATAGTTAACTACAAAAGGGGACAAACAGCAAATCAGTGGAAATATTAGATGAGTTTCTGTGTTGTGTGCGCAGAGAGCTTCCCGATTGTTGAGGCCGAGTAACAGCGTTGGCTTAAGGGACGCCACACCGAGCCTTTGGTCATAAAGACCTGACCCGCCAGTCATTGGGGAGATTCACTCAACTTGTTGAATACGGAGACCATTGACATCCAGGTGACTCATTCGTCTACTTTGTGCTCAGTAGCATTCCACACAGAAACCGGTGGCCAGCAAGATTGTTCGTCCGCTCTCCATTAGTTACTCACCTCTGGTTACAGAAGTGAGTGGTCATTGACCCTATAGTCTGTTGCATTAGTTTTGACACAGTGCCCTGAGAGCTCTTGTGATATTTGTTGGAGAGCCAGATGACTAACGCAAAACTCCTCATGGTCTGAGACGCTCCTGCTGATTGTCTGCAACTACTTATTCATCTCGCGTGCAAAATAAGCGAAGCTTATTCGCAGTTACTTGCACAATGAAGGCATTCCACATTCTGCTAACTGGGGACGCTCCAGATAGCTGCGCCACGGGAATTTGGGGGACGTGCCGCTCTTGTAGGGAACACATCAACTAATTAGCTTAGTAGTTGATTGAATGATAAAATAGCCTATCCGGTTTCTTTGTACTGTTCGTTTTTGTTCAAATCCATACTGGTATTTACCATCACTTCGTGTTGGTCATTTGCTTTCTGTTCTCGTTGTTATTGAAGCATCTGCACGCTTTTGCGTTGTATTCTATTTAAACTGTACTCCCGATTCATGATAGTCGATGACTGACTTTTGTTGCATTACTCTCGTCTTTAGTCTGCTTATGAAGTCCTCATGGTACCCGTAAACGAAAAGTGTGCGCTTACAAGCCGTCATCTAAAAGCACTACGAGAGCTGAGAAATAAGGGAGTGGTTGTACTTAGTCCTTCACTTGGTGGTGTTATCATCTGCTAATGCTCACCAACTGGCTATTGGGGTACATCCAACACATATAACTCGCAGCATCTAGTCTGTTGCGTTCACGAATGATAGATCACACATTAGACTGGTGACCGAAGTGGACCCAACACAATCACATGTGTATCCCATTTCGCCCTCGTAACCTTTCTGGTAGTCGATGGTGTCACGGAGTTTTCGGTGTTTGTCTATATTTATGAATACTTCAATAATAACAACGTGGAGTGAGCTATGTATATTTCCTTAGCATTTTTCTGGTTCTTTTATCAATCGGTAATGTGTTTGGGTTCTAAATCATTATTCGATAACTAGGTTAGTTTGCCACGCCTCATTTTTATTACTTGAGCACAATACAACTAACTAAACTAACTTTTGGAACAGAGAGAAAGCAGACTAACATGCCGACATTTAATGTACAACTATCCGGCGATGGGACAAGCTACTAAAAGCGAGAGTGTTAATGAATATTCCACGGCTTCAGTATGCTGTGTCGATTTTCCAACTGCTACTGTGTTCCGTTTCGTTCTGGTCAACGAATAGAACCAACTTAACTCGATGTTTTTCAATCCACCCGAAACCTAGAAGTCTATAGGCGCAAGTAGTACCCATGTCGGACTGTTGAACGGATCACTACTGGTGATTAACGTTTCGGTCTTGCAACCGGTTCTTTTGCCATGTTTGAATTTTTAAACTTGGTTTCTGATTTTTTCGACATTTTCTTTCTGTCAGACATGCATACGCTGGTTTTCTGTACGTTTGTTCTTTTTTGAAGTTAGCAATATGTCCAGCTTGCCGGATCTTATGTCCTCTTAGTTATGTACTGTACCTAGTTGAATTTCCGGGTTGTCCCCATTATCTCCCTATCCCGACTCGATCGATCTGCTGAGCCCATGACATTATCATTTGTTCAATGTTTATCCCGCCATGCGCCATTTTGTCCTTGGCAGGCTTTTACAAATATTGGTGTTCAAATCGAAACTCATCGTTTATAGGGTACGGGCTCGCTTGCACACGTTTCTGATGTTGCTTACTGTATGCAGCTTTTCCTGGTATCTTTAGTGTTCCTCCACTTTAGACTTCTAATCTGTATTATCCTCATTAACTTCGAAGCTGTTACCAATGCGTTCAATGCTTCCTACTTCAAACATACCAATAATTATTGTCGTCCCCTCTTTCGCTGTCAGTCATGTAGATTCTTCCTACCTTTCATTTGAGATTATGATTTCTCTGTGAATCATATCGATGGGAAACAACAAGCCTGTTACTCCCTTCCCCTTATTAACACAGAAAACAGTAAGTCCCCTTCAGTAGTTTGAACAACGAAATGAGAAGACGAATATTGGTAGATGCTAGCATTTCGTATTATCTCGTCAGTACCAATACAATAACTAGGAAATCCTTTTATATGTCCTACAGGGTACAGTTAAACCAATCAAATTTATTGTTGTGGTCATTGTTGTCAAATTAGGTCCACGGCAACCGCAGGTTGACAACTAATTGCTTTTGGACACACAAAGCTGGTCTAATTCGGCTTATCGCGAGGGCCTCGGCAAATCGTAAAAGGCGTGCATTAGTATGACGTAACAAGATCCGGAAAGTTGATAAGGGATTGACCTGGTGACGAGTCGCCAAGATGTGCCTGCCTATGGAGGACGCTGGTGGCTTACGCGAACACGTATCATTGGAGGTGGATTGGGTAACTTCGCGCTGAACCCAGTTTGGTAGGTGTTCCTTCACTCGGGAATCTAAAACCCGTTCGGTCCTGCCGATGTAACTGATACCGCAGTCACACACGAATTGGTAGACACAATGGGATTTGGCGCCGACGGGTTCATCTTCCTTTACTGAAGGTAACGGCAACTTTCGGGTTCTGTTGATAATTACCGCCTCCGCAGCACAGTATGTACGCTGAATGGCCGAGACAATCCGTTTGGTTATCCTTTTCGTTGCAGTGTCACCCTTGAATGGGAGCTCAATGTACACCTTCTTCTTAGGGGCTGTCAACACCATCTCCTTGGGCGGTCTAACTTGGCTATGTTTATCTATGAATCGCTTTGGGTAGCCATTCTCCATAAGTATCTTAGTGATCAGCTCAAACTCTTCAGCCAGGCAGTCGTTGGAGCAGATACGTCTGGCCCGAGTGAATAATGTTTTTGTTAGCGCGCGCTTGTGTGCCATCGGTGAGAAGCTAGTGAAGTGTAGATATTGGCCGGACCATGTTGGAAGCAAATGACCAACCCGTTACACGTGATCTCGGTAAGTACGTCATGAATATGTCAAACATACAGCTTGATGGTATGCAGCTAGAAGCACTAGCCTTAGGGATAGATTACAAAGTTACTCCCAATAAGCTGAATCGATTATTTGTTGAAGCACAGTTTGAGAACTTTTTCGACCAAGTAGCTGAACTTCAGTCAACCAGTCCTGATGCTGTCAGTTGTTTTAGGAATAAGCTGACCGACATTGCTTATGAAGTCCTCATGGTACCCGTAAACGAAAAGTGTGCGCTTACAAGCCGTCATCTAAAAGCACTACGAGAGCTGAGAAATAAGGGAGTGGTTGTACTTAAGCCGGACAAAGGTTCAGGAGCAGTTGTCATGAACAAGAGTGCTTACGTACAAAAAATGCTAAGCGTTCTAAGTGATGAAAGCAAGTTTCAACGCACCGACAAGATAGAATGTCTGACAGAAGTAGAGGCCCGTATAACCCGACATCTTGAAACGCTTCTCCTACATCGTGTAATTGATGAAACCACCTATAAGCACCTGAAGCCGAGCGGTTCCTCGACACCACAGCTATACGGGTTACCAAAAACTCACAAGCAGGGCATGCCACTAAGACCCATTTTGTCCATGGTAAATTCCCCGCAGCACAAATTGGCTCGTTGGTTAGTTCGGATCCTTGCACCACTGAGGCAGCACTACAATTTGCACAGCATTAAGAACACTTTTGAAATAATTGAAGACCTCGACCAAATCAGTCTAGTCGACAAGGTTATGTGCTCAGTGGATGTCCAATCGTTATTTACTAATGTCCCCTTGCTTGAGACGGTTGATTACATTTGCCACCTGATAGAAGAGGAGAATTTCCGTCTACCAATACCGACAGACCTCCTGAGACAGTCCCTGTTACTTTGCACGGAGAATGTCGCTTTCCGATTCGACCACAACACGTATCGCCAAATTGACGGAGTAGCTATGGGTGGTCCGTTGGGACCGGTACTGGCTGATTTTTTCATGCTGATGCTTGAGAGGAAACTAAGTGGACAGATTTCCCAGCTGCCCTATTACAAACGATACGTGGATGATATCTTTGTTTTCGGTTCCACAAAGATGCAAATCAAACAATTAGTAGATCAATTTAATAATGTTCACGCCAACCTGAATGTGACATTCGAGTTCGAATCGAATGGGCGTTTTTCCTTATGTCGACATTCTCATGAGTCGTAGGGATAATGGGCTGATTAAGCGATCTTTATACCGGAAGCCAAGGTGGTCCGGCCAATATCTACACTTCACTAGCTTCTCACCGATGGCACACAAGCGCGCGCTAATAAAAACATTATTCACTCGGGCCAGACGTATCTGCTCCAACGACTGCCTGGCTGAAGAGTTTGAGCTGATCACTAAGACACTTATGGAGAATGGCTACCCAAAGCGATTCATAGATAAACATAGCCAAGTTAGACCGCCCAAGGAGATGGTGTTGACAGCCCCTAAGAAGAAGGTGTACATTGAGCTCTCATTCAAGGGTGACACTGCAACGAAAAGGATAACCAAACGGATTGTCTCGGCCATTCAGCGTACATACTGTGCTGCGGAGGCGGTAATTATCAACAGAACCCGAAAGTTGCCGTTACCTTCAGTAAAGGAAGATGAACCCGTCGGCGCCAAATCCCATTGTGTCTACCAATTCGTGTGTGACTGCGGTATCAGTTGCATCGGCAGGACCGAACGGGTTTTAGATTCCCGAGTGAAGGAACACCTACCAAACTGGGTTCAGCGCGAAGTTACCCAATCCACCTCCAATGATACGTGTTCGCGTAAGCCACCAGCGTCCTCCATAGGCAGGCACATCTTGGCGACTCGTCACCAGGTCAATCCCTTATCAACTTTCCGGATCTTGTTACGTCATACTAATGCACGCCTTTTACGATTTGCCGAGGCCCTCGCGATAAGCCGAATTAGACCAGCTTTGTGTGTCCAAAAGCAATTAGTTGTCAACCTGCGGTTGCCGTGGACCTAATTTGACAACAATGACCACAACAATAAATTTGATTGGTTTGACTGTACCCTGTAGGACATATAAAAGGATTTCCCAGTTATTGTATTGGTACTGACGAGATAATACGAAATGCTAGCATCTACCAATATTCGTCTTCTCATTTCGTTGTTCAAAATACAGAAAATAAACATTTTTTTCGTACTGGCTGGCTAATCACATCGGCTTCCCTTGCTGAGCCACTAGTTACTGTACTCACTCGTGGGAGCTCACAGCGTCTCTGATTATCTGCGGCTTCACTGTGGCACATTTCCACATGCATTTCGTGATGATCTGCTTAAGATGGTACTGCATTACAGCGAATGCTACTTCGATCCAAGTCCTTATGTTCACTTGATGGACTGCGATATGAACATTATGTAGTTCCATTGATTTAACCGCCTCGGAAACGGATGCAACAGCATTAGGCTGGGGGTAAGCTCTACGAGATTGCACAAGGGAAACTAGAACAGAGGATCGTTGAGTGTCTAGTGCAGGAAATTAGCTGCCTTGAGACTGTATGTGCCTTGGTGAGAATCTAAACTGGAGATAAAAGTGGGTGTGATTGTGTGCACAAACTCCATGGTTCACTGGCTGAACAATACGTGACAGCCTTTTTCATAAATCTGCTTACGCATTGTGTACTTTTTTTGTTCCTCAGTATCGCATTTTTTACTCCAATGTTAATTTACCTTTCCCCATAGACTTCACGGATATTCGAAGAGTATCAATTAAAACTGATGGATTGCGATGTCTGTCCCTTTCATCTTCCTTGAAGTATTTGATTCACCTGTCTGCCATCACGAAACGAGTGCCACTCTGGTGAATGACTTTACTGACGCTACCCGTTCAGTGTACACGTCTTGGGCAAAATTTCACCCGCATTTTCCACTGCTTTCTTTTGACTTGATGTGTCGAACTCTGTCCGCAAAATCCGCACCCTCACCGTTCACTCTTGGGAGTTGGCCGTATATGTTAGCTTAGGCACCGCTCCAAACCCAATCCTCACCAACTTTACTCGTTTTTTCGGCGGCCAGAGATTGCTTACAGGATTAATTATTACTTCAATTTCGAACGAAGACAACATTTTATCTGTCCGTAATGCTTATATTACATAAGTGACCACAGGAAAAATCCAACTGGTATGGAAAACCCATCTTTACCGTCCTGAATGACTCCTTATCCGGAACCTTTTCTGTCGTATGAGTTCTTTAGCTATTTTACCTAACATGAATTTCTCTTTAACCGTTAGCCTTGATAATCGTCTTCCTCTTTTCATTGATAAACGAGACTGTTTGAAGAAATCTTGGAGGAATCCGTTGGTTCTTGTCGAAAACAGGCGCCACCGGTCGATTCGTTTGGAGGTGCCTCTCCTAACGGAATTGCTTTGGTGTTTTCGTAGATTCATTATTTTCGTTTTTTGAATTTCTCAATCTTTTCAACCCTGTTAGTTTGCTGCACGCTGTTTTGCCGTTTCGGCTGCAGTCTTCTGCACACCGACTGTTCACCACTCTCTTCACGTGTGTCTCACAGGTGTTTTGCTTACAAATCGTGATCTTTCGCCTCCTTTTCATGTACTAGGTGGCAGTGAAACAACCTTTTTTTCTGACGCGTCACGCACATCATATGTTTACCATTGGAGAATCAACTACCTAGGCTGTCACGTGACATATCTTGTACTGGGCTTCGCCAATGTCTGAGGTCTACGATGGTCATGCGTGCTTTCATTCCATGATGCATTGTTCCTCCGTAGATCTACTTTGTCTCTGCTTTCGCTTCCATTCCTTTATTATTCTCTCCTCTGATTCTATCATGCGCACCGCCTGCTTCTGTGAATTCCTCCATTTGCAAATGTTTACCAGTTTTTACTTAGAAATAGCTTAAAATACTTCTCCTTTTGCAATAACGGCCAAACACTACTCCTGTGCGTGGCAGTCAGGTAGTTTTGTTCCTGCGAATCAATTTGCTTTTTCTGCGGTGCGCCACTCGCATGTATTATTATTTCTACCTTCTCCTGGAGAAACCGTAACGCGTCATATTGCCGCAACTTTTTTGGTTTATATTGTTTTTCGCTTTTTCTGGCTAACAGCAATCATGTTTACGAGAAGTATTCTTTTCTCATCTAACCTAATCGACACGAACGCGTTGGAATTCTCATTGTCGTGCCATGCATCCCAAACTAATTTCACTCTGTTATTTCACATAGCTTCAGTGCTCTCGCGTCTGCTCAACGCCAAGATTCCGGGAAAGACGGATCGATCACACCAACCAGAAATTCGACAAAATTTACGTAAGCCTCCCTTACTTCTTTTATCTGTAAATAATAGTTCTGCATGATTTTTCCTCACTTCCACGGGTTCGTTCTTCTTATTACATATTGAATAATCCGGCTGCTTGACGGTTCCCTCATCTTCTCCTCGTCCCAGGAAACATATTAAATCAGAACCTCCAAAGTTGGCCACCTTTAAATTATGGCTATCTCACTAAGTTGACGGCGTTTTTTATTGCTTGTAATACTTATGGATCCAGACTTCTTAGTTGAACACTTTAATCCAGTCCTTTGAGTTGTCAACTTACGATGGTTTCACTGTATTACCAGTTTGATGGCTGAAACGAGTAAGCGCATGTTCTCTTATGTTACGATTAAGCAGTGTTTACTGGTTTTGCTCGTATCACACCCACTTCCCTACTTCTCGGCATCGCAATTACAATCAGGCATTGTTCTATACTTCCAAGAAGAACCGTGTAGCTCTCTAGTTACTAGATGATTAAACCGAGAACTGCCAAAGGTTGCTATTATGCGGAGCCTTAACACAGTCCAATGGTTTTCTTTTATCCATATTCTTCGTATCTGCGGTGATCAACGCCTTTCGAAGGCACTCACAGCCATCTCTTTCAGACATGTCAGGAGTTACAGATCACACAATTCAGCATAGGAGTTTGTGGATAGTTTGATACGCAGCAATAGGGGATAACGATTTACGGGTTATGCTTTCAACACAATTATTGTATGTCTTAAGCCATCGGGTTATCTCTTGCGATGGGAGCGCATAGTCCATGCTACTGGTCAACTGGGTGGATGCCCGATAAAATTCGCATACATTTAATCGTGTCATTTTTGTTTCTGTGGTTGGATGAAGCTCTATACACTGTGTTCACAACGGCCCATAGCCTAAAACTAGCAGAGTTGTCTTGTAATCTGACGGCGCGAGTTCGAGTCTGCGTTGCCTGCAGCAACCCTGCAATATCCTTATCCGCGTGCAATCGGTGTTGGAGCGTGGCAGCGAAGTGCAGGTACTGCATGCAGGCTTGCTACTGATGCCTTTTGTTCACAACGCTCACGATCCGATGGGAATGGATGTTTTTGAACTAGAACTTATCGCCTTATCTCAATGGTCTTTTTTGCCATCTTTACATCTAACCAATATTTCTGTTTAGCGCATAACAGTACTCTTACGCGACAGCCGTTAGATACCAGTTGCATGAATTCCCTTGAAATACTTGAGCTCTTTTCTTGCATACCATTTTCTTGTTGGGGCTGAATTATAGTTTGGCTCACTCTGTCATCGTCCTCAGTATCGAGATCGTTGATCACTTTTTAACACTCGAGTGGTCTGACGTTACAGTGTCAACCCTTCAGATGTATGACGCTGCATCCGGAGGGGTACAGGAGTTTCTTCTTTATCTTGTGATCACTCTACTCCGACCGAGTTGTGCAATTCACGGGTTTTTACCTTTTGACCACTGACCATGTTATGCGTACTTGGTGGTCACTTGCACCTCAACCATCTGCGTCTGTTTGGTCACCTTCTCATGACCAATCTCTTCATCACTGTATTGTCTATGAATGCGGCATATGGTTGTGTTTAGTCTCCTCGACGATTGGGCGTGTGACCATGTAACGACTAACTGTTTGATTCCGTTACTTCTCCTTGTGAGGTCATCTTGCACGAGTGCACTGTGGTCAACCGCATACTCTGGAGGATTTAGGAGAAGCCTCATAATTCTGATTTCTATAGCATTCTGCATTTGATATTTCGTCGCTTACATTCCACTTGATCATCATTGGTTTACGACCCATTGATTTTACCTTCTCTCCTTCTTCCCATCATAGTCATTTGGCTTTGTTTTCCTTGACATTGGGAGTTATGACGAATGGTTTCATCATATTTCGTTCCTCCATTCTCTGTAATTTGGTTACTAAACCTCCTGTTAGGTGGTGTTCTTTTCTGGACTGAACTTCTTTTATCCTCTTCCGGACTACTTTGAATGGTCTGTGCCACGACCTTGCAACTGCTAATGTGGTCGTATACTTCCATTTAGAGGCAACGCTGTTCGGTATGCTTTCTGGAACAGATGATATTTAGTTGGAGATTCATGGTGCAATAATTCAAGCGTGCATCCACTGCGATCACGTCCAAGTTTGGGCGTCCTAGTTGTGCCTCGGCCTGCGTACAACCGATGGCTTTTGAATGATGGTAGTATCCGTACGGTTCTATTGTCATACTAATCCTATGATATTATCACGGATGGTAGCCTACTGCAGATACCTTTGCCACCATTTCCTTCCATCTCGCCCCTCATTGTCTTTTAATTTCTATACGCACACTCCCTCTCCTCTGTTATTGTTTTTGCCGTCATTTCCATTTGCTGTGAACTAGTCGATGGTGGCTGTCGTACATTTATGTTTCTTGTATCATCCACCTGCTTAAGTGAACAAAGCTGTCATCTTTTACCCTGACATAGCTTCTTGTTGCAACAATACGCATTTGTTAACAACCAAAATTCATTTCATTTTATCGCTTTTTAAGCTCTTTTTCGTCGCATTCATGGATCACCTTGTCAAGGAAACATACCGACTCTCCTGTCTGTGGTTGGTGCAATGGATTGGATTACCGTAACCACAAAGACACAAGTGTTGGCAATGTTCCCGTTCCCGTTCCCGTCCAATGCCGCACAATTGGAGGCATCCACCGGCACCGATTGGAGGCGGGTGCTTTGTTTTTCGGTCTCTTACTGCTGTAGTTTATTTAGGCAGACCGTGAAATAGTTACGTATTTTGATCCAGAATCTATTAATTATCAGCTTATTTTAGCATGTTGACAAATTGAAGACTTCTCCCGGTACCTCTCTTACGAACTGTTGATATCTTATCATCAATTTTTATTTCAACCATTCTTATTATGCGTATCACACCGTTTCCTGGTCAGCTAGTTAGATTTTGTAAATATATAAATCAGTCCTATTTCGCTCTGAAGTTTTAGCAAACAGCCCGCTGCTTCTGAACATCCTGCACAACTTATCCGTGTATTCTGCACCTCGCGAGACAGTTATCTCCACGATTACGTTAGTATCTTAGACGAGGCTTTAAATAAAATTGTGATTAAATCTACTTTTCTCATTGTTGGTCCCTTGTTCACTGTTCTAATTCCATCTTTCAACTTTTGTGTACAAAATCTGCCACCCCCAGTAATCCATATTGTAATTCAATACGCAGTTCCAATGAACCGGCTACGAATCCAATCTGTCTGTACTGAATCGTTCAACGGTTTTTTCGTCATTTAGTTCATTCGATATCACTTGGTCTACAACCAATTACCACCCACCAACCCCGGTTTTATGCAGGTACAGAATGTTCTATTTTTGTACAACTCGATTGCACTTCGATTGAAACCTTAAAGACATTCATTTGTCAGTAGGTCATTTGTTCCTCATGTTTGCTCGTGAATTTTTCACTTTTCTGAGGGAATTGCAATCGGATGATGTGAAAGCCAGTAGACAAATGTTACCTGTATCAAATGTTCACGAAATGTGCATCCAGGAATTTGTTAAGCTACGGTACTGATTTTTCCCCCAGTATGCGCACAGATAAACTATTTCAAACATTACTTCCACACCGCTCACAGCTCAGCGAGTATGTGACTCACTTCATGCCACAATGTTGTATTAGTTTCCGCAGGTGTTCACTGATGGAACAGTGGTCCGAGAAAGGGATAATCACCTAGGTGTATGCTGTGGTATGTCATGATGAGATCGATTTGTACTCAACATTAGGTTAGTGTGTACAATCCTCGAGTTTGACACCGATCTTCATGCACACAACCTACCGGTACATTGACATGGTGAACTAGTTTCTAACTAAGGCACATGTTTTCAGCTAAATCTACTCACTACACATACACATTTGGTGTTCATTAGTTTACCTTGCTTCAGTCTATAGAATTATGCGAAGGTAATGAAATAAGCCAGTACTCTGTTGTCACAGTGTACGAACATAGGAAATAAACAACAATTAATCGCACCGCAAGCTACATATTTTCTGTTTCCTTTCCTGTTTTTTAGTTATGTGATGTTTACCAACGAAATAACCGGTCTATTTCCTCTTATCTATAAGCAACTTAATCCCTTTATTTTGCAGTCGCTTGCTCAATTATTTTCTTTTTGCATACTCTCTCTGACATGGGACAGATCCCCTCTTTTGTTGGTTTGCTGCGCGGCGGTTTTTTCTCCGTTACGCACATTCACCTCAGTGGTTTATACAGTTTCTGCAATATCTTTGGCAAACAGCTAGTTTTAATCATTTCTTCAGGCCACAAAACTCTTTCTTGAATACCATCGTCTAGTGAGAGAACGTCATCACCTCGCAAGCTAACCACTGTCAACGACAATGGAAGATAGGTGGTGCTATATCCCAGTTAATTTGCGAATTATCTAGCCCTGCCAACGTTCCCCATTTCCCAGTTGCTTAGGCTGCTGGCTAGTTGGCATCTGCCTCTAGCGGTCATGGGTTCGATCCCTCTTAAGGGACTGAGGGAATGCGCACCACTGACGCGCCTTAATAGGGCGAAACGCGTCTGGTGATTTTCCGCACTATCTGTGCTATGTTGCATGTGAGCAGCTTAGACGAAAACATTACAATTAAAATCCTCCTGCTCATTAGTAAAATAAAATTTAGCCTCTCCTAGTTTCAAATGCTATGGATGTAGCGTCCAGTGAAAGTCATGACATTCGGAGGCTAGCTACTGTCATCTGCTAAGGTAGTAACCTGCGTGGCAGTGGAAGATAGGTCGTGCTATATCCCAGTTAGCTTGCGAATTGTGTGGCCTAGACCACATGGCCTAGACCCATGGCTCAGTGGCTTGAGCGGCTGGCTAGTTGTTATCTACCTCTAGCGGTCATGGGTTCACTCCCCAGTAGGGGACCGAGAGAATGCGTACCACTGACGAGCCTCAATGGGGCGAAACGCGTCTGATGCTTTTCCGCACTAGTCTGTGCTATGTAGCTTGTGAGTTATCGGGATGAATACCTCACCAAAATTACCATCGTAATTCTTTTGCTGCTCCCGCGCCCCTCAGCTTCTGTGTTATCTTACTTGTCAACTCATGCTCACCGTCAAATGAGGTTTTTCGTCGCATCCAGATTGGATTTATTTTTCTCTCCTTCCTGTTCCCTTTCCTCTTAGATCGTCTCCGCACTTGTTGTGCCTGACGGTCACAGTGCTGCTGAAGGTTGCCACTCTCTGGTAGGTCGGTTGCCCGTTAATCCAACTTTGAATGTACGTATCTGTTACATTAGTTCCCCTTCGCACGAATTAGTGGTGTTTGTGGAGTTCTACACACACACACACACACACACACACACACACACACACACACACACACCACAGGCCTATCATTTGTGTGGGTAAATGTTTCACTTCAATCAATGCCTTGGTACTTTGACCTTGTGAATTGTTTCCTTTGCTTAGCGATGAAACTGATACACTGTGCCTATCTACTTCCACTGCGCTATCGAGTTAAGTTGTTCCCACACCAGTGTTTAATTGCATAACTGGTCATTAACCTAATCATACTTCCAATTAACGCGTTGTAAGCCTTCTACCTTTCTTGAAGCAACTTACCGGTTCCGTCTATTCTGAAACTTTTACAACACCAATTGTAGGACCGGGTGCGGAAACCTATCCCTTGATTTCACAGACAAGCTAAGTGCATCGGTACCTTGTGCTCGAAATGATCATAAATGGCTTTGACGCCCTCTGGAATAGCCACTCTGACAGCGACTGAGTATCATTCGTAGGGTACGCAGATGGCATAGCTCTCTCTGGTTCTTGTAACCTACTTGGATTCGCTGCACTCTTCCGCATGTCCTTTGCTCGTCTAACTTGCAAGCAGCGAGACTTCGATGTCGGACCGATACTTCCCGGAGCAGCCATTCGGCCTGGTCGACCAGTCAGCTTATCTCTGTAGGCGTATCGCTGATGGTGGTCGCATTAGTTGGAAACTTATCACACACATTACGGGCACTCGAATGGTTTTTCATGACCTCTGTCACTTGTGTAGGCACATGATATGGGAACCGACTAACTCTTCGACGCGGTCCTCTTTGCTGCATGGATATAAGGTATGACCACTCCGCGTTTAAGTCAGTAAGATCCAGCTCGCGTTGATTTAGCTTCCTCTTTTGCATGTGTGACCACTTGGGTGCAACTGTTTACCAGTACCGCACTAAGTTGGGCGAAACACAGACATGATTAGTTGATGAAATCGCAAGGTGGTAGAAAAACCTCGCTGCAAGTCAAGATGTTTGGTTGGACGTGCGCATTTAGCTCAACCGCCCGTCAAACGCGACGCCCTCATGTGTTCCCTTGGTCTACACTTCACTACTCCGGTTAACTTTTCAATTATGTTTGTCCTCCCGGAATTATGATTTTCATTGGTGCTTATTAGATTTTGCTCGTTCTCAACGTTTCGCTTCACAACAAATTTCCCCCTTCTTTGTGTTCCTCAGATAGTTGTAACATCACTTATACACGGGACTTTTGGGAGGTCAGTCGAAGCCTCTACCTCTAAGTTACGGAGCGCTGCCGGGGAACACTTGTCACAACGGTGTGCGTGCATTGTGGCGCGCCATCTTAATGTGGGTCGCGATTGACATTGAAGGGATCCTGGGTCATTTCCATCACTTTGATCCTATCTGACTCCATGATACCCTCCGCAATACTGAGTTCCACGGTCGAGTTCCTATTCGTTCACAATCGCTGTATAGAAATGGCAGGACAGTGACCAGAACTCGGGACCTTTGTAGTATTGGCCGAAGCTATTACTTCTAAGCCACCGGCGGGTGTCAATGTTGCGGGATCCAAGCCGCCACGGTGTACAGCCCATAAACGTCCAGGTGAAATCAATATGAGTTTTCTAACTTACTCACTTAAGTTAATCTTCATCACTGGTGCTGTCACCCCTTTGATGGATGGATGTTTGCAGATCGTCACGTTCCTCGTTGGAGAAACAACAATAGATTGAACAGTTTCATATTTACTGCAATCACCTTATGTCTGTGTCACATCGAGGACAACAGAGATCCTGTTGCAGATGTGAATATAGCAGGCAGGCGCCGTTGGATTGTTTTTCCTTGCGCCAAGTGCTCCGCGACTAATGCACATTTTGTGTGGGGAGCTTAACTTTGGTCTTGCTTAGTGTAAGTGATATACGTTTCCGTTCCAGTCGGATAGTACGCGAGCTGACTTGAACCGTGGTATACGATCAGTCAGATCAGCTCATTGAGAGTCAAACGATAGCAAGCTTGCTCGATGTTTCCATTCAGCTTTATGGGCTCTTGAACTAGCCACTGATCCAGTGAGTAGCATCTGGTGACCGTCATACTTGTTCCACTACTCCGTAGGCTGCTTGCTCGCATCCATAGTGGCAATGTAATAAGCAAATCACTTCGGCACAAGTAGTGTTCAAAGCGAGGAGTTGATTAGAATTTAACCGTTGTTATGGTCGTCACTAGGTTGTGCAGTTTATGTTCTTTGTTGTCCCACGTTGTGAGTTTGTCGCACATATACTATCCATGTAACTTGATTAGGTTTAAGGCTTTTGCTCTGACAGGCTATTTTTTTAGCTTCGTTTACCTGAATGCTTGAGCCAGTTTACTTGAAAAATAAACCCATGCTTTTTTTACCAGCTTGGAAGCCATTCATCTACACATTGTCGATCTGGATATTTTGGCGCTCCACGTTCATACTGACAGCGGATCGCATGCCCTTTTCTCCGTGGTTGTATCACCATCTCCCCTCAAATTAACCCTGTCTTACGGATTTATTTTTGGATTCCATCTCCCCTTGCTATAATTTTTGAGTTTCCACTTTGCCTCATCTACCACCACTCTTTCCGTCATTCGCCTCGTCCTCCATTTTGGCAGCCTTGTTTGTGGTTAATTGGCCGTGGTCCATCACAGCCAATCGCTTCTGGCACGCCCCCCAAACCCACTGGGAGAGGCTTGATTGGGCAGGTACACATATTTGAGCCTCACCGTCTGCGCCATCCGCTGCATCAATTCGAATTGGATTGCGGGTTCATTCCGATTGCAGCTGCCCTGGTACATCCGGACTCCAGTAAGTGTTGTCAATTTTTACTGGCTAGTTTACATCGTAGTTACAACTATTCCGTTATTTTCTTCACGATTCTATCTTCTACCATCCAGTGCATGCACTGATACTCTTCAGTTCCTCCACACCGAATCTTGCTTATGATTCCCCACCCGATGTTTGGTGTTTCACGATTATTGAGCTTCTTATGACATATTTCCACCATATGACTAGACGTCTTGATTGTGGCTTGTATACATGGATGTTGTGTTCGTGTCCGAGTAGCCGTCCACTGCTCTTTGCAAACTAACTACCGTTGAACTCTAGACTGGAGTGTGTTGAACATTGCTGTTTTGATTTGAGCCACAGTAACAGCGAATCAATTGTCCACTAGATCTAGGAAGGCGGAATGCCGGATCATCACAGACTCCTCGACTACACTTTCCTGGTCTCCTACAGGTAATCTGGTCGAGTCTGTCACACTCTGGAACAAAAATTATACCGGGACGATTCGATCTTTCATACATTCTCATCGTTTTTTTTCTGCACCGCGTCTGGTTGCTTTATCCGGCCTGTTATAATGCGCTCAGTCTACGGCGGTGGGCTAGATACGGTTAGCCAAGGTAGATTGCTCATTTTAAGACAGTACTCTAACCTACTGCTGGAACGTTCGTTACCAGCCACATTGCAGCTTGAGCATAACGTCATTTTTCTTGTCGCTCATATTACTTACAAGTACGCAGAACGTTCTAGAAATTTTTTGTCGTGTCTTGTTTAATTTCTTACGGCCGAGAAACATGTCCTGTATCAATAACCCATAGTCGTGGATTTTCGCCGACTTCGTTATATTCGTTCTTCCGTCCTACCTTCCGGAGTTGTTGTGATTCAATTGATTTATTCACAACTGAGCCCAATGAGCCTACATCTCTTCCAACCCTCTTTTGCATCAATCACCCATCTCTCGTCTAGTCAGTATTGCTTTTCGAATCCCAGTTGGGCCAGGTCTCTTGTATATCTTTTAGCAAATTTGTGCGTTATATATCTAATTTCTTTTACCAAACCTTATGTGCCTCGATTACTTGGAACGTAAAATTAACGACGTGTGGATTCCCGAAAAGCTATCTGGATCCGCGAATCCATCCGTGCTTTGATCGTGTTTCCAGCTTTGTGTGTTCCGGATCCTTCACACTCCAACCAGGGAGCCGAGAGCGCCTGACAACGGATAACTTTAACGTTAGCTGTTTTACTGTACCACATTTGTAACATTTCACTTACTTGAAGGATTTGTAAATTAACCATTGTCCTGTTTTGCGAGTCGTTTCACTTGTTCCGAGGTCTACTGTATTGTTTTTATAAACTACGATTCTAGCACCACGATTACAATTCGGTTTATACTGCACGCAGCCCTCGCTTCTACCGCCCACGCCGTGCGTTAGTGGGTCGGTCGGTTCTCTCTGACTCAACACTATCAACAGTGGTTCTGCTTACAACATTTCGATCCATAGTTAGTTCCATCACGTATCTGTTCGTTTTTTTCCTTGGACCACGATTCAAGGCCATTATGGTATACTGGCAAAACAATTGAAGCGCCAATCTCACCAACCCTCTTTGGGTAGGTACGTTGCTTAACTTGTGCGGTGCTTTGCCTCTAGCACAAGTCAGTCTCGTTAGTTTATAGATTTCTCCTGATGCTCCTCTAGTGACCTCAGATGTTTACGATTTCTGTTCACGTCCAGAGGTGGTTTGCTAACAGTCACTTCAACCCAGAATAGTTTCGGGGCTTGACACGAAATCAACCTGTAATATAGAGGTCTTACTATGATATTCGGGTATGGCAAGAGAAGTGTTCTTTACTGCCAGATGCTATGCGGAAGCATTACACATCCATCTCCTGCTAGAAACATGTGTATAGGGTCAAACAACATAATTTGGACTGGGTCTAACGAGTGACCCAGTTTATTCCCTAACATTTTCCTCTTACTTTATTCGCGTTAATTCGCCAACGCTTTTTCATCTACTTCGCCTACAGCTCCACTTTTGTCGTCTCCATCCCTGTGCACACCTTCCGACAAGGCAGCGTCAGTTGTTTTTCAATGGGAACCCACTCATATTTCCAATTCCATATGTGAGTACTCGGTTATCCAACTTGTCCTTTTGTTTTCTTGTTCTAATATTTCGTACATAGCCTGATTCAAGTCGTACTATTGGTTTGAACATCTGTGATCGGGAAACTCGCTTTTAATTTTTTTACTGAATGCCAAACACGGTGTCATGAGAGGAAGTGAAAATTCACTCCGCACATCTTTATCTAAATATTTTCAAAGAATTTACGAAGCGCCTATCATTTGTTGCCTCTCAGGTAACGTTTAAAAATGTCTGGCTCAAAATAACAATGCTCACAATTGTGTACCGTCATTTGCCAATCGTCTTTTGAATCGAATACTTGCCATGATCGATTTCCTGAGGTGATGAATTAAAGTTTCTAATGCTAATACTTATGTCCATTGTCATTGGTTCCCCTGGCGATAAAATAGTGCTTTACTCAAAAAACCAGTTGATGGTACGGGCTAGGTGGCTTGATTGTCCACACAATATACACAGAAAAACAGCCCTAATGATGAGTTACATAACGGATGGCTTACCTGCTTTAAAAGTCACACTGGCACATAGCAAGATGGGGAATTGAATTGCGGATAAAACCCCTCAAGAGAATAACCCGCATGGAAGCAGATCCCCAGGAGACGGTTCCACGGATGGCCGTATTATTTCACTTATACGTTTAATTTAGCTACACTTATTATTTTTTATAATCCTCATAATCTTCCCGAAGGATCTATCCGACCAAATAGTCATGTCCGCTAGAAGCTTGAGACCTGTTTTGGAAAATTCGAAAAATGTAACCTCTGCTCCTTGCGATTCTGCCGTACACTAAGAACCGTACTATCCAGTTGGACTGTACCTCTCATTTTCGATGAATATACCGTTGTCTTTTATCCGCCATAACTTCATATTACCCATATAAGAACATCCTACTACCTGTACATATTTGATCTATGCTACATATGGGCGCAGCTTTTCACTTAAAACGAATTATACCCGTTACTATTATTATGAATGTAAGTCCAGGTATGTTTTGGACTGTTACACTACTTTGGTGTTCACTACATGTTTTGGGGAATGCCTAACCAAAATTTGGCTGCCATTCTTAACAGGGACCTTGGTTTTTTAAGTGAACTCCCACTTCTTACTAAATGCGAATCAAATGCCCTCACTGTGTTTCGGTTATCTTAGGCAAACCCAGTTTGCATCACGATTCATTTTTTATTAGACCTCAGTTAACTCGATCGATGGCTCCCACATGTTGACTTCTTTGGAGGTGCTCGCTTCCTTATGTACACCCTTCATGCAGAGGTACCTGGAGGTTGGAGTAAAACTCGGAACTTCACATTTCGGGATTGATGCTCTTATCATGACGCCATGAAGTTTATGCTTCACTCAATAGCAAAGGCCTCGTCCTCATCCGGGTTTTTTTGTGCTCACGACTTAGTGATCAATAGCGAGCTGCTTTTAACTACAGTAATCAAGCTTACGCCACGTGCTTCACGGATTTTAGGCCACTAGACACTATTACATTGAACTCTCTCCAGTTCGCTGAACCTAAATTTGGAGTTCGCGTTTCAGTCGTTTAGTTCGCCATAATGACCAACACTTCTTGTCAACGCCATATATCAATCAGCCGTTGTGTATTCAGTTGTTTATTTGTTCGCCGAGCTGCGAACTTTGTTTGCAAACGTTTCACCGCCATGCGAGGTGGCATCATCAGTGCGTCGAGATGTGGAGTGTAATCTCGCTGATTGAATTGTCGGCCCGTGATCGGCGTGCAGGTGACTTTTCGAAAGTGACGGCTTCGATCTGTGTCCCGTGATCTCAACCCATTTCCCCGTGGCGGAGGTCGTCGCCTGGGTTGTTCCTATTCAAGCGACATCTCATAATTTCTCTAAGTTCTCTCTGTCAGAGGGGTTGGTAAACTGGGTCAATCTCGATATGCATGTTGATCGAGTCTATTGTTGAGAACCACACTTCCAGGAACAACCCAAGCGACGATCTCCGCCACGGGGAAATAGGTTGAGATCACGGGACACAGATCGAAGCCGTCACTTTCGAAAAGTCACCTGCACGCCGATCTCGGGCTGACAATTCAATCAGCGAGATTACACTCCACATCTCGACGCACTGATGATGCTGCCTCACATGGCGGTGAAACGTTTGCAAACAAATTTCGCAGCTCGGCGAACAAACGGGCAACTGAATTATCAACCCGAGCTACCAGTTTTCCAAAGCCGTTGTGTATGTTCATTTACAATACACCTTTAAAGTACATGTACTCTTTAATCACATCAATGCGCACTCTTTGCATGGCTTAGATGAACGAACAGAGCTACTAATTTCTTCTGGACTTCCGGCCGTCATTTTTACATCCGGCCCAAAATGCGTGCTTTTTATGATTTCGACAAGGACGTTTATCTAACCGTTTCATGTAAGCTTGCATTCCATCAAGGCCTGGGGTTAACTTTCATTGTTGATGTGATTAAGCAACTGCTGGCGCTATAATGGAGCATCCTTTATTAGAGAGTTTCACGGCATTGTTCCCACACCCGTAATTGCTTCAGAAGAATGCACCATCATCATCAACAGCAAACTATCCGTTATGATTATGTTCCGACGCCAAACAACCATGATGCCACCAGTAAACAGAATTAAAAACAGGGTGAAGGTGGACGTAGTTTTACAACTGAATATTTTAATTTAACATTCAGTCAAAACGCATTGAGCTTATGAGCGACAGTCACGGTCAACTATGTTTTTCTCAGCCCCTTGCATCCATAGCGCTTTCCAATTCATCCTTAAGGAAATCATGTTCCTCCATTGATCTCTCAAGATCAATCAAGTTGCATCCAACGAATGCGAACTATCCTAGAGTGTAATCTCAAATCAACCAAATATATCCCACCCTGTGTACTGCACTGTTATGCTATCGACTGATTTGGGATTGGTTACCCAACGAACAGTACGCATTATTTAAGAATGTTTGCGCCCGTTGGATGCAAGCTGATAACGTTAAGGGCGATCTTGTGAGATTTATGAAGGAACTTGATTTCCTTAAGGGTGAATTTGGAATTGTTATTTATGCACTTGGCCGAGAAAAGGTATAGTTATCTCACGAAGTTAAAGCGGCACCGGCTGGACGGCTTATGGCTTTTACTGCCTCGCGTTGTACTCAGTCTTGCTTCACAGCACTAAATACACAGCCCGGGTAGGAAATATAATCAAGCTCGCTACTGGCTCCGACTAACGCGTCATACCTTTAAAAGTGTCGAGCAGGCACAATAGGAGTTACCTGGATTTGTGGGTGAAACGGGCAAACCCTGTTCGGCTTAGGCTTTGGCTTTGTTTCCAACCCAACTACGGTCCCCCCGCCCCGACTGTTGCGCCATCCTACACCGACCATAGTTATTTTATTCACTGAGAAATCCGCCCGATTTTGTGATTCCGTGTATTCTTAGAAGTGTGGATACATACATTATATCATCAGGCAATGAAAGTGGCAAAGCGACATCAGCGGTATGATGGTGCGTCGTATCGACGCTTCACTGCCACGCGATCGCCAGTTGCCGCGAGCGGCATAGAGTTGCTGCTAGGTCGCTTCCACCCACGCGGATTCGACACGGTGACCTGTGGGTTTCCAACTAGACGCCTTGTACCAACCGCACGTTAGCTGATGTCAGATGGTTACGCATTCCTACATGTTCTGATGTTTGTGCACTCATAAGACTGAGTATTTTATTGCCTGACAATTCCGTGACTGAGTTCCTCCTGTATCACGAAGCCTCAAGAAACACTTTCCATGATCTGTTGCTCTTTGAGCTATGATCTCTGTTTTAATCCAACCCAAACTTTGTCCATCTTTATCCACATGTGCTGGAGACAATCACGACGCACAGCGTCTTTCGCAATTCCGTATACCCTTGTTGGTAATTTCCTTCCCAATTTACCCAAGTTGTTCTTTTCAGTTCCTTACATCTTCATGATTTGCTACTTCGTTTACTTCTGGCTTTTGCTTTTGAGGGATATCTCCTTACTGGTAGTTAAGTATTCTGGCCATCATTCCGTAGGTGTTTTTCGGTTGCGGCATGGTAGTTCTCTTTTCTGTTGTTATCATCTGCTCGGTGTATTAGGACTTGTAGTTCAGGGAACTTTGAATGAAAACCAGCAAATCTCCATTTGATTAGCATTACTTGAACGGTGGAATCACTTTTTGCTAAGGTTCATCACTGCTTGTCTCAGTCAGATAGCCACCACACAGCCAGGAAAACGCTAAACGGCGGTTCCTTTCTATTGATACCCGTCAGTAGCGCACATCCGTCGGATTCTGCTGGATCCAAACCCATCACATTATGCTAATGAGTCGGCGACTTAAGGGAATTAACCGTTTGTGACGGCTGCTACCACCTAACATGATAAGCTTTTTCATTTGTTCGCCCAAAATTGGGAATTTTGTTTGCGTACGTTCTGTAACCATGCTGGGGTGCATCGTCAGTGCACTGACATGCAGGGTGTAATCCTGTTGCTTGAATAGTACTAATAATAGTATGTATATTTTCGGGTTGTACTAGAAGCTGTCCCTGGATTGTGGACAGATCATGGGTACAATAATTATCATGCTCATGCATGAGTGAAATATGTAATATGATATCAAAATAATTTGGAATCACGTAACTTTTGTTGTTGCTGAGTTCTTTATACCATCTTTAATCATTGAGTATATATTCCTTGGTCCATCCTGAAAGAACTCGTGTGGTGATTTACCCGATGGAAATGTGGTCATTATCGCGTTCTGCTCAAGGAATTTGCTAAGCTGAATGTGGAATGCTCTTGCATTTGTGCAAGACCTGATTGTGGCTGGTAGGCTATTTCACATGACAGTGAATCTGACGAGTTAGATCGGATAGCTGATACTGCAATATTCCAAAATGGGGATAGTGAGGATTTTGAAGAGTTCTACTCTGCTTGGGGTTATTTGGATCTTGTACAGTGTATTTGCCATTAGTTTTCGGGCACTAGTCAGCTGGTATTCCACCTGTTCAGAAAAGTTGAAAGTGCAAGGATACCGGATTCCGAGGTCGCGGGTAGACAGCTGTACGCAAAACTGTTTGTCGTTGAGTGTAATTGATCCCTCAGATATCGAATAGCCGCGATGCATGATGCTAGCTGTTTTCGCCAAGAACTTCATCATCCAGGTGTTCCACCATTTCTCAAGGGAGTGGAGGCCTTCCTGTATGAGCAGTAGTGTATCTTGCAGTTCAACTCTTCGTAATTTGTAGACTATCTTTATGTCGTCTGCAAATAGGAAAGGCATGCCATGTCTGATAACCGCACTGATCTCCTTGACATAGAGCAAGAACTGTAACGGACAAAATATACTCCCTTCGATTACACCACTAGTGATTGGACGTGGTGAAGAATGGTGGCCGGCTATGGTAACTACCTGCGAACGGCCGCTCAGATATGACTATAGCTACGATATAGAAGCAAATGTTGGTAGCTCAGGTTGTTTAGTTGATTGGCTGATTGTTCGCTGAGCTCGGCAGGTTGACTCATGGAGGTAGCGAAATGATCTAAACCCTTTGCAGATGTCAGCTGGATCATGAGGGAACTGTCCGTCTGCATTGACCAGTTCATTAATCAAGGAGTAGTGATACTTAGTTCTGTGACGCAGAATTTTAACACGTTCGTTCGTTATACATGTCATTCGTAATGCTATCTGTTCTTCGTAGATCCAGCTCGTCAACTGTATGTGCTTGACCCTATCAATGATGTGCAACTGTAAGAGCAAGGTGAAATTTCGAGTTTTTATGTATCCAGCAATTAGTCTTCTGTGTTTCCGGTTGACTGAACGTACGATTGCGTCTTCGTGGACACGTGTACTCCTCTTGTCTTGGGGAGTAAGGACAGCAATTGTCTGATTGACCCGATGGTATAAATAGTCCACGGCAGTGCACACACATTGTTAGAGATGAAGACTGCGTCTCAATCGAATGATCGGACTAGTCGTTGGAATTGCTTCCAGTTCAACCTATATGTTGCATATTGCGCAGAAACTGAATCGTGAATTCATACTGTCGCCACCAGATAGTTTATTTAATACTGTTTGTGCATTTGTGACCAAAGTAAATATCAGATCGTGTATACTAGTCGCTCTTGTTGGTTCAGTAACCTATTTTATTCACCCACCAATTCTGAGAGAGGAAAGGAAAGCTGTATGTGTAGACGAGGATGCTTGGGAGCACCAACTGGTCTTTGGTCGGTTAAAATCACCAGCAATTATCTTCTGTCTGTGTGCCATTTCATCAGCAAATTCGAAAGCCGAACTGATGGTGGTGACACGTGCGGTTGACACAGTTGGCTGGTTGTAAACATCTTCAAGTAGTATGTGCGAACCGATTCCTGAGACGGACAGCCAAAGAGATTCGGGAACATTTGTTAGCTGTGGATGATCGAGAAGTACGGTGTATATATATCATGCATCCACCTCCTTCACCTCTGCTGATAATTAGGAATCATTAGGGTAGAATCCAATGTCTCGGGGGAGCACCATGTTTCAGTATCGGGGATTGCTTGTGGGTCCTTGATATGCACAAGCATGTCTAGAAAGTACAGTTTGTTATTAGTAGATCTAGCATTAAGTAGAAGTACAGAAAACGGATTATTGGGTGTGCGGTCATCGTGTTGCGGTTCATTGTTATGCGCGTTGTTGTTGTTGTCAGGTACTATGGACACAGGAGATATGAATGGGAATAGTGGACTAGAGTCTATTCTTAGCAGGCGTGGTGCTATGGGTACTATTTCATTTGTGAATGCCGATATTTCTGTAGACAGGAATCTAGTTGAGGGAGCAAGTCTAATTTGTAGTTGGCGTGGTCCTTGGCTAGCCGAGTCATCTGCAAAAATTGCAGGAACAGTGGGAACAGGTAGTTGGCTTCTGCCGGGTATGTTAGGGGAGGGAATGACCGCGGCTCCATTCCCTCCTGTAGTAAAAAAGGGTCATACTGAGGAATTTTTTTGGTAACGGCTGCACACATGATACGGGTTGGGAGGTGGCCTTGTCCTCGTGACACAGTTTATTCTGTCATTATTACGGTGTCTGATTTTGTGGCCTAGGAGTGAATTATGCCGAGGGTATCCAAAAGAAATTTGTTTCTGGTTTTTTCTCGGCGCAGGGTGTCGCTTTATGTAGTGTTTGTGCGATGTATGTTGGTGAAGCTTGTTAGTTTCTACCGTGTCCTTACAGATTGGAACCGATGAGTGGCTGTGGGTTTTCTACATTATTGGTTTGACCGCCCATGGGTTCCTTCGGACTTTGAGTTCAGCTTGCGACACTGCTATAGGGCCCTTGATTTTCAGCTCTTCCCAGTGTTTAGGAATTACTTCATCACTTATAAGCGGTGAATTCATTTCGGTTGGCCCACAGGCGAATGGTAGTAGTTGGTGGGAGTTTGCCTAGGTGACATTGCGGTGTCGTCAGGAACTGTTGTGATCGAGGTCCTTATCATATGAGGTGTGCTGTCGAGATCCACTTCAAAGTGCCAAGTTGTCACATTAGATAAGTTATCTTTTGAACATTGACCTGAGAACACTTGAACCAATTTGAGCTGATGATGGTGACAAAAGATCATTAAGGGACCTTTGTAAATGCGTTCGATCTGGTTTACTCAATAGGTCTTTGAACTCGGTCTCATGGGCCATGGTGAGTTGATTACTCAACACTCGCTTCACGGATTCCTCAGTTGAAAATTTAAAAATTATCGGGCAGCAGTGCTTTGATGTTTTCTTTCTCAGACGAATGCATTGCATTCGATCTCGGACATGTTGCAGCCCTAAGTACTGCATTTTAAATTCACCCAAACTAAGTTTATCAGGAATGGTAAAAACGATCACATTTTTCAGTTTACGCATTCCTTCATGTACCTCACACTCAGTTGATGCGATTAACTGACCTGCCTTTCCCATTTGGGCTGGATCAAGACTTTCCCATGGGTTACTGAGATAGTCTAATGAAGCCAGGTGATCTCTGAGTGGTTTGACAATGGTCACTATTTTTCTCATTTTAAAGAGTTGGGATTCCAGGGAGTTGGCCTTATCACTGCGTTCTGAAAGAATAATGGTGGTTGGATCAGGACTGACTCGCAGTTGAGTTGGGGCCTCAGTTTTCGTTGGCTATGTTCGGGCGGTGTATGAAACATTACTTTTCGTTTGTTGAGCGAGGCTAATCCTTGTGCGTGCCATAATAAAGTGAACTGTACTTATGGGAAGGTTAGGTGAAGTGGCTAGGGAAGCTTGATGAAAATAAACAACCCAAAAAGGTCTTAGATGCTTGAGCAAAGGGAAAATTTCAGCGCAACAATAAGCGAATGCCATACAAACCAACCAGTTTATCGTTTTGCGCCATCGGTCCAGTAATAGTTCCGGCTGATGATAGTTCAGTTAAGTCTAGACAGTTGCGCTTGTCGAGGTTGGTCGCTGATGCCAGTTGCGCCTGTGGTCACGTGACTACTCCACACAAGTTAGCTTACTGTAGGTTAAATCCAACATGGCAGACACAGACAGCAGTTAGGCCAATCAACGAGGTCTCCCAAATTAGCCAGAATATACTCCCTCACCGATTCATTGAGAATAACTATCTCACTTTGCGCTCGTTTTTTCTTCAACAGTGCCCTCAGCCTACGTTATATTGTCCTCAAATGATGGTCGATTTGTCGTGCTTCGGGGTTCTCCAATCAGTCCACTCCCTGAATCGACTGCTACGGAAGAGGAGAAGAATGCCTGGATTCATGCCCGCTTCAGCGTCATCGACGCTCCCCTAGCAGCTAACTTTCTTGTGTATGTTACCTGTTCCCCCAACCTCACTTTTGTCACAGCGACTTTCAGAGTCTCGTGAGAATTTGGATCACGTTTTGTTTCTAACTCTCATTTATGTACGTTCGATGTTGCGCGTCTGTCCAATGTTTACTTTATTCGCACGCCCTTTGAGGCACACTTCCATTATTGTTTTAACGCAGGTCTATCAACACTTTGGTATGCATCAGTCTGTCGAATCCTAGTGGCACGAGCCAACTAACCTACTTCAACTTCTCGGATGTACTGACAAACCCCTCCAGCGCTTCCACTCAACTTACCTTTCCTCTGCTTCCCTTACCTGACGGTGACTCCGCAACTGGTCCCATGGTCATGGCCGCCGAGACGCACCACCGGGACTCGAAGGGTCGTGTTTGGCTTGGGACCGCTGGCGGTGGGCGATGCCATTGTTTCCTTCTTCAATCCGGAAAGTTTCTAAACAGGTATGACCAGCAGCAGCGTGAGCTTCCCATATTCGTTTGTTGTGAACCCCGATCGTGTTCCTTCTTATCAGGAAGGTTTGAAGAGCTTCCACTTGTTTTGTCACAGTTAAGCTCAGTCATAGAGCCACTACCATTCGGAATATCACTGATAGGTTGTTTTGTTTCCGCTGCACGTTTTTCTCTAGGTGCGCTTTCATAATCACCAAATGTCCAGTCAACGATTTATTCCCCTGAGCTTTGGTGGCAGTGTTGGCCCATGTGGTGGTGTCGTGTGCTGTTGTGTGTTTCATCACCCACTGCCGTACATGTCCCTACCGCTAAGGAGCACGAATCGTTTCCTAAGGTGCACTGCTTCTTTCACTTTGGCCATGGATGTTTGAGTCTCTAGGATTTCGAGTGCAATGATGAACCTTGATATGAATAGCAGTCGTTGTTTACGTCCTCCTAGCTAACGATTGTATAAAAGGGTCTAGCCATAAGGAAACTGGCGGTCCAGAGAATATTCGTTTATTGCTGTCTCCTTTGGAGAATGTTTTTGGTCATTTCGCTTATCACGTCTAACGTCGTCTGATTTCACCGTAATTATCCTTGCATAGCCATGCCTTTACGGATGGCACATGACCTAGTATTTTGAGCGGGGGTCTCACAGATTGTTGATGCTGTCCACCACGCACTGAATTTGGAGTCTGGTTCCATGCGCCTGAGCTAATCGGTACTTGTTAATCGATGGTTCGCGCAAGCTCCACCCGAAAGTACCTCTTGCTGGAGGTCGAGTCTTCCGCTAATACATCAACATTGCACACTGATTCTCTTGTGGTCTCTTACGATGATCCCTAGGATGTTGAAGAGTTACATTAACGCAATCTAATTACTGTGTGATCGAGATCACTGTCTCGTGTTACATGGCGGCTCCGGCAAGCATTCATATCCTTATCGCCACACTGCACCCTGTTATATACGCACACTTTTGTGTAATGTGTCTGACATTCACTTCCATTGTCAATCGAACCATGCAACCATTCATGGTCAGTATTTATTAACCAAAAACGTATCATCATACACGACCTTGATAAACATCAACACCGAAACTTGTTTTATTGGTTTCATTCCACATGCATGTGGATTGCTATTTTTTCTTGCGTTCTAATCCTTCGTTTGCCTAGTGAAATTGAGATCGTTCTGATGATGTCACATGCGGACAGCTAGTCAGTTCCATCCCGCCATTGAGTTTCCACAGAGAGGTGTTGGCACTTAGATCCGTACCGAGTATCTGTTCTATCTAAATCGCCATCCTGTTGTACCGCATGTATTGGAACAAGTAACCCACTGTTCCGCATCTTGTTTGATAGGAAATAGTCACATTCTGATTTGTAACCACTGATTGCATTCCTTCTTCTCATTGTTCCAATTGTGCACCTCCTTCTGCACCTTTATTCTTTTATTTAGTTTATCACTTCCTCCAGAGACCCCCTGTCTTTATGCAATCACACTGCAACCGTCAACTCCTGATACTCCACTCATCACGTGGCTTGCAGTGTCGGGTAGTCATGCAGCTGCATCGGTGGAAGGCGACTCGAACGCTTCGACTGCTTTAGTGGACGATACGAGTCGGGGAATTGCTCGCATCATCGGTTTTGACGCGGACAAACAACTTATGCTGCACCATTTCGATCTCACCGCCTCCCTAACAACAATCCTCGGTAAGCCCGTCATCTGCCATTTCTTTATTGATTTCTTCATCCCTTTTCCTATTCCTCTGTTGGCGTCATCAAACTGTAGCCTTTCTAGCTTCCTAATTCTAATATCACCTTACCCAGCTCCTTCTTTGGCCCACAGGTAGCATGACGGCACCGTGTTTGTAATGGCTCGATTGCTCGCCTCATTCACGACACCACTTTTTTTCATGCTCATTGTCCACCTGCATCTCTGTCAGGTTGACTACTGTATTTGTGTCCTCGTGCGATTTCCATTCTATGTTACCATGGTCTTACCAGTTTTTGTGTATGGATTTTGCTTTCGTCGTTAGTTATATGCATTTTCCCTTCACTTTGTTCAAATGGCACCTAACCTATTTTCAGCGATTTGTGTCGATCTTGCGATCCTAAGGTGTGTGTTCACCTGATCCTGTCCAACATCATTTCTACTCCCCTTTTTCTCTTCCCCTAACATTGTCGCACCAAGCATTCTCATCAAACTTCGTCTTACTAATGCACTTTTATTTGTGCTTCTACCTGTTTCATTGAACCACAGGAGGTGGTACTTTTCAGGGGATTAACTTTTGTTCCCTGGGACGCTCGTTGGTTTGTGATCAGATGGAAACCAATTTGAACTGCTCTGACATCGGTGGTTGAGCAGAGGTCGTCAGTGATTCGCGTCGCTCGAAATTCAGCCACAGTGCACAACAAGATTGGCAGGGACCCACCCCTGCGTTGCCCCTTGGTGTGGATCAGCTAGAACTCGTCGAGAAATTCAAGTGTCTAGGCAGCTATATCAGCGCTCGAGGCGCTTTTGCAAATCTCCGCCATCTGTGGCGCCTTCGCAATATCACTCTCGCCCTGAAGGACAGAGTTTACAATGCAGTCGTTCGTGCAACCCTACCCATCAAGTCGACAGATATAAAGTAGCTAGTCACGTTCGATGATCGCTGTCTTCGCAGCTTAGTTTATATCTGGTGGGAGCATCGCCTGAGTAATGAGCGTGTTCCGCGTTATGTATTTGTTGCATGAAGAGCGAGTGAACCGCTCAGCACCATTATGTCACGTACTAGACTCCGATGGCTAGGTCACGTGTTGCGCATGCCAGCCCACACAGACTCATGCGAGGTGCGTTGTTTGCGCGCTTCGGGGTTCTGGATGGAAGAAGAGGAGAGATGGCCAAGCGATGACTTGGTCAAGAGGAATGAAATCGCTCATTTCGAAGTTGGCGTCGGTTGGTGTGTGCCGACTACCTGCTTGGGGTCCGAAGGACGATGAACACGTTTGGTTGGATACACAAGTTGACATGGCAAAGAGCCGACCTGTCTCGTTTATGTTGTGAGTTTCTTTGTCCCTCGTCAACCCACTTATCTTTCCCCTCTAATCTCGATCTCCCTCTTGACGCATAATGTATTGCTAAATAGTCTGTACGTACTTGCGAAGCGTTACATTTGCGGGGACACCGAGTGAGAACGTACTGCCAGTCTGCCAGTGAATGTTTGGCAATAAACTACCTGGTGCCACACTGGATTCTGTCAAATTTGATGCCCTTACTTTGGCCAGGTCATATCCTCCGCACGCACGTTGATCACCCTCCTCTGCGTGCTTTGTATGCTGTCACGCCACCTAGTATGGTGAAACTGCAAGGTGGCCGGTCGATTGGGTGGTATAAGGGCATGAAGCAATTGACCAAAGTGCGCGTTCGGTTTGGTTCAAATCCACTCCATGAACTTAGTTCTCTTCAGTTACACGACTATGATCCGGGCATCGAACTGCGGCGGCTCCGGTTGCCATGACTCAGGTCACCAGATAAGAAATGAATAACAACAGCAAAATATGCGGTTGCGTGAAAACAAAAGACAATAAAAATGAAATCATGATAGCAGTGCGCAAAACTAATCGGAATAGCGTAGAAGAAAGACATCATGGGTACGCCGGTACGCAGTACCGACGCTTCGCTACCGCGCAACCACTAACGGTCGCACGCGAGCCAAGGCTACCGCGAAAGTCGCCCGGGCCTTATGTAGACTCGACCTCGCGCCGTTGGATTACAAGGCAGACTTGCAATCCTTAGGACTATTGTCCGAGATAGAAAGGTAATCAAATGCAATAGCATCGCTGACAGCGCGACTTCGCCATGTCTCAAACCATTGTTGAAGACAATCCCGGCATTCCCACCCATTAACATGACACGCACAAGCTTAACCTAGAGGGGACCGAGGGAATGCGCACCACTGACGAGTCCCAAGGTGGCGAAACGCGTCTGGTGCTTTTCCGGATTGTGGTTGAACTATGTAGCTTGTGAGCTGCTGGGACGAATACATTAAAACTAACCAAGTCTCTCAGTCAGTTTCTCCATGTCTGTATGCCAGCTCATTGACTAGTCGCCTCGTGCCTTTGCCTAACTTGGCGTAGCGATGGCGTTTAATGTATCCCGAGCAACTCAGTCAACAGACCTACGGAGGGCATGGCAAAGCCAACCTAAGTGGTTGAGGTTTAGTAATCACCTAGGTGAGGCACCAGAAGGCTTCATACCAAAAACAACAGACGGACATCAGAAAATGCTCACCCGTTGTTCACACCAGGTGTAAGCAATGTTCCACAGGCACTGGTAATCTTAGACGGCCAAGCGTCCAATGTCTACCGGGAACTGGCCTGCTCTATGATCCATTCAGTAACAACGGCCTTATCGCAGCGTTATCATCTTACCCTTCGGTAGCAGGCTGGTATTCCACTGTCTTCATAGATAGCTGAGTCTCTTAGTGATGTGACCACCACAGCTACCAAGCTAAGTGAGTCGATTCACCACTTCCAACGTCTGTTCGCTCATAGGTAGAACCGGTGGCGTATCGGTCCAGTCCAGCAACAAAATTTTGACTTTCAAGCTGCAAAGCACGTAAGTAATACACCCAAGCGAAATCAGTACACCGGTATGGTAGTAGGGAAACGTTAGTAGCAAGCGTGAAGCGGTACACTCTAAACACATGTGATCACGTAAAAACTGTCTGCCACGAGAGTCACATGAACGCGAGAACGAGTTCCAGTTCGAAGGGAATCAAGGGCATACGCTGATTAATTGGCATACAGCAGCAGGCTTTCCGGTTGAATAGCAGTGGATGGATGTGGCACGACCAATGACCGTATCATCCCTCCTCACTTTGGTTCGGGCTAATCGGCGTGGAAGCGCTAGACTGTTCGCCGTTGACGATTAGAACGACGTAATAAAGGTTCAGTTACTGATTGTGCGTCAGTCATCCTCATATCGGTCGGTGATTGGGATGGCAGATCTGGTTCGACAGTTTTGGCCGCACATGGTCCAAATGACGTCGCACGATCCGGCCATCCTCATTTTCTGCTTCTACGATCTGTCCGTTGATTGTTTTTACAACAGCCTGCTCCCACTCAGAGTGTAGGTGAACGGACGTAAATTGGGTCTGACTGTCACAATTCTGTCCTTGCTGCAATTATCAAAATGTTCCTTTGCCCGTTGTTGCCTTTCAGTAAATTGCGACTCCATGGTCGGATGCAATAAATCTAACCATGTACACAAGCATCGACCGGACATTAACTCTGCCGGGCTTCTACCGGTTGTCTGGTTTGGCATGTTCTGGTACGCGAACAGGGAACGATCCAAACGCACACGCAGTGGAGCATTTGGTTGTTTTGTTAGCAGATTTTCACTATCTGTACTGCCAACCCGTTGGAGGATGGATAACAAAGTACAGTACTTATGGGTCCAACGCCATTCGAGCGAATAAAAGTATGTATTCAATATATATTCAACACGGCCAATAGTACAATTGGCATAGTGTCACAACGTATGGAAAATACAATAAATATACGTAGAGGGCAAAAAACGATCTTTATGGGAATAGTGAGTCACAACAAGTCCACCAGTGTGCACGATTCATTGCCATATCCAAGAGCGTTTCCAGCCATGTGTGTTCGGGGTCCTTCGCACTCCAGACAGTGACATGAGAGCGCCCGATCACGGCTAACTTTGATGTTAGCTCCTTCATGCTCCTGGCCCAAGTCATAGGTTGGCCACCTTGCTTCCGCTTCCAGCCGACTTCTGCGTGCGCGAAGAGGGTATGGCGAGGTAGGCGATGAGTAGGCGTGCGGAAAACGTGCCCAAGCCTTTGAAGTCTTCGCAGGGAAATTATACTGCTCAGTGGCCGGCAAAATCTGTCTAATCTGAATATCGTTCGTCGAATATCTTCATTCCTAGTGTGATGTGTTGCCATCTTACACCAGCAATGCTCCGAAGGCAGCGGTGATCAAAAACAGACAGCCTCTCAACATCCTTTGCGCGAACAGGCCAAGTCTCGCAGTCATAGAGGAGAACCGGTCTCACTGTGGCATTGTAAACTCGGCCCTTCAGAGATCGACTCAAATCATCTCGACTCCAGAGATGGCGGAGATTGGCTAAAGCAACCCGAGCTTCGGAGACGCGCAAGGAGAACTCATCCGTTAAACCACACAGAACATTTTTGGCGGCATGTGAGGATGCTCAGATTACAGTGATGTTGTCTGTATACTCCAAATCCCGAACTCGGTTCTCCTGGAAGCAGGTCGACGTCGCTGGCTTCGCATTTCTCCGAGATTTCGTCTATAGCGAAATTGAACAAGAAGGGGGATGCTGGGCAGTCATGTTTCACTTTACTGGTGATACCAAAGGGGGGCGAAAGTCCGCCGTACATCCGCACTGGCCCCGAAGTTTGGGAGTAGATGGCTTGAAGTAAGGTGACATACTTTTCGGGCACTCCCCTTCTCAATAGACAACTCCAGAGAGCAGCTCTGTCGACTAAGTCAAACGCGGCTGGTATGTCTAAGAAGACAACGAGCGTTGGCCGGCCAAATGTTTGGCGACGCTTTAGTATTTGGCGGGGTGTAAAGATGTGATCCATGCAACTCCGACCTGTGTGGAACCCAGCTTGCTTTTCATGTATACTCTTTTCTCGTACCAGCCTGTGCCTCGTTATAAGCAGAGCTGTGAGCACCTTGGAAGCAACACAAATTAGTCTAGTCCCTCTGTGGTTGGCGCAGTCAGTTCGGGTACCCTTTTTAAAGACAGGCACGATATCCGCTAGGCTGGGATAACTTCAGTGACCCAGATCTCTTGGAGGAGAGAAGTTGACTCCTGAGCTAGTTCAACGCCATTCGAGCAAATAAAAGGATATATATATAATCAGTATATATTTAACACGGCCGCTATCTTTGAAAAGAGCCGGAGGGGGTTCATCTGGGCCAGGGGTTTTGTAGTCCTTTAAGAGGTGAAGCTCGTGGGCAACCTCAGCCTCGGATGGTGGTGAAGCGTCTACACACCATAGAGCGCACTAGGCACCAGAATGGGAACTCATTGGTGTTGCTGGCCAATTTAACTTCTGCTCAAAGTGCTCGGCCCAACGCTCGAGTCGGCGTTTTTGACAGTGGATTGGCTCGCCATTGGTTTCGCATAAAACTTCGCTTACAGTCGGCCTTTTGCCGCTAGTAGATCGGATCAGGAGGAAAAGCTTACGGAAATTCCCCGAGGTGGCCACTTGCTCCATCTCAATGACCCTCTGTGTCCACGTGACCTCGCGATCTTCCCGGAGAAGCTGTTTGAGCTCAGCGTTAGTAGCCTTGCGTATTGAATGGTATTTAATGCTAGCAGCAATTGCTCGACGGGCTTCGAGAAGTTGGAGGGATCGTGCAGAGATCCAGTGGTTGACAGGACTACTTGTGAAGTCACAGACCAGGGTTGCAGAGTTAGTTGTACATGACGCCGCGGATGTGTGTCCAGTGCATTTCAATTTTTGTGCGTGAGGCAGTCTTTAGCCGTGAGGCCAAGGCATCCTGAAATGCGCAGAGAACGTTTGGGGCAGAAAGCTTAGCTACGTCAAGCCCTTTCTGGCGACCATGCTGGGAGCCACCAAAACGTAGCGCGACCTTGGCACACACCAGCGCGTGATCCGAAGTGAAAGAGGTACTCCAGATTGATTTACAATCTTTTATGCTACCCCGCCAGCGATAGGTAATGGCGATGTGGTCAATTTGTGTCCACGACTGGCCAGGTGATGGGGGTCTCCTGGTGGCGCGTTGGCGCCAAGATCCCCGAACGCTAGTGCTCAAAAGAAAGAGGCCGTGATCGGTACAAAGCTGAAGTAGTCGATCACCGTTGTCAGTTCTGCGAGTGCCATGGCCGTGTTGACCACCGAGTTCACGTTCATCTACCGACCTGCGCATTCAAGTCCCTGGCGAGCACCACGATGTCGGTACGGCGCTTTTTACGGTGAAGGTCAGCCAGTTGACCATAGAACTTATCTTTAACTGACTCCGGGCTGCAATCTGTGAGAGCGTACACTGTGACAATGAGTAGACGGCGCCTGCTGATTTCGCGCCTGGACAGTCGTACTGAAGTTACAAGTCGGATCGCGTATAGGCGACGGTTAACAAGGATCCAGTATAGTAGCGCGGCCTCAGCACGTGTGCTCAGCACAATCCCCACGCCAGCATAACCAGCGGCTTCGGCGGTTGAGTCTTCAGATAGGCTCAAAGTGAAAATGCCAGTGGAATTCGCAGACGGTGAAACTAGTCGCAGCGTCGGGCTACAGTCCTATAAACTGGTCTGGCTGAGACAGCAGACATCAATGGCCGTAGTTTCTAGAGTGCGAGTACGAGCTGCCCGTGATCCAATTTGCATCAGCGTCCGAACATTGAAGACTGCCAGCTTCAATTTGAAACGGGGCTCTAGAAATATCTTGTCAACACGACTTTACGCATCTTCTAACCTACGCTCCTGACCCATATGGTGAGAACGTTCGCCCAAGGTGACCCGATCTTATGAACTCAAAAACGGAGGGGAGATCAAGAGTGGGGGGTTGAATAAACGTGGAAAAAAGTGACTAAACGGTGGTGCTGAAAAAGGTGGTATGACAGGTTCAGCCGCCAACACCTCGGCCGATGAGAGCAGTTCGTAAGATTGAGAGCAGGTAAAGCGAGAGCAGAAAGAGCGAGCGAAGAATTGTTGAGACATGAATCAATAGGTTGTGTGGGCATAGTACTTCCCGGTTGCCAAGGCCGAGGAAGTGTGTTGATCTAGGAGAGTCTACCCTGAGCCTTGGGTTATAAAGACCTAACTCACAAGGCAGCGGAGCAATTGACGTATACCGCGACCGTTGGGAGCCGGCTCTAGGTGAGAGGCTTTCGGGAGAGGCAAACTACTCAGGGCGCCCAAAGTGCCCCAGTGAAGCAGTAATGACTAGCAAGCTCACCGTGAAGCACGTACGCCTTTGACAGCCGGGTGGCTCATACGCCTTCATAGAAGCCCTTGGCCATCGAGGTTGTTCATTCGCCCTCCGTTAAGTACTCACTTCTGTGCCCAAAAGTGAGTGGTCAGTGACCCTATAGCCGGTCACATTGGCTTTGGCACAGCGTCTTGCGAGCTCTTGTGGTATTTAATGAGGAACCAGGTGACCAGCCCAGAACCCCCCACGCTCTAGGACGCTGCCGCTGATTGTCCGCGACTGCTTATTCATCTCGTCTGCGAACAGCCGAGACTTATTCACAGTTACCTTCACAAGGAAGGCGTTCCCCGAACCACTACCAGGGGACGCACCTGGTGGCTTGCATCTCCGCCGAACCAGCCAGTAATCAGTAGGCCCTGGAAAACGCTGGCCCATTGTCAGACACTAATGTTTCGGGGCGACCAAACGTTGCGTAGATTGTGCGCAGTATAGTTAATGGTGCTAGCTGGAGTTGCTGCGGCCAGAATGTAGGCTTCATTCCACTTTGAATGGGCGTCAACGATCAGTAAAATCATCTGCCCTTCGAAAGGACCAAAAATGTCTACGTGGACACATCTCAAGGGTTTTTCTGTCCACTTCCAAGGCTGCGTTGGCGCATGGGAAGTGGCATTCCGGTTTTTCTGACAGTGTCTGCAACCTCCAACCTTCGCTGCAATCTCATTGCCTAATTCTGTCCGTCACGCATAAAAGCGGGATGGTGACTTTATATTGGCAACTCCTGGATGCGCATCATGTAGTTCATCCAGGGTACACGACCTAAATCTTTTGGGGACTATAATTCGTACGCCTCATAGTAAGCATCCGTACTGGAGACTGAGCTCAGACATCCTATTACGGAAAGGTTTCAGTTCTTTGGATGTGTTATTTGGCCATCCGACTTGAGCATAGCTTTACACCAGCGATAAAACTGGATTTCTGTCGGTCTCCATTACTTATCTCCGTTGATGTGACCGGGGAATCATTGAGATACTGAACCAAGTTTACAAGCTCTTGTGGAGTGAACTCCTCCCAAGGTATCTCTGGTAAAGGAACTCGACTAAGAACATCAGCTGTATTTTGCCTGCCGGGAACGTACTTGATTTCATATTTATATGCAGATAGAATGAGGGACCAACGAATCATTCTGGGTGAATCCATTTGTTGAATCCCCTTCTCTTGGCCAAGGAGGGGAACAAGAGGTTTATGATCCGTATAGATCACGAAGGGTCGGCCAAGTAAATATTAGTGTATTCGGGTAGTACCGAAGATCACACCTGCCGCCTTGCTATCAATCTGCAAGTAATTTCGTTCTGCTGCTGTCAGTGTCTTAAGGCATAGGAAGTGGGTCACTGGTAGCCCTCCGGTAATTCGTGCATCAAAATAGCTCCAAGAGGGTATGGTTAAGTATCACAAGAGAGAATAACAGGCTTTTGCGGGTCACAATGCACACGAACATCTGTTGATGCCAAAAGCTTTTTAACCGTCATGAAAGTATTTTCAGGAATCCTATTCCAATTCCAAGTTTGGCTTTCAAGTACAAGCTGTTGAAGCGGATGTAGATGTGTTGCTGCCGACGGTATATACCTTGAAATCTGGGGACGGCACTCAAGAATGACCGCAGTTCATGAACCTTTTTGGGTGCTGGCGCTTCAAGTAGACTCTTGTCTTTTCTTTAAATGGCCACAATCCTCCTCGTGATAACCGATACCCAAAGTACTGTACCCTCAGTACAAAATTCACCTATTTTAAAACCAACCCGGCGTCTAATCGTTCCAACTAGACATTCAAAGCATGCAAATGTTCAGTGCTAGTACGTCCAATAACCAGAATGTCATCTAAGTATGCACATGTGTTTTTTATGTCCTTCACCATTATGTCAATAATACGCTGAATGATAGCTGGGGCCGAGCTCATCCCAAATGGCATGCGTGTATAGCGGAATAATCCAAGATGAGTGTTACTAGTGGTGTACGCTCTTGATTGCTCATCGAGTTCAATTTGTTGGTAGGCGTGGCTCAGATCTAGTTTGGTAAAGCTCGCCACAGGTGAGAGAAGCCTAAAATTCTTCAATCTTTGGCAGGGGATATCTGTCTAGCTGTAATGCCTGGTTGATTGTAATTTTGTAGTCCCCACAGATTCTTATGGCACCATCGCTCTTCAATACTGGCACTATAGGGGCTGCCCAGTTCGAATATTGAACAGGCTCAATAGTACCCTACAGTTGGAGTCCGCGCAACTCACTCTCGACTTTATCACGAAAAGCTTTCCAAAACCTCGGTATCGCATGTGGTTCCAATACTAGATGAGCGACGTAATTTTTCAAAAGGCCTTGTCTAGACTCATCGAACAAAACTACAGGTTTCTGCAAGATATCAGATAACTGTGCATGGGTTTCCACCAAGTTGATGTTGGACATGATGATGTTAAGACGTTTATTTCCGTCACGACCAAGTAAGTTTGGGCCAGGTCCTCCAGAAACATACATACACATATGATTCGTTGGATTATGGTAGGAGATGCGTACAATAAATGTGCCCAGCACCTTCACCATCTGTCCCGTGTAATCGCAATTGTATATTTGGTGGATCTAACTTTGGGAGTTGTGATAAGACATCCGGTCGTATCAGGGTAACTGCGGAACCGGTATCAATTTCAAAATCCACAGGTTGCCCGTTTACCTTGACAGACACGACAAAAGGCTTTTCCGACGTTATGTTACGATTAAAAGCAGTTGTGGTATTGATCAAGTTCTACTGTAAGTTCTCGGTAATGCAGTTTGTGTCTTTGTTGCTCAGATGCAAAGGATTTCCGCTTGGAAAGTCACTTTCAGTATATGACCTTTTTTACCACAAAATCTGCACCCTGCTTGAAGATGCTCACCGTCAGTTGGTGACGAATGACGTTCACCGCAGCGATAACAACGAAATTCTCTACGCTGCACAAGTTGAGTTGCGGTTTGATCACAGTTAGTCTGAGAGACTGTTTACATTCTGTGAGATCAACTGATTAGAGGAAGAAAACGCAGCTAGTTCCTGAACGAGGTTTGCACGCTGTCGGACAATATCACAGGCATTTTCCCAAGTCAGGAGCGTTTCGTCTTCGGATAGCAGCCGCTCTCGTGCCTTCTCATCGAGAACACCCACAATTAACGTCTGTAACAGAATCGCTTCTTCGAATTGCTTCGGTAGAATCTGATCATAAGCACAATCGGAGAGGGTGGTAAGAAGTCAACAGGTACACTCATTTACACTCTTATTCGATTATTGTCGCACAGTGTTGAATTTTTAGCGTGCCGTGGACACATGTGGCTTTCCCCCCCACGTTGGTCCAGGGAATAGAACACAGATCGTACGTCACATCTTGTATGTAGTTGCAAACTGTCGAAATATCGCTGGCCCTCATTACCGTGATGGTGGCGTAGTAGTTTGATTTTTGTTGCATCGTCTAGCGTGTTGTTGCCGCAAGAAACGAAAGTAGATCAACGTAGTAGTTTTTCACTGTGTCTATTGCTGGGTAGTATGCCTTTCAGTAGGGGTATTCCCAGGCGGTAGGGGTGCTGTAATCGAATTTGCGGTGAGTAATCTGATAACTTTCATCATGAATATGTTACATCCAAGCGAAATCAAAATACTGCTCTATGGTAGTAGGAAAACTAGCACAGGCATGAAGTGGTACACCCTACTCAGGAAATAAGCACTTAATAACTGTCTACCACGTGTGTCACATGAACGCTGAACGAGTTCCATTTCGAAACGAATCAATGGTGGACGCTGATTAATTGGCATACAAGCACGTACCGCACACAGGTCACGCGCTCTTACACCGCAAGCTTTCCGGCTGTATTACAGTGGATGGATGTGGCACGACCACTGACCGTATCCATACCGAAGCGTGCTGGGCTATTGGTCTGTTCATTATGCCTTGTATAGCCGATGTTTCTTTCGTGATGTGATTCTGGCGCGTGGCATACAATTTCTACATCCCGTGCCCGCCCCCCTCCCTCCCGTATGTGTCTATTCACCTATACAGTATCTCCGTCCGCATGGAGCCGTTTTCAGTGACATGACATTGAGGTACCGCTTGCAAGTGCAGGTATAATTCAGGTGCCTTTTGGCCTTTGTGACCCAACATGGTATGGTGCACATGAGAATTTATTGCCGTTGCTGTACTCAATCTCCTCCACATTAATATCAAACTAGCTCCACTTTATTTCCTTTCTCTTTGCGCTTTTTGGTCGTTATTTACGGTTCCCATGATGTCTTTGTTCACCGTAACTGGATCCACCTCAATGCGGCGCTTGGAGCATACTTGTTTGATTGGATTGAACTGAACCAATTCTGCAATTGTTTGCCTTATTGTGGTGATAGCAAGTCCACTGTGCCGCAATATCCGTACGCGGGTGCCTTTTTCCTATCTTAATTGTGTACATGCTGCACTGGCTTCTGGCATAAGTTACTTGGTGTCGAATGATTGTTGTTTCCTGACCACTGTTCATGCATCCATTTCCATTAATCCTTTGACAGATTTGGATCACGTCACTGACCCAGTGGACTTGACAATATGCCAGCTTTTGTATGTACCTCATCCGGATGGTGGTATTCTATGGTTCGCTACCCGAGCAGGTTGTATAGGTCGCCTTCTTGACGTGACTATCACTGGTGCGTTACGTGCATAAAATGCCTTTTTTCACTGCCCTTGTTTTTCACTGTTTTCCGAAGTAAACAAAATCTTACAATCGCTGATGATGTTTGTGACTACTGCTGAAGTTCTTTGACGACATCGTCCTCACCGTCTGTTATGTCACATGCAATGCGCACTCACATGTTACCCGCAGGAGTTGTTTATTTCGCATGTCCAGTGCTGGATTCCGTTCACTGGGATCTGAAACATTAGTTCACACTTCTGACTAATGCCCATTAACAGTTGATCCATACTCTGGGTTCCAATATTTTACTGGTGATGATGTATTCCTCGGCCTCTCCTTCCCTCTCTTATTTCTGTTATTCAACAGCCCATTTTTCTCAATATCTTTCTCGTAATCGATTCTCTTTCAGCTGCTCTAAACTTACATCTAACTACATCCGACTTTTCTCAATTTCACCATATTGGTCTGACTGGACCGTCAATTGGCTCAGTTAAGTTTTAGAAACGTGTTTCCATCTGTTTCCAAACGGCCTCCATCTCACAGTCGTCCAACACAGCTGTATGGCATGTTGCACCTGACACCCTGTCATTCATAGTTGCTCTACTCGTATGTCACGGATAGGACAACTGCCTTCAACTCTTCGCCGTCACAACAGCACGTGCCTTATACGCTGGCTTCAATGAACAAGCGGAGCTAACACACGCTCATACTCTTTAGCTGTTAACCATTGCACTTACTCTCTGTATGCATTATTAATCGTCGCTCCGTACGCCACTTCTGCTAACCTATCTTTCTCTCGCCGTAAATCTCCGTCATTCCTATACTTCTCGACTAACCTGGAGCACTCATGTTCTCTTGACGCCGCAGAGAGCATCGAATTTTTGTCCCAAATATATTTTCTCAAATTTTCTTAGCGGTGGATCAACGTTGAAGCAAGAAGTTCATTCGAAAATAGACTGTGCCCTGTAGTCGTATTTTTATTCAAATCGGCGCCTAGCTTCGCAAGGGCGCTTGTTTTCTTCGTCTTGAAGTTGGTATGTCAAACTTGGACTTGGCTATAGCATTGAAGACGAGTAGCCCAGGTTCTTCAGACGGCTGAGCTTGGCAATTTTGTTGTTGTTGTTGTGAGCGCTCACAAGAGCAAGCAGACAAAGGCCACGAAACGCAAGGAGTCAAGGTCAAACTTCATCTGCCCATCAACCAAGTGCAAGGCGGATCCAAGTCCCAGCCAATAGGATTGCTCGTCTCCACGGGCAACCACGGCGGTATAAAATAAAGCGCACTCACACCACGCTGAGCGCACTCACCGAGGCTCCTCTTCGCCACTGCATGCCACTCAACTGCGCACTGACGATGTCACCTCGATTGGTGACGAAACGTTTGCAACAAAATTGTCAAGCTCAGCGAACAGTTCAACCGCCAAACTTGGATTTATTCTCCATGGCTCTGAGTTAATGTTCGCTGACTATTGTATCACAGGTTGTTACGATCAGATCACTACCACGCACCCGAAAAAGCGATACTCTGCTGTTTCGCACGTTGGGCACACAACAACGGTTTGAGCTCTATTCGGCATTCCCCTCTCGAGTAATTGTTTTATCGTTACTAATCTACAGGGACAGGGAACTTCCAAGTGACTGATGTGATGGAGCGCAGTGCATCCAACACTATCATGTACGTTGCTACACTGTGTGGATAAGACCTGATCTCTGAAAGTGCACTTTCTACCACCCATCCATTATCAGTTGCGTGACATTATTAAGCCAGGTTGCTAGTCTCTGATCTTTGTGAATCAGCTTCTTAGTTGACTAGGCGTTTTATCACTACTTTTCTGCACAAATTCAGCATCTGAGTACCTTTCCATTCCCAGATCCACTGGATTCCTGTGCCAAATTGGAAGTTCCTCCAAGTTCCACTATTTCAATCAGCTGCCACGGTTACCGAAGACCGGTATGTAATCTTATTACTGTCTGCGGTAAGTCAATCTCCATAGCCTGAATTCCTTTCATCACTGTCTCATTGCACGGAAGACTCTTTTGTGTCATATGTAGTGGTCTTTGGTCTTTTTGTACACACAAAGCTCAAGCTCCTTCACTTCATTATTCGCGTCACTCGGCAAAATACATATCTGCCTTCTCTTTGGTTATTGCTTGTCTCATCTAAACAACTTGTCACCCCAGTGCGGTGGTTAGCTTGTGGTTTTTCTATCATTCCTTGTATGCTTTGCTTTATGGCCATATACTGCTTGTCGAGGCTGTTGGTGGTACCAAACGCGTTCTATGGAGCTTACTTTTCACACCCTAAACGCGTTAAGCTGGTCGTTCACTTGGGATTTACAATGCGTTGTCAACCATGGACAACGAGTAATGCTCCGTTTCGTTTGTCCTAAAAACTCCATGTGATGGACTATGTGACCGCAGTTTTTACTTATACATACAAATTTGATCCACATTTTTGCTATTACGCTATTGTGGAGTATTGCCTTGGACTCAGCAGATAATGTTTACCTTGGCCACATGCGCGACACGTAAATGTGGCAAGCTATGCATCAAACCGACATTTCATATCTCCGGTTCGAATGACATTAGACGCTTTATAGTGTGTATTTGTTTTATTCGGTTCGTTTGGGTTTGTGTGTTGCCTCGTTGATTGCACCGATTTCGGTCACATCTTTCACAAACCGTGTCGCCTTTTTGATTACCGTTCATTCTATAAATGTTTTGTGCCTTTTGGGCGAAATTTATTAGATTTTCCAAATTTCCAACCGTTTGAACTGGACCGATGTGTGTGAAGCAATCACTTCCCAACAAGTTTACAAAAGTTTAGAAAAGCAGAGTTAGAGGGTGTGTTTGGCAACGTTTAAACTTTGGCACAACAATAACGACAACAACCACAGTAGCAGTATATCAGCCGTTCGAACTGATGCTTCTCTGCGATACAACCATGACAATCTAAGGAATAAAGAAGGAGAGAAGGCGGACTTACCTGAAAACCCTTATACCCTAAGCAAACATTCAGGGTCAAAACACTTACACTTTGTATAGACAACATGCCGTCACAAATAGCTGGCTGTCGTGCAAAGATAAGGTGGCATCAGCGAGACAGTTTCCTTGCGACTTTCATTGCTCCTTTCACTGGGCACCAAACACACTTTAAACAGGCAATCCGATTAGGAGACGGCAGAGGACGTGCCACTGGTGTCGGTTTCGAGCCATGTCCTGTAAATTCTCGAGCCAAGCACAAGGCCGCTCACGTGGGCTCCAGTCCAGGAGGCAAGACTGACCAACGGCACCCAGTTTGGTCCTCGGTGACTTCATTTCCCGCTGCCAAGTCAAGTTCTGTCCACCTCGAGCCTTGCACCACCCTACAAGTGGCAGACTAAACAAGGCATACGTAGCACGTGCCCGAGCCAACGCAACTTATTCATTGCTATCTGTTGTTCTAAGGAGCCGGCATGATTATCACTACCAATACTCGCCTACACACATCATCGTTGCAGACAACCGCGATGCTTCGCCGACAACGATGATCGAAGACTTGAAGGCGCCTCAGATCTTCATACCAAGGGGGCCAAGTCTCACTCCCATAGAGCTGGACGGTCCTCACTATGGCCTTGTATCCGCGGCACGAAGGAAAACTCTATTCTGTCGCCAAAGTGCCGCAGATTCAAGTAGGCCGTTCTGGCTTCTGCAGTTCGTCGACTGACTTCAGTTTATTTGTGCCCAATCGTTGCTGATGCAGCTGCCAAGGTAAGTGAATCGATCATCCAGCTCGAGTTCCTCGTTATCAAGCGTCAATGGTTTATCAAGTGGCAGGTGGTCCTTCAGCAACGCTTTGCACTTTGAGGGTGCTAATTGCATACCAAATAATGGGACCACTCTGGACAGGCTATTCAGGTTTGATTGTGCCGCCGAAACATAGTCGATATACAAGTCGATATCGTCCGCATAATCGAGATTAACTAATCTTTCACCAAGCAAGATCTCAACGCCTACATCATGAGATTCCGTAAGGGAACACCCCATGATAGAGTCTATGACGAAATTGAACAAAAATAGGGAAATCGGACAACTCTGACGAACGCCACTTGTGGTCGGAAAACTATCCGACAGATCACCGTAGACTCTGACGCTGCATGTGCTGGTCAAGTATAGGGTACGTAGGATGTTCATATATTTCGTGGGAATGCCTTTTCGCGCAAGTATTACAAGCAGAATGCATCGATCAACGGAATCGAATGCACTCTTGAAATCGAGGAACACAGTTATTGTCGGTTTACGATATGCGTGGCGCTGCACTAGCACCTACCGCAGTGAATATATGGTCTATACAGCCCCGTCCTTGACGGAAACCGGCCTGCTCTTCCCTAATCCGAGATTCCCTTTCCGCTGTGAGGCGACAAACGATAATCGAGGCCAATAGTTTTGTCACAACTGGCGTTAGGCTAATACCCCTGTGGTTAGAACAGTCTGTGCGACTGCCCTTCTTGTTTATTGCCACTACAATCCATTCGCTGTAGTTAGCCGGGCCACTATTTCTTCCAGATACGTTCGAATAGAGGCGTCAGTGGTTTACAGACGACCTCCCCTTCTTTAAATAGTGCGGGTGGGAGGGAATCCGGACCAGCGGCACGAAAATGATTGAAGGCTGTACTCGCGTTTCGGACCTCGGCCTCCGACGGAGGCTCTAAACTAACCGTCAATGGCTCGTCCTGCATCACCTGATTAGGAAGAGGTCCGGGAGCAGCGGGCCAGCTGAACTGATCTTAAAAGTGTTCCAACCCACGAACAATCCAGCGCTCTTTATTGTGTATCAGTGCACCTGAGCTGTGTCTCACTTATGCCTTGTTTCCTGGGACCAGTGGTGCGGATTAGATGGAAGAGCTTGCGATACTTACCTACTGCTTCTGCCTCCTCCATTTCTTGAGCCCGACTGGTGCATCGGGCTTCCTTGTCAGCACGTAGGCTCCGCTTTAGTTCGCGCCTATTAGCCCGTCTGGTCATATTGTGCTCAGAGTCAGCCGGGAGGTGTCTTCTATATTCCAATAAGTTCACCGACCTCTCAGATATCCAGTGACTGGTGTGGTGACGACTGATAGTGCCACAAGCAGATGCTCCTGCGTCGTGCATGGTGAACGCGATCCCATTCCACTGAAGCTCAGTGTTATTAGGACAAGATAGCTTCTTGATAGGCTTGCCTGACCGAGGGCTGAGATTATTTCCCAGTTTCAAATGGTGAATAATTTCCCTCTCAGTCATGAAAAGACGGTCTATCTAATAAGCTCGTTTTCGGTGATTCATCGTCAGGCCAAGGTGTAGAGTGAGTAGCTAGAAAATGGAGGTGTCAAACTGCCCATAATGTGTTGGAAGTCATTCGTACGGCAGCTGTCTGTGCGACAACTGGCCGTAGTAGAGGCAAGGATTTGTCAAATTGTTTATGCATACAGTGGAGGGTTGTTGAGACGAATCGCGATTGCTTCTGCCAATACAAGGATTCTGCACCTGATAAGCTTGGAGTGGGCCCACTTCACACGGTAGATCAGACGAAAGGCTTTGTTGAGAACGATAGAATGATTAGTCTGGACTAGGTACTCGACAACTGCAGTGATGCACTTCTTGTTCACTCCTCGGCTTAGCCACGCTGGATGATGCTAGCGAACGCGTACAGATAAACATCTCATGGTACGACCTATGTAGCTTGTCTTCCAGGGACTGGTAAATTGTTACACGCAAAAAGTGGTGACATCCATCGACTGTTTATCCTTCAACTGCAGATGTAGCATAGGTGTGAAAGTGAAGAGAATGCCTAATTGTGCAGCCCCGTAGGTATTGATGACAGCTGCTCTTACTCGTTTGTTAAGGTATTCGTCACTATTATCTTCGAATGGTAACCATAAATAGACAAGCTTCTTTCCTACTGTGGGTGATTTGGCGATCGCACAGTCAGGTCTCACATTCCTGTCAACGAATGCCTCGGGATAGCCGTTATTAAGAAACATTTTTCTTGTTGTGTTACACTGTGCTTCATTTGTGTCATCGGAGCATATTTTCGTCGCTTTTTCGACAGCACATCAGACTAAATTCTGTTTCTGTCAAGCTGACACGAAGCTATCAAAGTATGTATATTGATCCGTCCATCTCGATTTTCTGTGGATTCTACGCTGCAACGATCCATCTGGTCGATGTGACATTTGAACATCCAGAAAAGCCAGCCCTTCGTTTGACTCACATTGCATACTAAATCATATGTTCCTGTGGGCCCGATTTAATCCCGTGGTCCACGAAGCAGTCGATTATGCCTATCACGTCATCGACATAGGGGTTCATAAAGTTGCATGATTCCACTCGGCGGACCCTTCTCTAGTTGGTCCAGCCAACCAGCCTTTGGTTATAAAGACCTAACCCGCAAGACAGCGGGACGATTAACGGAGACCGTTGACATCCGCGTAGCTCATTCGCCTTTTTTGTGTTCACTAGCAGTCCATAGAGAAGCCAGTGGCCAACAAGGTTGTTCATGCGCCCTCCGTTAGGTACTCACTTCTGCGACCAGAAGTGAGTGCTCAGTAGCCCTATAGCCGGTCACATTGACTTTGACACAGCGCCGTACGAGCTCTTGTGGTATTTGATGGAGAATTAGGTGACCAGCCCAGAACTCCCCATGTTCTGAGACGCTGCCGCTGATTGTCCGAGACTACTTATTCATCTCGCCTGCAAAGCAAACGAGACTTATTCGCAGTTACCTCCACAAAAAAGACATTCCCCGATCCGCAACCAGGGGACGCGCCCGATAGCGTACAGCTCCTGTACTTAAACCCGACGGTACCGTACGTATCTGTGAAGACTACAGGTTAACTGTCAATCAAGCTACTAAGGTGGAAAGGTATCATTTGTCCCGCATCGAATATTTGTACGCTACGTTATCCTGTGGTCAAAAATGTTCTGAGGTTGTTCTTAGTCACGCATATTCTCAAGTTGAACTTGATGAGGACTCACGCGAATTAACCACCACAACTATACATCTTGGACTATTTCAGTATACACCTCTTCCTTCCGGAATAAGCTCTGTCCACAGCATCTTTCAGCGGATTTTGGATGACATCGTGAAGGATATACCCTTTACTTGTGCTTATTTGGATGATATCCTGGTTTCTGGCCGAAGTGATGCTGCACATTTAAAGACACTTCGACCGGTATTGGAATGTTTGAAATCGAATGAATGGATTGAAACTGAAGGAATCTAAATGTGGGCGTTTGTCTGAATCTGTTTGTTATATTAGCTACAAATTGATAAGAGGGGTCTGCATGTTTTGCAGGATTAAGTATCCTCAATTATATGGGCACCGCAGTCTAAGGATGTTGATGAACTCCGATCATTCTTAGGAATTTTCTCACACTATCATCTTCTTTACCTGGGGAATCAACTATTTTAGCGCCTTTTAACGCACTGCTACATAAAAACACCCCGTGGGTGTGGAATGATGAGCATCAGTTTGCTTTCATTCGTGCTAAAAACTGTTTAGCATCAGCGCCAGTTTTCGTTCGCTACGATAGAAAAAAGCCTCTGATTATTCAGAGTAATGCTTCTCCATACGGATTTAGAGCAGTTCTGTGTCATAAAATGCCGAATACTGCAATTCGTCCAATTGCTTTTGCTCCGCGTGCCTTACAACCGCCTGAAAAAATTACTCACAATTTGATCTTTGGTGTCAAGAAATTTCACCAGTATATTTGGGTCAGTCATTTTGAAATCCAAACTGATCACAAACGGTTGGTATCCTTATTGGGTGAATCCAAGGGATCCATCAAATGTTTTCACCTAGAATGCAATGATGGGCCCTAATCCTTAGTGCGTATGAATACAAAATTTCCTACATCCCGGGCTCTAACAATTGTACGTCGGATGCCCTAAATCCGTTACCGCACGCAACCCCCACAGGACCAATAGATGAACCGGTGGAGTTCATTTGATGCGGTACCTCGACACTACCCCTTTGACAAGTGACCTCATACGTTGATGGACCGATTGAGATCTCAAACTAGCCTCTGTGATACGTTTCACGAAACTGGGTTGGCCTAGTAGAATTCCAGTTGAGTTGAAACCTTTTGGGCTTCGAAAAAATGAGTTGAATATACACGTTGCTTGCTTATTTTGGGGCTTACGTTTGATTCCACCGTTGAAAGCGCGCTCCTTTATTCTAAATGAACTTCACAATGGACATCCAGGTGTTGCCCGAATGAAGGCCCTTGCACGCGGCTATTGCTGGTGTCCCGGCTTAGATACCGAAATTGAAAACTACCTGAAAACGTGTGGTATCTACCAACAATATCAGTCGAGCATGCCTCCAGATCCAATACACCCTTGGCGTTGGTCTGAAGGGCCATGGCAGCGTATCCATGCCGACTATTTTGCTCCTTTGAACGGAACATTTTTCCTTTTGATAGTTGATGCCTCTTCGAAATGGATCAATGTTTATCCAGTATCTCATCCCACGGCTGAAGCAACCACTTCAATGATGCGATCATCTTTTTCGGTTTCCGGAATACCTGAAACTGTTTTTACAGATAATGGGTCCTGTTTTCCGGTAAGGAGTTTAAGAGCTTTATGCAGAGCAGTGGCATTCAACACATGCGTACAGCCCCATATCATTCTGCGTCAAATGGATTAGCTGACCGGGCGGTACAGACCGTAAAAAGAGACCTGTTAAAGCAGTTATCTGGAACCGTACAGATGCGATTAGATCGATTACTTTTTGCTACAGAACAACTCAGACAGAAGCCACGGGTAAATCCCCCCGCAGATCTGGTGTTTGGTAGAACACTTCGTACTAGATTACGCCTATTATTTTCTAACCGTCGACCGCAAATAGAAGCGAAACGAAACAACACAGCTACGTTAGACAGGGATCACGATGTTGTTTTCCAACCGGGAGATCCTGTGTATAACCGACTTCCCCACGCACATTCATCGAAGTCCGCAAACGGTGATCACAAGTGATGGTAGAAAGGCTGATCTAGAAGTAGATGGTCGCGTCTTGAGACGTCATTCAGATCACATACGTCCGCGTTGTGCAGAAACATGAGGAAATGAGTAAAATATATCTGACTCAGTCTAGCCGACGTTGGATATTGCGCAAACAACAAACTGCCCACCACTTCGCTGATCTCAACGTGTACCTATACCTGTTGAACGTTTCGTTCCCGGTGTATGAGTTTCTCCAAGTGAGGAGGGGATGTAACATCCGTCACTGATATTGATTACTTAGTTCAACCACACCGCGTTCTTATTGGTTTTTCTCGCATTGACCAATCAGTAGTTCCTTACTCATACTTTAACTCGTGTGTCATGTGAGCCATGTCGCACTGCTTCCCCCGATACACTTTATTTCGTACTGTCTCATTCTTGCCTACTAGCGGTCTGGGGGTGTGCTTTACCTGAATTCGTTACTACAAATTCGTGAGTGATACTCAACGCCAGCAGAAATTGCCCGACGAGCTTCGAAAAGTTTGTGGGATCGTGCAGAGAGCCGGTAATAGGATGCTTAGTATCATACTGGGTGTCACGTTTGAGAACATGATTTGTATGGAATATAAGCGGGGGAGGAACAAAGAAACAACACAGATGCCATTGAAGCCATAGCTTGACCATATAAACTAGAGTATCAAAAAAGGCCTATATGGCTTTTGGAACCCCAGCTCAACTGTCAAGCGACACCAAGTTCGAAGTGAGAGACTTCATTCCTCTTGACCCAGTCATCGCTCTGCCTCCTATTTCATCCAGACCTAGATCGCTCAAACAGTGCACGTCGCGGCATGCGGAACACGCCACCCCACCATTGGCGACTAATGCGTGATATAACGGTACTGAGCAATTCACTCGCTCTTCCTGCACCAAATACACGACATCAAAGGCGCTCATTGCTCACGCCGTGTTCCCACCAGACATGGGTTAAACTGCGAACACAGAAATCATCGAACTTGACTAGCTTCTTTATGTCTGTCGAATGGATGTGTTAATTTTAGCAACCGTACAGTGTGCTTGAACAGACACCTACGTGGTAAACTCTGCCCTTTAGAGCGAGATTGATGTCGCAATGGTGTCAAAGATGGTGGAGATTGGCAAAGCGCCCCAAGCTTTTGCGATACGATTTGTGATATTATTAGGACTAGACCAGCCCAATCCGAGGGAATTTTCACAGAGTTAACGTCACTGATTCAAGCCGAATCATGTAACTTGCGTGGAAAACTGAAGCAAATTGACATTTTCAGTATTCGCAAACAACTGTGTGCTTTGTATGAGAACAGCCTCAGTTACGATCCGACCAGTGTTTTCCATGATACGGAACATTTGTTACTGTCACTCGTTTCACACCACTCATACGTCTTTTGTTTCTTTGAGACCTATAAATTCCAACGAGCACAAAACTGCGATTTGTACGATATCGGTGTGTTTTCGTCCAGTATCGGCCCGTTTTGTGTTCGCCAATACACTACTCATCTGGCTGTTTGACTTTTGGCACTCTAGGCGCAACATAGGAAATCGCTTAGTCGTAACCCTGAGGATACAACAAATATCATTTTCCATTTCAGTGACACTGTCATAGCTACCTAGGTATTTTCATTTCTCAACCTCTTCTAGCTGATCAACACCAAGATTCAGCGCAGTAGTGAGTCCCTGCCAATCCCGGTTACCACCCTCATTCGTTTTTGTATATTGCATCACATGTATACTCGTTTACCTCACTGATTGAGGCTTTGCGTCCCCTGAAAAACGCGGGCCAGAAGTCACTTTTGTCTCTTGAACCTTGGTGACTCGTGTGTACTCCGTCTGCTTCAGGCATATTTCCGAGCTAACTGATACCCTCTGTGCCACAGTGATTAACACCATATCTCAGTCTAATTTTTAGCCTTGCATAAATGTACTTATGTTACCAAACATCGTTGTCTCTAATATGACCTTAGCATTATCTCTGCGTCTGTGTACATATGTAATAATGTATATCTGTTTTACCGAATCCCTACTGTTTAGTGAAATCAGTATTTTTATTTATATTTTACCTAACTGCTTTGGGTGCAATGCTTTTCACCCGAAAGGGCATTCTAATATTACTATTCTTTGTTTTTCTCCATTGAATACGGTTCGTCATATAGTCTAGTTGTTTATGGCTTGTTTTCTTACACTAGATCTTGCCGCCATGTTTATTTTTTATCCATCTTGATCTCACAGAGCCCAGTTCAGGCGAGTCTGTTCAGGAAACGTTAGTTATCTCTGTCGGTCACGACTATGCGCACCTCCTCCCGCCAGGCACGAGTTCGCCGTCACACTCGATGGTTGATTCCTGCCCCCGTAAGTCTTTCTTGCCCGGTTTACCCACTGACCAATTCCATTTGTCCGGCCGCTTACTCATATATCGCTACCACCACACAGGTGCCGTCGTGTTGAAAGGTATGAACAAGCTGCGTCAAATGGGCTCCGGAGCGCACACAATTGTATGGAAACTCTCTTTGGACCCTCACTCTCTGGATTGCAATGCCACCATCTGACTGCGCCCCTCACACGTGTTGAATGGCGATACCAGTGTACTTGCTTACTGTCTTACTGTCTTCTATTCATATGGCTTTTAGTCGGTTTCTCCCGCTCCTGTGATACATCGCCACTTGTATTTGTTGCTTACGCTTCATGAGCTGCACTGTTGACGGTATTCTTTGTCTTCTTTTAGACATAAAGCGCTTTTTATTCCTTCTTCTCCTGCATCCTTTTTAATGTGCAATATCACATCCATTTTATGTCTTTCTCCCCATTACTTATTTGCTTGTTTTTCCCTTTCCGTTTTTGTCATTTCTAAAGAAAGATAATCTTGTCATTTGCAAGCCAAGTTTTTCTCCGTATAAAGTTTTCCCTACTTGACTTCACAAGTAAATCTATCTTGCTTGCCTGCTCCACTTATAGTCAGTTGCTTTGGCAAGGGACCTCACAGATGCAGCTGGTTTCCTGGACTCTATCGCACGGTTTGGCTAGTAAACGTTTCCAATTCAATAGTCGAAATGACTTGTACATAAGAAACCATGGTATTGTGATCGTGTTTATCGATACTTGATTACTGTGAAGTGACGAGTAGATGATCCGACTCGTGTTCCCGGGCAGCGCACTTTTCCCACCGATGCCGTTTAACCGATATTGAAATTATGATACTTCGGTAAGTGTAGTACAGTATACAAATGCTCCCGAAAGTACTCAATTTGCAGTTTCGCGTAAAACTAACGAAAATAGTGGAAAGCATACAGAAGTAAACATTATATGATGAGTTTTGAAGCTGCTCTCTCAACGCTTTACTCCATGACCCGTTTTCCACTGATTTGGACCTCAAGTAAACCTGGGCCGATTTCCATACTTTTTCTCCGCGATGACACTGGAACTTAACGTGGTGCAACGGTTTACGTACCTTTTCGACCCATTGAGCTATACTGGGTGGTGCCTTCTGGCTCCTTGAGAGCTACTCCTACCAATTTGGTCAACAGTTAGAAACCATTGGAATGAAAGTGCTAAGTAAGTTAGAAATCAGACAAACTCCTTATCCACCAAGTTAGTGGTTTGAAATGGTTTGGCGTCCATGTCTGTAAAACTAACCGCTGCCTTACGGACAAGCTTTAGAGCCGAAGGCTTTGGTTGAGGATCCCACTCGTCCTCCTGTCTAGTTCTGTGCGCTCTGACAGTATCTCAACCCACATACAAGCACGACAATTTCCTCGAAATCCAACTGCATCCTGCATCGGCCGTCCCGCAAATTATCAAGAGTCGCAATATCTGCTGCATACAACAGGTCGGATAAACGAAAGCGTGCTGCTACTGGCACCTCTCCCCTTTATTTTCCACCCGTTTCTCTTACTCCCCTCACAAACCCTATTAATAACCTACCTTCTGTAGTTCAAAGCTTAATTGACAGCAGTTATAATGCCACTGGGATCGAACCATCTGCAGTTACTTTCTCGCACTACCCACTGGAACCTATCCGTAACAACCCCTTATAAGGCGACGCTGTCCATTTTCTATGTCGGCGTTCAACGTTCGCACTCTAAGACAAATAGCTCAACAGACTACACTCGCACGTACGTTAGACAAACTGTGTATTGACGTGTGTTGTGTGTCCGAGACTAGGATCAATGACCCTAATGGGGTTGTTGAAGTAACTGCTCCCGGCTTGTCCTCTCGCTATTGATTGCACGCATCCGGAGACGTTGATGCAGCACTCACAGGTCACGTTGGGGTATATAACATTCTCAGCAGCAAGACCGAGTTGTCATTGGTTGATTGGATTCCGGTGAACAGCCGTTTGTGTGCGACCTGTCTGAGGACATCAAGTGGGCTTGCATCACAAGTAGTACGAGACGTACTTTGTGCTCTCCGTTTATGCCCCTACCGATTGCTATCCTGATTTTGCCAAGGACACGTTCTTTCATGAACTGAACACACTATTACGCAGTGCTACCAGTTGAGATATTATAGTACTTGCAGGGGATATGAACGCACAAGTAGGGCGTTTGAGCTCTTCAGAATCTCGGCTGGGTGGTAATTATGGGCTTAACTCCGACAAGACGGTTAACGGCGAGTGTTCGTTGCAGGTGTGTGCGGAGCAGCAGCTGTTCCTTATTACCACCGTTCATGGAGACATTAGACGTCGAAGTGCCACTTGGCGTCCACCTTTAGTTGGTCAACGATGGACCCAAATAAATTACGCTGTCATAAGTTGCATGCGGCGTGGTTCCCCCTTGGACTGTCATTCATTCTGGAATACCTCTCTAACCATGCTTCGGTGCTGTCATTTCTTCATGAAGTATACCGCGGGTATACTAAGCTTCTCACGCGATTGACAATAGAGAACTCACTTCAGTCTTGAGTCAAGCAAACCTACCGCGATTCTCTGCATTCCCCGAATTTTTCTTGTCCGGCTGACACAGCTTCATTGGTATAGAATCTTGACCGCCATGCAGCATGCGGTAACCCTTTCTTGCAGCACCATCACTCGTTTTCGCATCAGTCACCGGATATCCGAGCGGTCAGCGAATCAGTTGGGATCCAATAGAAAACTCCCGGTTGGCACTGAACACACTTTAACTCGGTGTATTCTTAGACTCGAACTAAAGCGGAGCCTACGTGTTGACAAGGAAGCCTAGTGGACCAGTCGGGTTCTTGAAATGGAAGAGACGGGGGCAGAAGACAATTACCGCAAGCTCTTCCAGCTGATGCGCACCACTGGTCCCAGGAACCCAGGCGTCAGTTGGACACTTAGTACTAGCGCCGGTGCCATGATCCACAATAAAGTGCGCCGTATGGCTTCTTGGATGGATCAGCTTAGTTAGCATTCGGTCTTTTTATTACTTATGTGATACAGAATAAGTCATGGACGGTTGGTTTGATGTTCCCATTTGAGGTTGAGGTTCGAAACGCGATCACTGTTTTGTCATTTTCGTGCTGCTGGCCTGGAATCCCTCCGAACCTACAGTATTTTCGCTAAAGGTGAGATCCTCTACAAAACACTAACCTCTGTGTGAACAGGTCGGGCAGGAAGACACCATCCCGGCTAGTTGGTGTGAATAGACTGTAGCGGCAGTATACCATAACAGCAGTCGCACAGACTGCTAACCACGAAAGCACTACATGCATGATTTCCTTGCACATATGTCAAAATTGCGAGAAAGGTTATTTTATTTATATACGCTTAATTTAGGTAATTCGGGTATCCTCCTCAGCTGTTTTCCTGCATTCCGTGAACTTATGGTTTTGCGTACGAAAGTACAACGATCCATCACCTCACCAAGTTAATGCGAGCCTGCCAGTAGGTACATTATTTTTGCAAAAATTGCTCTTCGGCCACTGAACATCTGAAGCCTTGGCCAATTGAACCGAGCGGACGTTGCTCTGCAGTTTACTTACTTCAGACGAATCATGAGAACGTCGGTACGTACTGCAATTCAGGATGTTGGCGCAGTAGAGCTGACAGGCAGTTTGGCACCGATAGCGACCATGTTTCGCGGAATATCCTTTGAAATCCTGTTAGTTCTGCTAATATACTTGCTGCCACAACTATAGCGGAAGAGATAATCACAAGCGGCGGTGCCATGTTGCAGCATGTCAAGGTCGGACTTACAGAGCAACTACTCTCTTTCTTGCAATAACAATTTCGGTCGTCTATTAGCCTAACGCCGGTGTTGATAAAATTATTAGCGCCAATTCAAGTTCGTCGCATCATTGCCGAACAGGAATCCATGATTAGGGAACAGCAAGCATCTTTCTACCCAGGACATGGTTCTACTTACCACATGTTCACTCTGAGGCACTTACGCCACTTACTTGTGCGGGTGTGCTTGTATAACCCGGTGCCTTCACCCAATTGGACCTAAGACGCACTAAATCATAGGGATGCAGGTGGGACACTTCAATTCCTACCAGGGACAGTGTCGGTGGCCGATGCATCATGTGGGCCTTTGTTTCTCTGTCCTAGGAAGCGATTCCCACCAATTAGAACGAGAGTAGGGATTTGAATGACGATTGGGTTGGTATAACGAGCCACAGCCAAATAAGTTTGCCGTATGCTTTTGGATGTGCAGTTCACCCAAACGCAATGATTGGCTTGTATGTTCGGCACTCGAGGGAGGTGAAGAACGTCATACTGAAGGCGTACGCGGAAGGCGACGATTGGAAGCGGGTCGCTTACATGCTGAAGGTGAACGTGAAAACTTGCCACAACGGGATACGGGCGTATGAATCGACGGAACCAGTGGGGCAGCACGGCGGAGTCCGTCGCAGAGCACCGGGAGAAAGCCCCGGTCGACTCTCTGGTGGAGTGGGTTTCTGTGGAGCCTACCGTTACCCTTGAACTATTTCGTTTGCGGTTGAAGGCGGAGTTCGAACTTTCAGTAAGTACCAGTACCGTCTCACGATACTTAGATGGTAGTCTGATAACAGTGAAGAAACTGCACACCATTCTGTTGTAGTCCATGAACACGCTGGAGAACAAAAAGCGACGCAGGTCATTCGTCTTGCAGCTCATGGATTACGAGGTGGAAGGAAGGCAACCGGTGTGGATTGATGAGACCAACTTCAACTTATTGTACTCCCGCACTCGTGGCCATTCACGACATGGTGGTCGAGCGCAGTGTACAGTGGCGAACAGTCGGAGACCGAATATTCATCTTGTCGGCGCCATGACGAACAACGACTTGATAGCGTGTTCGGTTCTGAGCGGAAGTTACAACAAGCAAAGGTGCACTCAGTGGCTGCGACAAGTGCTTGATACCAACGGAGCAGGGTTTGTGAAAAGGTGTCTTTTGATTTGTGACAACGCGCCCTGTCACACGCACGTGGAGCACGTTTTCCTGGAGGAACCGTACCACTCTGGGAGACTTCTACGCTTTGCGCCATACTCTCCAGCTCTCAGTTCCATCGAGGGCATCTGGAGCATAATAAAGGCTCATGTAAAACCGGCAATATAGGGACGGTACTCCGAGATGCTCCTGGGGGATCCTGAAGGCGTTATGAAGAAAAGCGAGCAACGGATTCGCTTTTTGGAGCACGTGATATCTGAAGCACGGGCCTTAGTGACACAGCAGCAATGAAAACAAATGGTTCAGCATGTCGGTAAGAATTATGGACGTGTTGTTCATTCTGCCGATCTGTAAAATATTCTGTTGACAGCAAACTACCTGTTCTAAGCGTCTGTTGTTCTTACTTTATTATGATGACGGGTGAGAGCGCACTTTATTCTCTGCTAGAAATAGCCAGTTCTCTAATCGGGGGAACGTCGCGGATTTCCGGTAAGTTGGTGTGTGGTCGCGTTGCATACCCATTTTAGTTGCTGCGTTATAGAACAATCATTTGCGATCTTGGCAAACAGATGCCACTCTAACACTATTGTGTAACAAGCAATTATGTTCTACCGCCTGTCGATTGTGTTTGGAGAGCCAGTGGATAAGGACGTTGATAAGGATATAATAAATAATAAAATTGAACTATGCAGTCTTGATGGACATTGGTAGTGTGTGTGACCGTTTCCCGGATTGCTTAACCCGTTACACTAACAATGAAGAATGAACAATGATTTATCACGATGGTTGGGGTGAATATGATGAAATTAAAATATACCTGGGTCATCAACCGAACGTCTGCCAAGATGAATGCTTTGATAAATTACATCAGTGTAAAATTAAACATAATCGAGTGTAAAGGTTCAAAAAGACACTGGGGTGCAGTGATGGTTGATGTAAGGCGTGAGCAAAGTAAAATATGGTCGCTCACTTGGGTCCATTTGGTACATAAATTCTGTTGAAAAGCATGCTTGGCGTAATCCGCAATAGAGGAGTTTAGGTAACAAAATGCTGGTAGCTAAGAGAAACATATAATCGTTTTTTGAAAATGTCCAAGGTAGGAGAGGATCCAACTGAGTCTGGAGGTACGTTCCAGGGTTGGCAAATCCGAAGGGAAAAGTAATTCCGTCGACACTCTAGACGGCTATATTGTTCCTTTAATTTTAAACAGTTACCCCTGAGCTGCGTGTTGTGGCTAAGTTTCAGCAAATGGCGGCATACGTGGTTGGGGTCACACAATATCTGATACGCTAGTATGAGATCGCTGCGCAGTCTTCGATAGCGTCAGCTGAAAATTCCCAGCAACTTCAGCCTTCAGTGGGTTAGAGTGATAGTGCAGGCCCTTCACGTTCTTTGTTGCTCTTCGCTGTGGTGCTTCTAACGCTTCTAGGTCGCGCTTCAACCAAAGTTGCCAAGCTTGGATTGCGTAGTCAACATGCTGGCGCACGTAGGAATTGTGCATCGTTGGGAAGATTGATGGGGCAAATCTCCCGAATGCCCTTCGCGGTATGCCGACGTGCTGGTTGCCTCTTTTTGCAGCTACCTCAGCCTGTTTTGAGCAGTTGAGGTCGCTCTGTACGATCATACCAAGGTCACGTTCCTGGGAGCTGGTCTGCAATCTGTTTGTCCCAAGCAAATATGTGTAGTTATGTCTATGGCGTAATTGTACAACGCGATATTTGTCTACGTTGAATAGTAGGGCGTTTTGAACTGACCAGTTCGACACTGTATTAAGATCGCACTGGAGCCGTTCGTGGTCTTCCGGTCCTCTGATCCTTCGCTATATCTTGATATCCTTAGCGAAAAATAGCAAATCGGAAGCAATTAATCTCGCCAAATCGTTAATTAATACCAAGAATAGACGAGGTCCAAGAATCGAGCCTTGTGATACTCCACACGCCACATCGATTGCATCAGACAATGATTCTCCGACTCTCACCACTAGCCGTCGTTCGTGCAGAAAAATGCTAATCCAACTCAGGATCGGGTCGCCAATGCCATAGTTCCAAAGCTTCTGAAGGAGAATTCGATGGTCTAAGCGATCAAACGCTTTTGAGAAGTCCACATAGATGACATCGACTCCTATTCCATCAGCAATAGCTTCAGTCCAACTATTACGTACAATTAATAGGTCAATATTACACGAATGCTTTTGACGAAAGCCATGTTGCTCTGGAGCTATTAAGTTATGGCTTTCCAGATACTGCATCAGCGCATCTGCGATGATTGATTTCATCACTTTGGATAGCACAGGAAGTAGTGTTATTGGACGGTAATTGGCAGGATCGGTGCGGCTACCTCCTTTATAGATAGAAGTGATGACCCCTCGCTTCCTTACTGTTGGAATATGGTTCTATTCTAGACATCGCGGATAGAAAACAGCCAGTGGTTCTGCTAGATCACTAGCTACCGCCTGCAAAGCCTTTGGTCGAATGTTGTCAACTCCGGGATAACTGTGGATACGTAAGGATAACAACTTCTTCAACACAGGTTCCGAAGTGAAAGTGATGTTGACTAAACCCGACGGTGGAGTATTAGAAATGAGGATAATGTTTGTGCTCGTTGCCTTCTGGAAAGGTTGGGAGTAATGAAGCCTTAGGAGATCAGCTGCTTCCATTGCTGATTGCGTGCACCCATCAGCCGTGACTAGTGTTGGAATTCCCCGCTTCACTTTTCCAAGGCCGTTAACGTGCCTGTACATTGACCATATGTTTGCAACATTGCTTATTAGTGGCTAAAGCATTTGTAATCTTGTCATGTTTATGTGTTGCTCAATTGTTCCCCACCTAGATTTCCGGCTGACAATCGATGCTAGACACCAAGTGTTTGGAAGCAGTGTCTCAACTGCATCTCTTGGCTATCTCATGTTTCATCCTGGCCTTGTACCACTTTATCGCACCCCGTACTGATATGGGTTCAGTTCACACTGAATATGGGCACCGCAATCCTGTGCTTTGTTCTCATACATGTACAGAATCATAAATATCTCTTACGCAGTGTTTTCATTCATATGATGGGAAACAGATCCCGTAATTTACGGATCGCATCTGACCTTATACGTTCATCAGAAGTGGCCTTCGTTAAACAACGCACATTCGGCCGCGTCCCGTTACCTGGCCAACGATCACCCTAAGCTCATTGCGATCAGGCCCGCATATTTCAGTGGTCAGGTCAGGTGTCAACGCGTCCTACCGCACTATCATCGCCTCATGCTAAGTACGTCCATTCGGGCGTGCATGTGCTCCCCGATTGCCATATGGAATTCGAATGCGTTGGTGCGACAAAAGTGCTCAAGACCAACTGGACTAGGCAAGTTACGGACTTTGGTATCCGATGGCAACAATCGGCGTTATGCACAGGAGACACTGATAAGTGTCGCGAAATTCTGTGCTATGTGTCAAAGGTAGTGTGTGACTGAGGTAACACGGAAAAAATAAATTCCTCATCCTTGCTATTTGGAAATGTCTGCGTTTTTGGAAGCGTCATCTCGTTAAAACGAGATGGCGCAGTAGCACGATCCCAAAGTAGAAAGCATGAGGGGTTCATTGTTTCCGTGTAACGTCAGTCAAACACTACCCTTTTAACATAGCACAGAATTTCGCGACACTTTTCAATGTTTTCGAGGCAAACTAATGTGTGCTTGGGATACTGAGGTGAATGTGTTGAAAGTGACCACTATGGAACAAATAGGAGGATCACTGGGAAGAACGTTTGCACAAGTGTGACATGACGCAAATGTCTTGCTGATCATACAGAATAACATTAAAATATTCTACCTACAGCTTATGCGGATAATTTGTCCGTTATATTTGGTATCCAACATATGACGGTAACAAAAATGCGGCCCCATGTCACGTGCCGCTCTGGGCGGACCGCCTACGCACCCCCCATACTGCCCCTCTGCAAATGAAATAACTCAATGTATTCAAAGCGGATTAGTCATCTCTTCGTCTACCTAACGCAAACCCACGCCATTAGGAACGATCAAGTGTTGCGAGTCCAGCAACGACACCATAGCTCAATCATCGATAGCTGCTCATCCAAACTCAAACCGAGTGCACTGAAAACCAAGCCGCTTACACTGGAGCCGCATCACCAGGTTGACAACGATGTAGATGACGTTCCTGATGAAAAGCGCCTGGTTGAATGTGCCAGTAAAGTATGTGAAACCTTAGCCAATAGCAATTAAGGTCGTAAGGTAACCGCTCATTTTCCCGCGAATAACACTGGAACTAAGTTTCGACAGATCGCTCGCCTAATGTAATGTGTGTTATGTCGAGAGTACCCAGGGCTTCCGTATCCGGGCGTACATTGGGTTGTCAAAGACCGAGGGGGTTGAAAGGCGAAACAGATACTTGGTAGGCGGTTGGGCCGTTTCATATCAACCGCCTACTAGGAGTAGGAAGTGGATGGAGAGTGTGCCGGATTTATATCTCATGGTTATCTGCACGGTGTAGTCAGAGCTGACGATGAGGGACGGAGCCAGAGGTGTGTGGATGGATGACGATAACACGCACGAGATATGATTACAACAGATGTCCGGCTATAACGGCATCATTAACTCGCGTAGAATTGGGATGGAGCGAAATAGCAACTTCCACTTGCAAATACCATATGAACGCATGGACCGGTTTGCGTCATGCGGAGCGACTCATCCATGTGCAGACGCTACAACCCGACGAGTAAATGTGATTCGCCAAACGAGTACATTTTATTTGCAGCTTCAAAGCATCTTCTCACCGCAACCCTGTGACGTGTTCGAATACAGTCCACAACTGACAAATACCCAAAAAGGAAATATTTCCCTAGAGAGCGTGAGAAACCTTAGTTGTGCTTGCCCTACATGCTCTGCGTTACCGCCTGCAGCGTCCAACCGCCTGCAGTGTGATTCTTTACTACAATACAAACCTCCGATGTGAAGTTGTCCATCACCCGGAAATCCGAGCTCCTGATCCGCTTTGGTACCGCCTATGGTGTGGAAACAAAGACACATGTCCACTAGCCGTGATTTACTGCCCGCCAAACTCAACGTCGGAAATGGACTTCAAACTGAACCACGTTTCTCATTTTGCTTTGAACAAGTACCACACCCACATTCTTATCGCTGGAGACTTTAACCTGCACGATCTAGAAACCCCGGCAACCGACGGTACACAGTTTAAAGCCTGCTTGCAAGAGCTATTTGCTAGCCACCCTCTGTACAACCACGTAACTTCTCCCACCACAGTTCGAACTGCTATCAAGCCGTCGACACTGGATCTTGTGCTAACTAACGAAGATCTCATGGCTGACGGGATAGTTACAAGCACACCACTGGGTCGTAGTGATCATGTTACGTTACTCTTTGACTATATATGATATGCGGAGTATCCGGAAAATAAGGTTGTTAAAGTGCATACTGTCACGTACTACAATGTGTTATCTAAGCATATTAAGGATACATCATGGACTTTTTGAACCGAATTCCCCCATGTTGCCTGGAAAACCTCTACAAGGATGATTAGCACACTGATTGCGTACGTATGGGAAGAGAAGTCCTTCCAACTCAAAACAAGCATGCGTCATTTCTGAGGAGCAGAAGACGTAAATGCATGTCCCGTAGGGACTTGGCATAGCGAGATCAACAGGACTACTTGAATGCCGTAAAATGAACTGCACACATGACATATCGAAACTTCTATGTGAAACATATCCGCGAAAACAAGGTTAATGAAGCGTTCCTGCACGAAACGCATATTAGTATACAGGCACCTTAACGGCCTTCGAAAGGTAAAGCGAGGGGTTCCAGCACTAGTCACGGCTGATGGGTGCACGCAATCAGCAATGGAAGCAGCTGATCTCCTAAGGCTTCATTACTCCCAACCTTTCCAGAAGGCAACGAGCACAAACATTATCCTCATTTCTAATACTCCACCGTCGGGTTTAGTCAACATCACTTTCACTTCGGAACCTGTGTTGAAGAAGTTGTTATCCTTACGTATCCACAGTTATCCCGGAGTTGACAACATTCGACCAAAGGCTTTGCAGGCGGTAGCTAGTGATCTAGCAGAACCACTGGCTGTTTTCTATCCGCGATGTCTAGAATAGAACCATATTCCAACAGTATGGAAGCGAGGGGTCATCACTTCTATCTATAAAGGAGGTAGCCGCACCGATCCTGCCAATTACCGTCCAATAACACTACTTCCTGTGCTATCCAAAGTGATGAAATCAATCATCGCAGATGCGCTGATGCAGTATCTGGAAAGCCATAACTTAATAGCTCCAGAGCAACATGGCTTTCGTCAAAAGCATTCGTGTAATATTGACCTATTAATTGTACGTAATAGTTGGACTGAAGCTATTGCTGATGGAATAGGAGTCGATGTCATCTATGTGGACTTCTCAAAAGCGTTTGATCGCTTAGACCATCGAATTCTCCTTCAGAAGCTTTGGAACTATGGCATTGGCGACCCGATCCTGAGTTGGATTAGCAATTTTCTGCACGAACGACGGCTAGTGGTGAGAGTCCGAGAATCATTGTCTGATGCAATCGATGTGGCGTGTGGAGTACCACAAGGCTCGATTCTTGGACCTCGTCTATTCTTGGTGTTCATTAACGATTTGGCGAGATTAATTGCTTCCGATTTGCTATTTTTCGCTGAGGATATCAAGATATAGCGAAGGATCAGAGGACCGGAAGACCACGAACGGCTCCAGTGCGATCTTAATACAGTGTCGAACTGGTCAGTTCAAAACGCCCTACTATTCAACGTAGACAAATGTCGCGTTGTACAATTACGCCATAGACATAACTACACATATTTGCTTGGGACAAACAGATTGCAGACCAGCTCCCAGGAACGTGACCTTGGTGTGCTCGTACAGAGCGACCTCAACTGCTCAAAACAGGCTGAGGTAGCTGCAAAAAGAGGCAACCAGCACGTCGGCATACCGCGAAGGGCATTCGGGAGATTTGCCCCATCAATCTTCCCAACGATGCACAATTCCTACGTGCGCCAGCATGTTGACTACGCAATCCAAGCTTGGCAACTTTGGTTGAAGCGCGACCTAGAAGCGTTAGAAGCACCACAGCGAAGAGCAACAAAGAACGTGAAGGGCCTGCACTATCACTCTAACCCACTGAAGGCTGAAGTTGCTGGGAATTTTCAGCTGACGCTATCGAAGACTGCGCAGCGATCTCATACTAGCGTATCAGATATTGTGTGACCGCAACCACGTATGCCGCCATTTGCTGAAACTTAGCCACAACACGCAGCTCAGGGGTAACTGTTTAAAATTAAAGGAACAATATAGCCGTCTAGAGTGTCGACGGAATTACTTTTCCCTTCGGATTTGCCAACCCTGGAACGTACCTCCAGACTCAGTTGGATCCTCTCCTACCTTGGACGTTTTCAAAAAACGATTATATGTTTCTCTTAGCTACCAGCATTTTGTTACCTAAACTCCTCTATTGCGGATTACGCCAAGCATGCTTTTCAACAGAATTTATGTACCAAATGGACCCAAGTGAGCGACCATATTTTACTTTGCTCACGCCTTACATCAACCATCACTGCACCCCAGTGTCTTTTTGAACCTTTACACTCGATTATGTTTAATTTTACACTGATGTAATTTATCAAAGTATTCATCTTGGCAGACGTTCGGTTGATGACCCAGGTATATTTTAATTTCATCATATTCACCCCAACCATCGTGATAAATTATTGTTCATTCTTCATTGTTAGTGTAACGGGTTAAGCAATCCGGGAAACGGTCACACACACTACCAATGTCCATCAAGACTGCATAGTTCAATTTTATTATTTATTATATCCTTATCAACGTCCTTATCCACTGGCTCTCCAAACACAATCGACAGGCGGTAGAACATAATTGCTTGTTACACAATAGTGTTAGAGTGGCATCTGTTTGCCAAGATCGCAAATGATTGTTCTATAACGCAGCAACTAAAATGGGTATGCAACGCGACCACACACCAACTTACCGGAAATCCGCGACGTTCCCCCGATTAGAGAACTGGCTATTTCTAGCAGAGAATAAAGTGCGCTCTCACCCGTCATCATAATAAAGTAAGAACAACAGACGCTTAGAACAGGTAGTTTGCTGTCAACAGAATATTTTACAGATCGGCAGAATGAACAACACGTCCATAATTCTTACCGACATGCTGAACCATTTGTTTTCATTGCTGCTGTGTCACTAAGACCCGTGCTTCAGATATCACGTGCTCCAAAAAGCGAATCCGTTGCTCGCTTTTCTTCATAACGCCTTCAGGATCCCCCAGGAGCATCTCGGAGTACCGTCCCTATATTGCCGGTTTTACATGAGCCTTTATTATGCTCCAGATGCCCTCGATGGAACTGAGAGCTGGAGAGTATGGCGCAAAGCGTAGAAGTCTCCCAGAGTGGTACGGTTCCTCCAGGAAAACGTGCTCCACGTGCGTGTGACAGGGCGCGTTGTCACAAATCAAAAGACACCTTTTCACAAACCCTGCTCCGTTGGTATCAAGCACTTGTCGCAGCCACTGAGTGCACCTTTGCTTGTTGTAACTTCCGCTCAGAACCGAACACGCTATCAAGTCGTTGTTCGTCATGGCGCCGACAAGATGGATATTCGGTCTCCGACTGTTCGCCACTGTACACTGCGCTCGACCACCATGTCGTGAATGGCCACGAGTGCGGGAGTACAATAAGTTGAAGTTGGTCTCATCAATCCACACCGGTTGCCTTCCTTCCACCTCGTAATCCATGAGCTGCAAGACGAATGACCTGCGTCGCTTTTTGTTCTCCAGCGTGTTCATGGACTACAACAGAATGGTGTGCAGTTTCTTCACTGTCATCAGACTACCATCTAAGTATCGTGAGACGGTACTGGTACTTACTGAAAGTTCGAACTCCGCCTTCAACCGCAAACGAAATAGTTCAAGGGTAACGGTAGGCTCCACAGAAACCCACTCCACCAGAGAGTCGACCGGGGCTTTCTCCCGGTGCTCTGCGACGGACTCCGCTGTGCTGCCCCACTGGTTCCGTCGATTCATACGCCCGTATCCCGTTGTGGCAAGTTTTCACGTTCACCTTCAGCATGTAAGCGACCCGCTTCCAATCGTCGCCTTCCGCGTACGCCTTCAGTATGACGTTCTTCACCTCCCTCGAGTGCCGAACATACAAGCCAATCATTGCGTTTGGGTGAACTGCACATCCAAAAGCATACGGCAAACTTATTTGGCTGTGGCTCGTTATACCAACCCAATCGTCATTCAAATCCCTACTCTCGTTCTAATTGGTGGCCATCGCTTCCTAGGACAGAGAAACAAAGGCCCACATGATGCATCGGCCACCGACACTGTCTCTGGTAGGAATTGAAGTGTCCCACCTGCATCCCTATGATTTAGTGCGTCTTAGGTCCAATTGGGTGAAGGCACCGGGCTATACAAGCACACCCGCACAAGTAATGGTCGCACTTACTTTTCCAATTAATTGTGTGAAGTCTGGTCTTTTATGCCCCATGAGCGCAACTCCTTTGCAGTTCAGCATAATTTTGTTGCCCAAGCTGACAGCTTTGCTGAGTGGTCCTACTATTTGGTAAATTTTTTGCACATTTTTATTTCAAAATTTCTTGCTTGTCCACCAGCTACCTTTGACCCTTTGGAGCTTAATATCGTGGTACTCTTATTATTTGCTCAATTTACTTACCTTTGCAACTGCATCAACAAGGATGTTCGCATTACAGCTGATGTCACTTCACGTGTTACTAAAGCCCGAACTGCCTTTTGAACCGATGACATCTTTGGTGGCAGAAAGTAGCTTACCTCCGTCTGGAATGCATTGTTTACATGGCCATAGTGTTTGCTGTCCTACTCTATGGGGGGTTAGACGGCCTCTCTGTTTTGAGGATCTGAGGCGACTTCAAGTTTCTGATCACGGCTGTCTGTGAATCATTGGTGGTGTCGGGTAGCACCAGTGTTTTTACGACGATGATGTGCGATTGCGAATCCTAGGAGGTGGTACTCAGGCTAATTTCTTGGTACTACATGGCACTGACTAAGTTGCTTTTGCTTAAACGCACACTACGTATACCTGGTGATCGCCTACTGAAGTGGGCGTCGTTTTGTCGTCTAGATGTAGGGTGCCGGAGGTCTCGAGGTGAACATCAGCTGACGTGGCAGCAGGAGATGAAATAATTTACGCATAAAATGTGTGTCATTAGTCCGTCTCGCCTTACAGGCTTTAGGCCAAGGGGTCCGCCTTGTGTTTCGCACCGCTGAAACGTTTAGTAAAGTTTGTATTCAAGCTCGCTTATCGGCGGACACAAAACGTGTAACTTGTGTTCCGCTATTCTTTTGTGTAACTGTCTCGCGACTGTGATCATATATAAGTGTACACAACATTGCAACTAATTTTATAGACGCAATCGGTCGTCCTATCTCTCGAGATCCTTCAAATGCACCAGTATTGAAGAGAGAATTTGACTACATTGAAAATTAGCCTTTATCTTCTCCATTTTTGCTACCCTACTGATCACTTCAGTCATTCCCTTTACTTAGTTTTTACCGACCTTCCGAATTCACGCTATCATCCTTAGTAAAGGCGGGTTTATTTATCTTCACAGTGACGTTTCACTAACCGTCCGGAAACTTTTGTGTCAACAGCGGAACGGAGCTACACTGCTGGCCTATATAAAAGCTATTTCTATTCAAACCCATTAAATTTTGAATTCCCAGTTAATTATAAAGTCATTCCAAGATATTTGTGCTGTTCCTCCTTGGTACGAAGAAAGTGCACTCCACCGTACTGCTAACTTTGCTTTTAAATGCTCTCCAATGTAGTCGACGCTGTTCTTTGAAGTGTGGAGGAGTATACGGGTCATTACATGTGAGACAAGAGATTATATAGACAAGAGATAGATTGTAGACAACTACTTCCCTCTGTTGCCTTATTCTTAAAGAAATTTACTGCTAGCAGTTCCACCTTCGGTCATTGCAAGGGGTGACATTTTGAAGCTCATCTTACTGCAAACAATGGAATATAGCCTGATTACGAATTGATTGGAGCTGCCATGTAATGCCGCATAACTGAGGAAAGACTATTCCTGTGTACTGAGAATCAGTTAGTGGCATTGCTCCACTGTAAACCGAGTCATTTCAAAACGATCTTCTTTATCTAAGAAGCAGGCAAACCTCATCTGAAAACTCTGTGTTGAAATGCATTGCTGAAAACTAAACAGACCACTGGTATACTTGCAAAAATTGCAGATTCGTGATAACTCCTAATCAACAAAAACCGGTTCAACATCAGCCACTTTCATCCGATTTGAAATCAGACTTTGTGGCATAATTTATAATACCAAATATCATGCAATAAAATAACGCATACTGCACACCTTAATGACATCCAAGAAGCACCATAGCAGTGCGATGTGGTTCCCTGTTTATGCGTTTTTCTTCCAAAGTGAGGTCAACCGCGTCACTGATACTGCAGTTTTCTCAAATTCCCACTGGAATAATTTCCTTCTACTTGGTTTACCGCCAACCCCAGTCACAGGCGATGCCACATAGTATGACCTACTTGGAAATGCTGGCTTGAAATCATACTTCCTCAAATGGTCGTGTAGCCATAAAAATTTAAAAGTTGGTAGTATTTACACAACTTTAGTTAATAAATATGGAATCATCTATCAAATTTTGAATCGCTGTTTTTCTCCGGGCTCAATATTTCTTATGGGATGCGCAAAGTTCATTGGCCCGCACACGCTTTTCTTACTCGGGGCGGGTTCCCAATCATTGTTGTTCTGTCTGGAGTCACGTTGAATCCGGTGGACGCCACATCAAAATCTCCAACGTAAGTTTGACTCAGGCGGACAATACCAGAATGACGTTATGCTTACTCGTAAAGATTAGGTAGGTCTTCGTGTTAGGACAGCAGTGTGCAGCCGTTCATTATGTGAACCATGTTTGTTGTAGCCATTTTACTGTTTAGTATTCCATTGTTAACTTTCTCACTTCACTGAATTGTACCCATGCATGTGTCCACTGCGTTCCCGACACGCACACGTTTCGCTCAATCTATCACGCGCACAACACTGCTAACGCTAGACCTAATGATTGAATCATTGATCGCACCGATCGAAGCGCATGTAAGTGTGACCTTGATTGCCCGACAGACACGCCGTTCGTGGTCTCACCAGAATACACACGTTGTAGCTCGTCGTCCAGTGTTTTCACTCCCGACACGGTTGGTGCAGTTTTTGGAGACACAATACTTCGTCAACTCTTTTAACTAGTTTTCCTGTTCATTCTGTTTGTTCGTTTGCGCTCAGGTGCAATTCTAATGTAATTGTTTAAGCTAATCTGCATCATTTGCCCCTAACCAAGTTTAGCGTACTGTTAACAAATAATCCTCTTCTGCAGTTTGAGCTGAGTTCCTGTCTATTCAAGCCAAGTATTCCTTGCAATTCAGATTCGTATTTTCGGGATCTACTCGGACTGATCGCTCTTGAGTATTTCCATATCTGCCACGAACCGATAGTCGGACATCTTAAAGGACGGATACCAGCACAGCATCCACCAGATTTCTTAACCTATTGAGTTCGTCTCTTTTTGCTACATTTTCAACTACACTTACTCATGCTGATATCCCAGCTTTCATAAACACATCCACTGGTCATGTTAAAACATGACTGCTAGTTACTGGGCTAATCTTTACCATGCAAAACTGTATCTTCAAGGTCGTACTACATTCGGATTGCTCCCTCCTCCACCTTCTTAGTTCCGTGCAAAATATCTGGAACCACAGATTTACAGTTTCACTGTCTTAACACGTAGGGACCACCTCACACCACATTCAAAATTATCTTTGCTACGGACTTCATAGTCAAATTGCCATTCCGGTTTCCTTAGATAGCTAATTCCGCCATTAGTGTTACTCCTTCAGAAATCATGATCGTGCAAAGCCCTCCTAGTATCAACCAAAAAACAAGCGGTATATCTGAGCATTCTAATAGATGGCGCTGACCTACCGTACCTGGTCTGACATTTAGTTACGTCAGAACGTTCTAAACGTCCTATTAAGCCAATGCAACAGAGCTAATAACAAGCAGTGCGACTCATTAGATTCGATTAGAGTTGTTACACGGAAAATATTTGCATGCTTATTTTCTTGCTAGCCAGTTTATGCCACTTCATTTCTCCTAGTGCTTTTTTCTATCAAACACTACGCATTCATTTGGGCAATATTTGTGCTCTCAATACGTCCCGCATATTCACAAAAGAAGACAAATTTCACGCATATGCCCAGAACTCTCTACTTGCACCAACGCCTATGTTGCGTCAAATACCCTAGTGTTCCAGACTTGTCCATCTCTGGGTATTATAATGAACACCAAATCAATTAATCTTTTGGTAGAGGGGTCACGGAAGAGAAGAAGCCATCAACATGTTAGCGATAACCGTCATCTTTGCCAAAATCTATTTTCGGTGCATACACACGCGGGCCGCCATCCGCGGATATATCTCATTTGCTAGCCAACTCAGAAGCCACATTTTTATTGAATCTCCATTAACACAGCACTTCCTTTTTGCAAGACACCAATTAACATAGGTGACAATTTGGCGTATGCAATCACATTTACTTGCCTTGACCTAGTATTTCTGCATCCTATATGATATTCAGTTAATGCAGCCAAGTAGATTACAAAGTTATCTCAAAAAATATAGGGGTCAAATTTCAGTTTCTGTGCCACGTTAACATCGGCTTTCAGATATATCCACCGGCACCTATGGTGCCGAAAGGGATATTGTCTCTAATACGTGTGTTCGCGTTCTCCTCGCACCCACTTGATTCATCTTACTTATTCATTACTTTATGTTTATGGATGGCGGTAACTGCCCTTTATAAAGTTGATGCAACGGTGGTTCCCTGGTGCGTTTTTCGAGGAGGTGAAGACTCAATAGTAGGGAGTAATATCGTGAGGCGGCAAAATGTTCCAAACACACTCTTTTGGCAACCGTGAAGAATCAGTCCCTTTGGTACTTTCAAGAAACGGTCTTATTTGGTAGTACAAAGCATCCAGTGGTGCGGTCAAGAGATGACTTACTTTACTTAACTGCTAACTAGTAATCAGAAAATTTTAGGCACGATTCCATTGTTATATGCCTTACACTACTTCAGTCTTGCTAAGCCGTAATCATACTCTTTAGTTGCAACACCCAACCTCAAAATCCTACCTTCCGCATCCCCACGCAGACCTAAACATCGATCATACTCCCATGGAGTACCACAGCTCACTCGGAAGCAAAACATTTGTGAGGGTTTAGGAATATGGTTTTATCGACGTTTTTTCTACAGTCCTCCATTTGTTTGCTTGCACACGTTTTTGCACTACACACTCTTGAGTTGAGTAGTAAGCACCTCGAAATTTCATTGCTCCCTACTTACTTTCATCACTCGTACCCGCGCACTCAATATCTGTTGAAACTTATTTTCGTGCATTTTTTCACAATAATTGAAATTCGGGATAAATTCAACGATTCATAGTTCACGTTAATACTAGAGGTTTCGTCAGCCAACACACTGTAGCTGACATACCGATATGGATAGCAAGTTTCTTGTTATCTATTTAGCCGATCCAAAATTCCATTGCTGTAATGCTGCTTCTCAATCCTGGAAATCAGTTACTACATGCTGTGTAGTATATGTGCTGCTTCAAAGCGCACAAGTTAGCGCTTACAAATAAGTCTTTTTTTATAAGTTATACTCAGATAACCAAACTGTATCCTTTTTAACTCACTTATATTAAACATGCTTAAAAATTGAACTAGGCCACAAACTAGTGCTTCTAGGTTCAGCGGTGGAGCCCCTCAGCCTTTGTTAGATAAACACAACAGCTGTTCCTCAAAAGCATTGAAGAAAGTTAATAGTGAACAACTACAAATTTTATTAGGTAAAATATTATATGTTGCATGGCATAAACTCAAATGTTTCAAACGTACAAACAGCTGACGAACACGTTTGCAGTATATTTTGTGTCCATCCTATAGTGCCTACTAGTAAATACTACGCTCACTTCTGGAGGAGGCGTTGGAAATAGATGAAGTATTTCCACAGGAGGTTTATTTATCTTGCTTCGTTTCTTTTGCGAATGTAACAAGTTTTCGACGTCCAGTACCTAGTAAATAAAGATAACATTTGAGGTTAGTCGACTGCGTTTTCACATTATGGCAAACTTTTAAAACTCATTTCATATCGTAACCTAAAGCAAGCACTTTCAAAATCGATTTAGCATAATAAAATCACCTTAAGTGTCCGCAACGGCATAACTTTTACTGGGTTCAGGGGGTTATATTTACCTTTGCCTCCGTTGTTTTAAATGTGTCGAACGAAAGTCGTGATTGAGAATGCTAGTGTTTGTTTTGGGTCACCTTACACAAGAGACTTGTTGTTCAGGCATTAGCATAACTCATTTTGCTGAACCTACTGAGCTAATCCTACGAATACTTAAGGTTGTAATAAAAATGCAATCCAGTTATAATTAGACAGCTTTATGCTGCACTACGTAAACTGCTGTGACACAGTATTTAAGCGAGTTTGTATCAGTGTTTAAATTTAATTAGGTCGTAACCCACAAGATTTATCAGCACTATCATAACCTTTACAATTATGTTAACGGACACCACATATTCTAATAAACGTTTGTTTCAATTATTTTCAACATTTCATTTCGACCGCCTTTTCCGTGATTGACACTCCCTTTTGCTAAGACCCTCAGGTTAGCGCCGATCGAGAGAACATGGAATAGATCCAAATCGCTTTACTTTGTCGTTTATGTAAAGTACGGGCGTGTTGCTATGACTTCGGATTTAGGGATTTTCGAGCTACAATGCAGAGTTTTGATATTTTTATTTGTATTCCTCAGACATCCAGTCTTGGGTTGCATGTGCGCTTTCCGAATGTTTGCAGAAACATCGTCCGCAGCACAAGGTGATTAAATATCACAAAACTACCTTAATAATTGACAGTGTTGTTTGAACATTAGCTTATTTTCGCGCTTATGCTCAACATCTTCCTCGGCCTGGGCAAGCGGGAAGCTGTATGCCCACATAACACATGCAATGATGGATTTAAAACTCTCTGCTCACATTTCTGGCTCTCTGAATGTACACTTTTTGGCCGAGGTGCTGGCGGTCTGGTGTGCTAATGCCCATTCTACTACATCGCAAATCACGTTCTTTGTTCCACGCTTATTCAACCTACCTGTTCTTGGCAACCCCCTCCAATTTTAAGTCTCCCTAAGTGCATTGCAAATAAAATCAGTATCTCTGACCTTATCAACAATCCACTCAACACCGATCGCACACATTCTAATACCAACAGCAAGGCATTTAGTGCATCCAGCTCGCTCTTCATTCAATGTTCGAACTCACATGCAAGTTGGTTCACAAGGTGCTCTTGTGCGCACCGTGAAAACTCTCTAAATGGAGGTTTGCTGTCTAATTGAAACCCGTTTACAAGGCTCCAACACAACGCTATGATTGCCCTCACCATTTCAAGGTTCCAATTGCACATTCACCTTGCGCTTTTCTGGAGATGTGACAGCGGCAGTCTGCTTTCGCCGGCGTAGAAGTTGCATTAAGCGCGCGTCCTGAGGCAGCGCTCATTGACCGCTTCCCGGCCAACAGTCGTCTTTGGGCGATCGGTTTGGGAAGCTCAGTGCCATCTTCCAGCCACGGGACCAGTACGCGTTGCTTACGCATTGTGGGGGCGTAGGCTCCAACGGACTGCGGCTCCGACGAAGCAAAGACGAGTTCTATCACCAAATCAACCACCTCCTCCACAGGAAAAGCCGCAAGTCCGTAGACCGTGATATTTGCCGGCGACCGAAATGCGCAGCTATATTGACTAGAGGTTCATGAGTACAAAATTGTGGGTCAACAGTGCCACGGTAATCGCAGAAAGGAAAACGGCGATCGACTTCTTCAACTGGGCGCTGATCACGGCATGTTACTTTCATGCACCAATTTCCGACGTTCCTGACGTCAACCAGCCACCTGATGACCTCCGGCGCCAGGTCAAGCTTAAGCGCAGATTGACCACGTTGCTGTTAGTTACCGTTGGTAAGGCTGCATAGCGGACTGCAACACAAATTGGAACTCTTACCTGACTTCGGATCATGCGTTCGTGTATACTGTTCGTGATGCGCCTTGGAGTCACCCAACAGTGTCACCGGAAACGGTTTGACACAGACAAGCTCGCCGTCCCAAATGATCTCGCCGCATTTTGAAACACATTGTCCTCCAAGCTGCGTCTTCTATCCTCCGATGTTGAGGCACACTGGGCACAGATCCAGAGCGCCTTACGGAAGTCCGCTACCCTGGTCTGCTACTACACTGTACGAGCTGCTAATCTTTGGATCTCTGTGCATTCTGTCCAATGAATTGAAATTGGTCGAACAATTCCTGCCAGAGTTGAGTATAATGTACTAGCAGAACCATAGATGTTGGGCTCAGTTAGCTTCTCAGGAAGGATCGCGAGGTTTGGTAGACAAACTGCGGGCATCCGTATCAGAAAACTCCCGATAACTATCAACTTTTTCGTTCCACTGGAGGTATAAGGCCAACAGCGAGTAAGATTTTGTGTGAAAATAACGGTGAATTAATTCACCGTCTTCTGGTAGGATTGACAGAGCACTTTGAAGATAAGTTCAACCGGCCACCAGCGTAAGCAAGTCAATCTTCCGGAGTTCACAGTGCTCCCTGGTGCTTGGAAGTTTCTCCACCGACAGAGGCTAAGATTTCCAACAAGCTTCTTGTACTTAAACGTCACAAGTCACCTGGTACAGATGAACTTCCTCCTGATCTCTTTAATTATGGGAGTCTTGCTCTCACTCACGAACTGACATCTCTTTTACAACAGAGTTGGACTACTGAGACCATTCTTTCCGACTAGAATTTAGCAGCTATTATACCTGTTTGCATAAAAGGCGACCGGACCATTTGCTCCAAACATCATGACAACAGTCACATTTGTGTGACACCCAAATTGCTCTCTGAACTACTCTTGCGGTGGCTCTGCTTCGTACCTAAACAGCACCTGTGTGAACAACAAGCAGGATTTCGCACGGATCGCAGTTGCGTCGATCACATTTTTACGATCCGCCAGATACTTGAAAATGGCCAAACGTTCAGTCGACCAACTATAGTCATATTCTGGAACCTTGATGCTGCGCTTGACTCAGTTGATATAATGGCACTTTGGGACTATTTACTGAAGAGGGGAGTACCTGAGAAGTACATCAGTATTCCACATGCCAGTTACCATCAAAGTTCGGGCCGTGTGTGAGTTTACGTAGACGTTTCACTCCGTATCAGTATCACTAGCGGAGCTAGACAGGGTTGAGCAGCCTCTTCATTCTTGTTCAACTTCACCCTGGACGAGATGCTGAATACTGCTCAGGAAAACGCCGAGTCCTGCCATGTTGAATTACTCTCTGGGGACCGCCTCCGGGACTTGGAGTACGCCGATAAAATTCTTGTGATTTGCGAGTAGTCCCAAGCCGTCCAGCTTGTGATGTTCAGACTGGAGATGTCCACCGCCCAATCTGGGTTGAGCTTTGCCCCTTAAAAATGTAATGTCCTATTACAGGAATGGAAAAGTTTGTGTCATTTTCTCTCACCGTTTCAGGATGTCGGTTGGAAGTGGTAGATAAATTCGTTTCGCTTGGGAGTTGTCTTAATATTGGCAGTTTGACAGATATGATCTCCCAGCGTGTCTTCAAGGCGAGAGTCTCTCGCTAAGCTTCGTCATCTGTGTCTTCATCGTGATCTCAATCTTGCTCTCAAGAGACGAGTATACCTTGCTACAATATTAGTGATTCTGCTGTAAGGCTGTGAAACTTTGCTTGTTCGTAAGAGCGATGTTCAGCGGCTGTCTTCTATCACCGCTACCTGCGAAGCATTGCTGGTGTTCGACTGCAGCATCACATCAGTATTGAGGAAGTCTATCAGCCAGTCTTCAGATGTAATGAACTCTGCCGATCAATTGATAGCACCAGTTCACTGTGGAGGCTTGGCTGGCTTGGACATGTGCTCCGCATGTCTACCCAGCGGCTACCACGACGAGCCCCTTTGGGAGCACAGGCCTGCGGTAGAAGCGAATTCAAGGCGGGCAATGTAAAAGTTAGATCAGATACGTTACGGCGCAAATCTTGAAGCTGACTGTTGTTGAACGTTCCCGACTACGGGGTTATGGATCAAAGGAACCCGAGCCTATATGACTGCAAACGCTAGAGAATAGGTCCAAGGATTGTAGGCAATGACGTAATTGTCGTGAGACTCTTCCATCTTAACAGGTGTTTTCCTTTTCAATGTATAATTTTCCTGTTCCCTGTTCTACTAAGCCAATGTTACTGCACTTGGTAACGTTTTGAATATATATATATATATATATATATATATATATATATATACATTCAACATATAAAGAAGAAAATTCTGTAGCCAAGTATAACGCCACTCCATGAAAGGTCAATATCTTCCCCTGGGTTACGTCATCACCTTTCCAGCTCACACCGTATAATATCCTTTGCCATGTTCATGGGATAGCTCATAATTGGTAGTGTGTTGATCTATCCTGCACGAAATACACAGTAAACCTGATAAGACAAATAATGCAGCTGGAAGCAGATATTCACGTCGCTGCGCACACTTTACCGACACCACCAAATTTCATCCTTCATTTGATTCTTCCTTTCTGACACAGATTGTTTACAAAGCATTGGTGGGTTGTTTATGTGCATTGAATACAGCTCCATTGCCGGTTTATTAAGTGGAGTCTAGCCTACTTAAATAGATAGCAAAAATACTATTTACTATGCGTGACAAGACCTATCATGCACAAATACATTATGGAGGCAATAACATCTCAAAAGTACTCAGTTTTTACGATTACCATTAGATTTTTGCATCCTTAGGATACGACTGCCATCTCATTCCCAAATGAACTCAGTGGACTTTGGTGGATCCAAGTAACCCCTAACACGAGCATGACTGAAAACTAATGACTAGCTCTCTTCCGTTTGTCAGTTTTGACAGTCTAGGATGTCTGTAACAAGTTGAAAGCCAGCAGTGGGCCACATTTCTCAACTCGATTGAATCATTTAAGATTATATGAAACCTATCTACAACCCTGTGGTGGTTGTACATACCATACACAATGATTAATTACAGTTATTCGTTTTCACTAATTGACGGAATATATACTCGCGAAAATCGAATACCAAATCGAGTGTTTTTACTGTGAGCCGAGGTTAGCTTGTTTGGGGCCTATATATATATATATATATATATATATATATATATATATATATATATATATATATATATATATATATATATATATATATTAGTCTGTTAACAAACATTGTGCTATCAGAACCATGGCAGAAAAAGTAGATAGGAACACCAACTGCGATAAAAACGTGGGAAATGATTTTTGGTTTTATACATGCCATTTTGAAATTTTTGTTTTGTAAGTTTTGTGTGTATTAAAGAGGGGATATAATGGTAGAACAACATTGACACCACTGATGTCGTTTGCGGACCATGACATCCAATGTTTCCGACCACTGCGATCCAGCATCTCGTGGTCCCCAACCTGGAAGACGGACTGGTCCTAATGCTGCAAAATTTGAAGTTACCTTCTTCACGCTCCTTCTTCACGTCATTGGCTGGCCACCGCGGCACTTTTCCCAATCGTTCCCTGGGAATGCAATTAGCTCACGATTTGGAAGGCGATGTGCTGGCACGCGTAAAACCTGCCCGAGCCAAAGCATACGATGTAAGAGGATAATGTCCTGAAGACTGGCACTATTCGCTCCAAGCACTCGGTCTCGCACCTCTGCGTTGCTTACATGGTGTTGCCACCACATCCGAGCAATTCTTCGTAGACAGCGATTGTTGAGGACTGACAGCTGCTTCATGTCTTCCAAACGAATAAGCCAAGTCACACAGTCGCACAAGAGTATTGCACAGACGGAAGCATTATACACCCTGCCCTTGAGCTTGAAACTGACATCGCGACGACTTCATAGGTGTCTCAGTTTGATGAATGCAAGACTGGCCTTTGCAATCCGTTGTGAGACTTCAACTCTAACACCACCACCTGCCGTGATCCCACTCCCTAGATAATCAACGCAAGAGACTTGCTCCAGAACGTGTTCAGGAATGATGCGCGCGGGTTACTGCAACTGCCAGTCCTGAAGCAGCGTTTTACATTTTGCCGAAGTGAAGCATAAGCATTACTTAAATGCCTCCATCGCTAAGCGCTCCAAGGCGCTCTGGACGGTTTGTGGATCGTCCCCCAGCAAGGCGATATCATCGGGGTAGTCCAAGTCTCTTACTCTGTCTCCATGGAGGAGCTCTACTGCGCCATTCTGGAAACCATCCAGTACACTTTGGACAATGTCTTCGTTGACGAAATAGAAGAGGATATGTGAAATAGGACAACCTTGGTAAACACTGCTGGGCACAGCAAATGAAGAAGAGAACGTGCCGTAAGCACTGTGGTTGCCCGACGTGTGCCTGTATGGTTCTTTTAGGATGGTTACACACTTGCCGGGCACACCTTCCTTCAGTAAACATTTCTAAAACGCAGATCCATCTACTGAATCAAATGCCGCTTGGATGGCCAAAACAATAGGATTGTTGGTCGCCGGTGGATGTGAGGAAGTTCGAGAATTTTGCGAAGCCTGAAGATTTGGTCGATGCAGCCGTGGTCTGGACGAAATCCGGCTTCGTTTTTGGGAAAACTCCTCTCTATTCGTTGAAAACTTGCTAGGTAGGACAAACACGAAGATTTTGGAGGCGACAGAGATTAACGAGATTCCACGGCAGTTGCAACAATCGTCGAGAGAGCTCTTCTTGTGAATTGGAACAATGACCGATTCTCCGCATGAGTTCGGAACATTCTCCTCAGTCCAAACGTTCGTGAATAGCGATAGGATTTCGCTGTGTTCCAAAATAAATTCAAATAGCGAATTTCTATACGTAAATGCATGAAGTGATTCGAACCACGGTGGCTCACCAAAGGTGATATTCGCGAAAACATTAAAGTTGCTCACTTTTGAATTGGTACTGGACGAAAGGTCTATACAGTGTAGAAAAATCTTGTTTATCCTCAGCTGCCGTCGAAATTATTTTACGAAAAGTTGAAGGGCCTCCTTTTATCTAATATATTATCGGCATATTGCTTGGTTGCCGGAAGGGTAAAGTTCAAGTAGTGATGCGTCAACCTAATCAATCTACTCGGGATTTCATCCTCCAACTTCAGTCTCAATCATCATACTGCGCATTGGGGGATAAGCTTTACGGACACCTGAGAGATCGTCCGATAGCTGTCATAGATAATCCCGATTTATATTGTTAGCCTATATCACTTCCAGCGCCGGCTTATAATCAAGTGAAATAAGTCTGTTTGTACTATCAGGATATTTCTGATATTATAATAACCGGGAGGACTGTTGTTGATCAACATGGTTTGTTTGGCCCAACCAAACGTGGTGTTCATTCCAAAACGAGGAAACATTGGCAATACAACTAGTTTGGAACTCATGGCATTACTCAGCCTCAAGCACAAAAAAATTCAGAGATTTGAATTTTAATCAAGTCGACCAAAAGAGTGGCCAGTTTGTTTCATGTGGAAAGCTTCATTCCCCGTACACTTGATCACATCGGAATTCTAAATGCCATCAGTTTGGAAAAGTCTGATAGATCCGCAGTGTTTGTCGTCAATAGAAACTGCGTACTAAAGTGAAACAAGCTGTTGATGATTCTGTGAACTCGCCAAAGTATTTTCGTTAGTGAACACTAGCTGGGAATGCAAGCGGTCACTTATACGACACTCTACGCTTCGGAAATTCTATGTCACGCCGTTTCATTTCTGATACTATTAGCGTGGATTAGGTTAGTTCTAAATGGAGTCTAAATACTGACGTTCAGTTTGATTCTTCATACTTCATTAGTAAAGGTGTAACTGGACATCCTCTTTCGGTGATAATATGTTATACTTTACCGGTCATAGATATGCATTCTAAACCCGTCGAGAATAAATGTGTTGTCATTCATCAAGGCCCATCTATCCTCGTTTTTAAACTTATGCAGTTTCTTAACATAAGTGTTACTTTTTGTCCCACAGTGATACTAAGACAAATTCATGCGTTACTGCACGATTGTTCAGTGACATCTGGTTGTAGCGCCCAAAAAGATAACTGCTATCTTTCATGTACAATTTAAGTGTTGACCGATTGTACAGTATTCCTTCTTGTTGTAATCTTCCTTACAACCGGCTCGACACTCGTCCGCCTTGTAAGTTCCCGCGCTCACGTGTTCGCTCTTGTCACGTTTCATCCGCCCACGTCTTCTTGCAGCCCATCGAATACAGTCCGCTGTGTCCGACTCCAATTGCCTTCTGATATCCGCGCTTAATTTCGCTCACCGTCTCGGACTAGCATTAACTAGTTCTACAAAATAGTGACCCCGATTCGCACACGCGAATTCAGCTTTTTTCCTCGTTCGTATTTATGGGTGAGTTCGTTGCTTTTTCTCTATTATATAACTGTATTCATTTGTTTCTTGCGAAATCACAGTACTTTATCGTGTTTTTGTTCATCCGTTATCTTTTTGACTCACATTTCGCGAGTGGCATCTGAGTCGCTTCACATCGTAAACATGCTTACTTTGGCTGCTCCAAGCTCCATGGGACACAGCCCAGAGGTTTGATTTACGATATTCGAGATCAAACTGGAAAATAAGGGCATTACGGCGGACCGTCCGAGGTAGCATCAGATCGTCCCACGCCTTCCCTCGTTGGGTATGACGCCAATTGAGGACATTCTACTCTATAGCATTGAAGACGGGTAGCTCAGGTTGTTCAGATGGCGGTTAAACTGTTTTTGAGCTTGGCAATTTGGTTGCAAACTTTTCGTCACCAATCGAGTTGACACCATCAGTGCGTAGTTGAATAGCATGCAATAGCGAAGCATAGCGTAGCGGTGCCTCGGTGAGAGTGCGCTGAGCGTGGTGTGCGTGCGTTTCTATATCCCCGTGGTTGTCCGTACAGACGAGCAATTCTATTGGCTGGGACTTCGATCCGCGTTCAGCTGGGTTGATAGGCAGGTGACGGTCGAACTTGACCCCTTGTGTTTCATGCCCTATGTCTGCTTGCTCGTATGAGCGAGTCTGTCGTCAGTTCTGCCTGTCAAGTCACGCTTTCCATCGGATTTAATCGATCGAGTTGTCGGACGTTCGCCAGTATGGTTGCGTATACTGCGTCCAGTTCGATGTGTCGATTGCTTGAATTCGTTGTAGAGTACCAGGCTTCCAAAAACTCTCTCGTATGTTTTGTACTTCCATGTGCTAGAATCTTTACATTCTCCAGATCGAAAAGGTGACCTTCTTGATCTTCATGCGCCGAAACCAACGAGTGCGGGCCATGTCTTCTGACGGCCGCCTTGTGTTCGGTAATTCTTGTACACGTACCCACGAGGGCGTTTTTGGAAGCCTGGTACTCTACAATGAATTCAAGCAATCGACACATCGAACTGGACGCAGTATACGCAACCATACTGGCGAACGTCCGACAACTCGATTGATTAAATCCGATGGAAAGCGTGACTTGACAGGCAGAACTGACGACAGACTCGCTCATACGAGCAAGCAGACATAGGGCATGAAACACAAGGGGTCAAGTTCGACCGTCACCTGCCTATCAACCCAGCTGAACGCGGATCGAAGTCCCAGCCAATAGAATTGCTCGTCTGTACGGACAACCACGGGGATATAGAAACGCACGCACACCACGCTCAGCGCACTCTCACCGAGGCACCGCTACGCTATGCTTCGCTATTGCATGCTATTCAACTACGCACTGATGATGTTAACTCGATTGGTGACGAAACGTTCGCAACCAAATTGCCAAACTCAACGAACAGTTCAACCGACATACTACCCTACCCATCGAATGAGGCAAAGTATGAAACGACGAAGCGCGCGATTTTAAAAGTGTTACGGCCCAGCTCACCAGCTCGATTTGAACAGCTCAGTGGTCTCAAGCTTGGAGATCGCAAGCCGTCGGCGTTGCTCCGCGAACTTGAGAGCATCGCTGTTCCCTTATGCTTGCGCTAAGAAGGGATAAAGGAGCTGTGGTTTGCACCTCTCCCAGATCCATTGCACATAATGCTGTTCATGTTTATAGAAACACCACTGAAAGAATTAGCTACCAAGAGAGACGCTGCTTTCGAGCGTTTTCCGCAGCAGACGACCAGTAGCTCCGGTGACGTATTCTCACCGATGAAAACCGAATTTTATATTTGCTCCCAGTCGTTAGGCCGATCTGACCCTAAAGACGAGGAAACTGCGCTACTTCGCAGCAGGAAAGCAGCAATGAAGACTTCAAAGCGGCGTGTGCCACGGTCAAATGCTGACCACCTTTTGGCTAACGTTCATTGCGGCTCGTCTGGGCCTGCACCGAGTAAGTCTTGTTCGGCACGGAAGCGCAACATTTTCCCTGCTCGTTCTCAGTCAGATATTACCGAACCCGTCGAAGAATTATGTTGATACCGCCGCCAATACAGTAAAAGAGCTAGACGTTGTCGGGCTCCCTGCATTAGACACGACCCAGCTGCTTCAGGGAAAGCGAATAACCCACATAATAGCACGACAAACGTATCCGTCAATAAGCAAGCAAATCGCCCGTTTTACGTAAAGAATCGACGTTCTTTCATCACGTTCCTCATCGACACGGAAGCAGAAGTCAACGTCATCCCAGCGACCGCCAACTACCAGTACTCAGAGCCTACGTACAACCTGCCTGCGGCCAACGGTTCTCCGATAGCTTCATTCGGTCAGCGCATGATGAACCTGGACCTCAATCTGCGCCGAAACATTCATTTGGTCTTCATGGTTGCGTCTGTACCCTACGCAATTATCGGTATTGAATTCCTCCAATATTTTAGGTTGTTTGTTGATGCTGCTCGCTACAGACTTTTAGACGAGTGTAATTAACTAGGGGTTGAAAGCGTTCTTACGGACGCCATTTTTCGAATAGCCGATGTACCGTTAGATTATGCGAACCTACTGTCTGAATACCCGCGACTGGTACGACCAGCTGCAGAGCTTCCGCCAGTCATGACAAGGTCGCTCATCACATAGCCACGCGAGGTTAGCCAGTTAGGGCAGGCCAAGACGGCCTGCTCCTAACAAACTACGTGCGGCCCGTGCTGAATTCGACCACATGCTTCAGCTCGGTTTCGTCAGACCGTCCAACAGCCCATGGGCGTCGCCTCTGTGCACGGTCCTGAAGAAGGTCATGGGGGACTGGCGTCCTTGCGGCGACTATCGAACCTGGAATACGGTTACCACGCCCGATCGCTATCCGATCACACACATAGTGGGTCTCACCGCCAGTCTGACAGGTAAAATTATCTTCAGCAAAATCAACTTGGTACGCAAATCCAGCAGAATTGCGGTAGCCGAAGCGGACATTGCTAAAACTGCCGTGATGACTCCATTTCGTTTGTCCGAGTTTCTGTGCATGCCATTTGGCCTAAATAATGCCACACAAGCTTTTCAGCGTTTCATGTACCCAGTGTGTCGCGGTTTATATTTCGCTTACGCGTATCTGGATAATCTTTTAGTCGTGAGCTTTTTACGAGAAGAGTACATGCGCCACTTACGAACCCTTTTTGTTCGTTTATCTCAACACGGGTAACGGTCAACGCAGAAAAGCGTTCGTTTGGTGTCGATTCAGTAAAATTCCTCTGCCATCGAATCTCCTCTGCAGGCGTCGTGCCATTGCAGGATACAATTCAAGCCATCATTGGCTACGCCGCTCGATTGTCCCGCCGAAATATCGTCGAAAGGTCATCCGCATTATCTAGATAAACTACCCTTCCACCGGGCAGCCTTTCAACGCCTACATCGTGCGATTCCCCAAGGGAACACTCCATGAAAAATCCACGATAAAATTGAACAAAAATGGGGAAATCGGACTACGCTGACCAACGCCACTTGTGGTCGGAAAGCTATCCGTTAGAACACCGTAGACCCTGATGCGGCCTGTAGTGTTCGAGTATAGAGCACGAAGGATGTTCACATATTTCGTGGAAACACTTTTCCCCGCACGTATTGCTAACATAATCGACCGATTGACTGCATTGAACGCACACTTGAAACCGAGGAACACAACTATTGTTGGTCTGCAGTTTGCGTGGCGCTGCTCTAGCACCTGCCGCAAAGTGAATATATGGTCCATACAGCCACATCCTGGGCGGAAACCTGCATGCGCTTCCCTAATTCGAGATTCCCGTTCCGCAGTGAGGCGGCGAACGCGAAGCGAAGCCAATAATTTTGTGACAACTGGCGTTACCCTACTACCACTGCGGTTAGAACAGCCTGTGCGATTTCTCTCCTTGGATATTGACACTATAATCGTTTCTATCTAATTAGCCGGGACGCTCTCTTCCTTCCAGATACATTCGAATAAGGAGGTCAGTGGTTTGCAGAGAACCACACAACCAACCTTAAATAGTGCAGGTTGGAGGGGATCAGGGCCAGCGGCACGAAAACGGTTGAAGTCTGTGATCGCGTTTCGGACGTCGGCCTCCGACGGAGGCTCTAAACTAACCGTCCATGGCTCGTTCTGCGTCACCTGAGTAGGAAGAGGTCCGGGAGCAGAGGGACAGCTGAACTGATATTGAACGTGTTCCGCCCAACAAGCCATACGACTCTCCTTATTGTGTATCAGCGCACCAGCGCTGTCTCTGATTGTCTCACGGATGCCTTGTTTCCTGGGACCAGTGGTGCGGATTAGCTGGAAGAGCTTCCGGTAATTGCCTGCTGCTCCTGCCTCCGCCATGTTAAGCCCTTCTGTTCCACCAGGTTTCCTTGTCAGCACGTAGACTCCGCTTTACTTCGCGCCTATTAGCCCGTCTGGTCACATTGTGTTCAGAGTCAGTCGGGAGGTGTCTTCTAAATTCCAATAGGTCCACCGGCTTCTCAGATATCCAGTGACTGGTGCGGTGACGAAGGATAGTGCCACAAGCAGATGCTCCTGCGTCGTGCATGGTGATCGCGATCCTATTCCACTGAAGCTCAGTGTCATTAGGACAAGACAGCGAAGGTTCGGTACGTAGTGCGTCTTGATAGGCTTGTCCGACCAAGGACTGAGACAATTTATCCGTTGCCAATCGTAGGGGACGCTTGGGGCGCCTCGCAGTAAAGATTATAGAGAAACGACAGCCTACCAAGGCATGATCAGAGTTGACACGGGTACTCCAGTACGAGCGGCAATCCAGGATCACATTTCGAGACTCTTGCAGATGAGGGGCTTACTGTGTTGATGAAAATATTAATCTGCCGCAGTAATCTGACCACAGGGCAAGCTGTTTGCGGTTTCCTTCTTAGTCGAACCGCATACTGTGATATGTAGCAATAAACTAACAATATAGGGGATAACACATGTAGATATTAACGGCGAAGCAAATGCGATTTACTCAATATATGTTATTTAAAAATTTTGAAACCATGTAGTCCCGCAGATCCTGATAATTTACTCAATTTTGCAAAGACAGTGTCTGGCAGAATCATTGGCTCATATTTTGTTGTTTTTCCTAGAAAAGTGACAAACGTAGGAAATGTTTACTATTTTGGATGGCCGATTAGTTTTGGCAACATTACCACTTATATATTATTCAGTTCCAAATGCTATGGCTTCTTCCTTGAAAGCACTGGAGTGGTTAAGCATAAAGCTTGGACACTTCATTCGTAATCGTGAGTGTTTAGGAGAGAATGCACACAAAATTGCTTGAGCTTCAATGTTTTCGGATGGGGATCCACTTAGCAACTGTGGATATAAAATTTGGACAAATTTTTAGAGCTATAATCTAGAGAAGGGCGTAAGTTATCAGATGGTAAATTATTTGGGAATTAATTACTGCACCACGAAAGTTCATTTCTATTGTTTTACTGAATTGCTCATACAGACCGACAAGCTCAAGCAGTTAGGCACACGTATATGGTCTGAAGATACAGTTATATATAAGTATTACAGTTCGCATTGACCAATCTAGTTTAGAGTGTGAAATAATAGACTTTATCTGCAAGGTTGACAGGTAAATAACTCATGTGAAAGGTGAAGGTTGTTGGATGTTTCTCATATACTGAAAGCGTTTAAAAATGCGCTAAGTTGTTTGTGATACATGGATATATCCGGCAACTGGTGGTTCAGTCACTATGATCGCTTATTCATTTGGATATGTTCAAAAGACAAAAAATGGTAGAAATGTTCTGGTTGACATGAGCCAGCTTATTCGAGATGCCTCGAAACAGCCATTTGATGTTAGTTTTCTGCAGGCTACGTGTTCGAGAGCAGTTAGGAGGCAGTGACTTTAATCTCGCATTGCACTTCACACGCCTAAACATGGCAAACTCGAAATACACTGCTTTGTAAACCAATGATAATTTTCGGGGTAGCAGATACAAGTCGCTTGGATGGAAATTGGACAACCCTATTTTCAAATGGGCTGGCGAAATTAGTCGGAACAGGAGTGAAGCGAGTGCCCGATGTATTTGTACGACAAATCGAATGTATAATGGCTATGTCTTGAAGGTTTTCCAATTATTTTCACCATGGGGCTAGCACCCGAGTACAGTGTTGTTTACCGGATGCAACTCTGCACTACGCGGTTGATACATGTTCAATTCCTACATGATAACGGAGCTATATATTTGCTAACTCATGGCAATTGCTTAATAATTTTTGGTCGAAGTTCCCGGAAAATAAGACAAATACTAGTTAGAAAATGACGGATTAGTGACGGATCATTTTTCCTGATGGAACCTCCATAATGGCTTTTAAGGTTGAAGTATTAGATGTCAACCTAATACTTCATGAGCTCGTTTATTATTTTAGGCTTCTTTTCAAGGCTATGTAACAACAACGTTTGCGGGTTAGTTTGCTACTAATGGAATAGGCTCATGTATTTACTAACTGCAATTTACTCTCCCTCCTTATTACGTCCTTTGAACTCACCATTAATCCACGTTTTACTCTGTTTTGTCGTATTTGTGCTAGCGAGTTCGGGATGGGTATCAGCGTACACGTGTGACATGAAACAATATTGATGTATACTAAACTACTTACTATCAGTTAAAAATATGGTTGTCAAAGTGTCACCAAAATATACATAAGTTCTGCAAACTTACCAGTGTATTCAGCTAATTCCTGATTAGCTTTTCTAAGGGCCTTGAAAAAACCAGGGGCGTCGTGTTACGTATATGTATATATCTTTGTTAACAATTTAGTTGCATTAAAACGTGACTCATCCTCAGCACTCCGCAGTTATTTCCAATCGGATTTGTTTACAAATATCTCCAGACATGGTGTTGAATGGCATAAATAGAAATTCATCACCTATAAGCTCAGCCAGACAGCTGGCGCACGCCCAAATAAACACGGGACGGCAGTTTCTGCTTTGCGACAAACGTTAGTAGGGCATATCCTATTTGACACCTTTAGGGCTACAATATGCATTCCGAATGCTAACGGTCTGTTGAATGCCATGATCAAGGTGAGTAATTAACTAAACATGATTTGTTGCCGTCACTAACCTTTTATTGTTCTCTACCGTCGCCATGTGATCAGGACCGCGGACATGCAACACGCGAGTTTTGCGTCGTGACAGTAGTGGAATAAGAGGGAACGCGCATTACTACTGGTTCCCGAATAGCTAAAACGGTCATGCATCGTTTTCCGGGATGTAACATCTGACTAACTGAGCCTCCATACAATGAATTTCAAGTCATTTTGCAAATAAGTCCCAGAATTGAACGCAGCAAAAACCATACAGTAAGATTCCTTTTCATTTTATTGGACAGCTGAAATTAGCAATCGTACTTGCATGATGGATGCATGCGATTCACGGAAAGTTGGCCGCATCTAATGTTTTTTACTTGACTTAAAGGAATTAGGTGGTGGTTCAAGTGATCGATAGCCCATCGGTAGTGTGCATTATGCTGAACCAGTGCGGTTACGATATCAAAGCTCGGCTTTGCACAAAGTCTTAATTATGCGCAACCATTATGCTCATTATATTGTGTTACGACAATCGAAATCTGAGTTAACCTGCTAGAGCAGACATTGAACGACTGCGAAATGCAGCCACATGCCGAGAGGCGCAGTCAGAAATCAACTGCTTGGCGTTATAAAAGTTAACGCCATGGATTTATACAAACTTACCTCTTCATACTCTACTGTAATTAAAAAGAAACAAATTGTTTGTAGCTTTTTAGATAATATTCGATGGATAATTCTCACATTCTATTGGGTGACCTCAAATGTTCCACACAAAATATAGCAGGTGAGTAAAGCATCGAAAGCACTGTTACCTTTAATATAAATGCGAACTGAGGGAAAACTTATAAAGCAATCCAGAAAAGTACTGAACAGCATTAAGAGTAGTGACCAACGAGTTTAAACCTGGTTGTTGATTAAGGCTGAAGAGCTACGTAAACATGAATAATCGAGTATGGAGACAATGCTATGTTGGGCTGCATTAATTGGCAACATGTAAATGGCACTCTGAGCCGTACTAAAATTGAATTACACCCACGTGTTTCCTCAAAACAACAAACTCGGAGGTGAAATCTTAAAACATTAATCTTCCCCTTGATGTCTGATTTGATGATAAATCGCCGATCTCCTCTTTAGGTCAACCACATTAGACTGTGCATCATAATGAAAATTTTGCAGAGGTACATTTCTGACCAGTTCTGATACTTGAAACAACGCAAGGCTTGCTGTTGTAGAAAATTACAGGAACACAAGCTGCTACCGAGACTTGTCTAGAAAATGAAATTGCCTGTGTAAATCGGTACTGTTGCACTTAGCATGATGTAAGCATTTGCAAGTAGCAAAATATACATAGGTCCTCCCAGGCTGTCGCACAAATAATATAACATTATTTTCATTCTGCTGACGTGGTATCAACCACGGCAGCAGTTACATCATCTACTGAGACGTCGTTGCAGGAATAATTGTAAAAATATGCACACATGCTTATTACTGTGCTTGAGATTTTACATATAAGAGAGAGATCCGTCATACTGGTTGGTTGACATCAAAGTTTCTACGGCATACTACATATTTTACGTACAAACTAGTTTGGAGGATAATGTGACATCGGAACAAAGCGCGCTAAAGTTTGAGTGGTATTGCTGGGTAATTTGTAAAGTCTCTTCTGTGCAGTCATTGAACCATAGTGCATGCAGGTTAACCAGCACGGTTTTCCCACTTCTCCTAGGTCAAAATCCTACACACGCAAGATGGCATAACGAGCTGATTGCGCAGAAGCAGACGTCAGTAGTACTACGGTAGGCAGGGCCTAAGCTTCGCTCTGCGAAACAATCACTGGTCAAATGTGGGCTAATGATGCTGCGTAAGTCCTTCTGCCCTTACGCAAGCTCGAACCTGCGCGGGCAGATTACACGAGAAGCTTGCTACTTTTAGGCAACAGGCTACGCAGAAAATACTCCACGTGCAGATTACTTTAATGGTACTAAACAGCTCTGATAAAATGGAAAAAATATTTGTCACACGAACATCAGGTTAATCTGTGATTTCACTCTCTTTTACACGGCTTGTGATGCGTCATAACAAAGAAGCTGACTCATTTGGACTGCGTTCCGCATAGTCGTGTAAAAAAGCGTTTATATTTCTTTTTATTTATTTGCATGAGTTTTTTTAATTACGCCTTCTCAACGCAATAACTCCTTTCGTATCATGTGTCCAAAGGCATTTTGGTGGAAACGCGGTTTGTAAATGTTAGAGATTTACGCTCGTTTTACATTTGAAAGCATGAGGAAATGTGGTTAGCTTTTATGAAGTTTTTTTAATCTTCATAATGGACTGTTGTTTTCAAACGGCTCCTGATTTTCACGAAAGTTAACGTTAGTGTCAATTCCAGTCACACTTCTAGAACGGGAATAAGTTTAAGCTACTAGCTACTTTGCATATATTTCATTGACCATCTACTATGTGGAAATAGTTATTTTGCCAATCATGTAAAGAAATTTGCAGACCTTCTGATCTAAATACCTATTATATAATTGGCATTTGTAATTTCATATGTATATATATATATATATTTATACCAGATCAGAAGAACTGCAAATTTATTCACTCGATTGGCAAAATGACTATTTCCAACTAGCAGATGGTCAGCAAAATTAGGCAAAGTAGCTGGTAACTGACAATTATATATATATATACATATATATATATATATATACATGCATACGTATATTCCTCTTAGTGAAAGAAAATTTGTCTATGGTGGCACAGATCAATTAGTACAGAAGAATCCATGCTTTTCCATCGGTGACATGCATAGGTGAAGTATTTGGATATACTTTTCATGTATTAACATTCTGGCAGACGGTTGAATCCAAAACCAAATTATGAAAACATTGGTGTTTATGTATTTTTCAGCCCCTCTTGGTATAGCTTATCGAGGGACTTTTCCCATGTGAATCTAGAGCTTAGGGTAGTTAGATAAAAGTAATTGGCGGGTCTGCTACTAAATGTTGCCACATTGTCACATGCCCTGAGTGTTATTGGTAGTTTATTCCACAGATAGATGTATCTGACCAGGAAGAAATTAGAGTGAACATTAGTTCTAGACTTCGGTATATTCAGTGTAAAAGCTTTGTTGCGAAGCTCTCGAGTTGAGCAACTGCGTGTAGACAAGTTGGAATAGGTCTTTTGGTGTAACATGTTGAAAAGCAGCAAAACGTTATGCTTCAATCGTATAAACCAAGGTGGTTCGTGATAAAGTTCATTCCAACGTTCTTGATAACTCATAGCAGAGTGCTTACCAATCAGATGTTTAGTAAATGACCTCTGCAGGTTCTCCACAGCAGTTCTGTCACTCTCGTATTTCCGTATATTTTGCTGCAGTATTTGAGGATGGGGCGAGTGAGTAGCTTGAAAAGCTCAACTCTAGCACGAATTGTGTCCGTTTCGTTTGATATATTGAACATAGACTGTCTGGCACGTGCTACTTGTTATTGGGTATGTTCGGAGAAATGGATGGTAGACTAGTATCTAAATCCAAGATCTCGCGTGGACAACTGTGTAGGGACGCGTTCAGATTTTAGGGTGATAAATCCTTCGGGGACGCAGCAGCCGTAAGACATGATGCTTGTTTTCTTAGCCCAGAGTTTCAGCACCCACGTTCAAGGGAATTTAAATCATCTTGCAGGAGCAGTAATATTCCGTGAAGCATGTCACGCTCAGTTATAGACTCACTTGATATAGTCAGCCAATAAAAATAATGTACCATGTTTTACAGATGTGGTGACGTCATTGACGTAAAGCAAGAACATTAAGGCGCTGAGCACGCTCGCTTGAATGACTCCACTAGTGACTGCACGTGGGGAAGAGCGATAATTACCTAAAGTGACTACCTGATGAAGACCCCTAATGTGTGCTGATAGCCTAGCTAATAATGGGTCCCGCATCCAAAGTTCTCCAACTTTTGTAACAGTCGCTTGTGCGGTACTCCGTCGAAAGCTTAGCGTATGTCAATAAACAAGATTACTACTGCATAGCCCGAATCGATTGGTTCTGAAATGTGATTAAGGTAATGCAGTTGACAGGTGGTGCGCGATCGCTTATTGAGAAAACCATGCTGCGAATTATTGATCAGGCCAGTCAACAAAGTTCAATATCTCCATTCCTTTCAAATAGCCGAGCGATTATCGAGTTTGGTGGATTTGTCAGTAGTTATCAGTAGTTTGTTTGGGACCTCCTTTATGTAGAAGCAAAATAAATGACGTTTTCCATTGGTCTGGAAAGTGGCCAGATTCCAGCGATAGAGTGAACATGCTCATCAGTAGTACTGGTAAACCAGGTCCTCGTAGTTTAGTGGTGGTTGGTGGAATGCCATCAGACCCCAGCTTGGATGATGTTGGGAGCGCTTATGGTGCGCTGAGGCTAGGTCCCGACAGATGGCCTACCCATTGCTGCTACTGTTTTGCCCAATGGGAGAGTCTTATCAATTTGTAGTACACTCGCTGTGACAAAGGATCAAGTTAAAACACTTATTACCTGTGGTTATGGATCAGTGCGCCGATTCTATCACATTACCCTAGTCTGTTATTTTTAACAATTGTCTCATGACCAGTATCATTTCCCAGCCAGAATAATGCCGACCCCTAGATTTAATCTCTAAATTATCGGCCATATGTTTGCAAATCCATACTTTTTATGACCTCGTATAGCTTCTACTTTCACTGTTTTCCTAATTCACTCGTGCAGATGATATACACCAGCTCCCGTTTAGGCCCCACACTCTATGCTAGATGCTGTCTCTTACCCGGCGCACTCAATATCATCTGCGTTGGATAACAAGCGCAGTTACGTAGGGGTTCTTTTATTGACTATTTAAACGTGTTCGAGATACATGAGTGATAAGTTCTGCCTAATCTACTTGCTTTGAACGGAGCACACATTGATGTTAACAACACATTGTATGACTACTTCAATGATCGTAGATATTTTACCCAGTCAAACCACAGAAGCATCTCCATGCTCTCCGTTACCTGTGGGGTTTGGCAGCGTACCATATTATCAGACATTACTTTTCTTTATATATCAAAACTTTCCCCATACCATCAAGCTTCATTGGATGTAAATATGTTGACAATATTTTTTTGGGTGCCGAGCTCCCTACATTGAGACCCTTAAGCTTCAACGTGCTTTAAGCAAACTTGTGAGTTGGTCAGCAATAATGTCCCCTAAAATTAATGCTTTGAAATTTACAGATGTAAGAGTTACATTTCTCCTACCTAATAACTTGCGAGTACTTTTACATGACGATATACTAATAAAGTTGGAGGACAAAAGCATGCCTATATCAACCACTATAAAAACCTCTAGTGGACCATAGATGTTATGGAGACCATTTACAAAATCAACCCTTTATCATTTTATGTATTCTAACTTAAGCCATTCTCCGAACCGCGAAGTTTATAAGATTTGTAACTGCATGTATATTATCACACTGGTTGTACTGTTCCGGCGGAAGAGCCTATGGTGCGCTGAGGCTGGTGATGGCTAGATTCTGACAGATGGTCTACCCACTGCTGCTAATGTTGTGCCATTGGTTCATGTTCTGGAGGCCTCCTCTTGCATACCGCTGGGCGGGAGTTGGGTTAAGCTTTTCTCCTATCTAAGATCCAGGACAGCAATCTGCATGAGTCAGTGAACTGACCATGTTCCAGATCCGCTGCCTTTCGGGTGTACATTTGATCGAAGACTTTGGCTAAGGACCCGAGTCGTTCTCCTGTCAGGTCTAAGTGTCTTGCCAGTATCCTAGTCCCTCCTAATCGGATGTTAGTAAGTACTCCATGGCCCTCTTCCTGTAAAACCTAGCCATGGGAAAAAGCAGGTCTACGGGTTGTGAGCTTACAGCTAGATTGGCGTAGAAAAAAAGCGTCAAGCATTGTTTCTGACGGTGGGAGGACGCTTCCGGTTGTTCAATGGTTTGCTACTGCCTTCCTCAAGCCAGGCAGCCCCTGGTCAAATTAGTGAAAAACGCCAAATCCTACCTGCGTCTGGCTGTGGTCGCACGTGTATCCTACGACGGTCGCAAAACATATATGAATCGTTCTAGTACCTCTAAGACTGCGTGTGACGGCCATCAGCAGATGCCAATAAGTTTTTGCAATCACATTACCAAGCTGAATCTGTTCCCCACTGCCTTGTGGGTCAGGCTATTGAGCCCAAGGCTCAGGGCGGAGTCCCTCAAGCAAACCTCCAAATCACCCACTCTCTTGTGGGTCAAGCTATTGAGCCGACGGCTCCGGTGGAGTCCCGCCAGCAAACCACCGAAGCACAACCGTCACCACGCTTGCGAATGCCCACCAGTGCCATCGTATTCTTGCGAGCAAAGCACTCAGCATCGGGTGCTGGAAAGTGCGCACACTACTGGACCGGAACTCGAGTGAGCGCCTCAAGCGACGCACTGCACTAGTCGCGATGGAACTGGTGCGCTACCACATCGATATTGCTGCTCTCAATGAAACCGGGCTCGCTGGGCAGGGTAAGTTGCGTGAAGCAGGTGCTGGCTACACATGCTACTGGGTAGGCAACGGCGCCTCAGCACCACGTGATCATGGGGACGGATTTGCAATATCCGATCTCCTCCATAGCCAGCACGTGGATGAAGCAACGCGCATCAGCTCGGGACTGATGACTGTTCGCCTATGACTCGGAAGAGGTAAGTTTGCAACCGTGTGTTACCCTGATGACATGCGCAATCAATTCTACACTGAGCTATTCTCCGTGCTACGGTCTGTGGCGAAGAACGACCGACTATTTCTGCAGGGTGATTTCAAAGCGCGCGTTGGGTGTGATGCACCGTTGGGACAGGTGTTATCGGTCCGCATGGCATTGGTTCAGCGAATGCGAACGGTGACAGGCTGCTCTCACTGTGTGCCACTCATGGCCTGACGATCACGAACACTCGGTATGCATGGAGTGCAAGTGATATAGAAACCTGGACGCACCCACGGAGTGGTCACGCCCACCTGCGCCACAATGTCATCGTATGTCAGCATGATATGTGTGAAGTGCGCATGACAAGTGTACTGCGTGGAGCTGACTATAGCAAGAATCACAAATTGAGCCGGACCAAACAGTACACATATTTTAGTAAATCTATGTATTGCACTTTTGCCGTGAATTGGCCTAAATTTAACATTCGCTCCCTAGGTACTGTGGCGAAACGTATTGCGCTGGAGAAGCCGATGGCTGCACGCCTGTGTCATGTGGAATGCATAGCCACAGTGGGCGACCTGTGGCACCACATTCGTCAACAGGTGACAGCTGCTGCCGAGGAGCCCATCCGGCGCACAAACTGTAAGCGGCCTGATTGGTTTGCTGAGAAAACTGCGACGATTGGTGCATTGTTGTCGAAGAATGCAGCATTTGCTTTACATGTGACAGACCCAAGTGAGTTGGAAAAGAAAAGTCAGTTTCGCAAAATTCGAAGGCAACTGACCCGAGAGCTCCGTCGCATAAAAAATGCATGGTGGACGGAGAATGCGAAGCAGATGGAATGCTACACTTAACGCCGCCAACACAAGGAAATCTGTGACTCCGTAAAGGCAGTTTGTGGACCGAGATTGGAGCCGCTGCGGACGCTAATCGATGGTAGTTCAGGTGCTACCTGCACACAGACTGCAAACCTAATGCAGACCTGGCGAAAATACTTTGACTATCTTGAACAACCGTTCAAATGTCGACTGGTCTACATTGAACGGCACGAAGCAGCAAGATGTGAAGGCGAATTTGGCCGACACGCCGACAATAGATGAGACGCAGAGAGCAATTTATCAGCCGCGAAACAGGATGCGTGACGGAGCCTACTGGATCCCGCCTAAAGTACTGAAACACGGCGGCCCCACGTTGTTGACTGCGGTGCACCACTTGGTGCAACGCGTGTGGATTGAAGAGGAGGTGCCTGCTGAGCTGAAGGATGCCCTTTTGCTAGCACTGTACAAGGGCAAAGGTAGCAAGCAATGTTGCACGAATTATCGTGGCATCAACTTGCTGAGTTGTGTAAGCAAGCTGCATTCCAGAAGCAAGCCGAACCGCCTCGTCAGTCAAGTTTTGGAACCGAACGCGGCGCAAGAGCAGTGTGGATTCCGTTCGGGTCGCAGCACTATAGATATGGTGTTTGCGGCTGGTCAGTTGCAGGAGAAGTGCAGAGAACGACACTAGCCATTGTACTCGCTTTTCCTTGATTTCATCAAGGCATTTGATACAGTGAACTGCGAGGCATTGTGGCTGGTGTTGCGTAAGTTTGTTTGCCCTCGTAAGTTTCTATGTTTAATGGAATGTGTTCACAGTGGTATGTGAGCGAAGGTGAATCTGTGTGGGGAGACGTTCGATGACTTTATAGTTGTCACTGGTGTGAAGCAAGGCTGTGTCTTAGCTCCTGCACTTTTTAACATATATCTTCATGCAATGATGACATGTGCTTTTGATGCCGCTTTTGCTTAAGGTGTTCGTGTGGAGCACCGTATTGATGGTAGGTTGCTGAACATCAGTCGTTTCGGTGCGAGAACTCTAGTGTGTGAGAAAACTATCCGTATGTTGCTGTTTGCTGACGACTGTGCGTTGTTAACACACAGCACGGATGAGTTGCAGCACATGACAGGTGTACTGACTTCGACAGCGGCCAAATTCGGGCTCACCATCAACACAAGCAAAACCGTCTGTCTCTTTCAGCACTCAGCGGAGGTGCAATCTTCAATATTGCCGCAAATCAGCCTTGGTGCTGAAGTATTGGAATCCACCTTCCGCTTCTGCTACCTTGGGAGTGTGATGTCGACTGACCAGCAGCTGCACAGTGAGCTGCGTATCCGCGTGTCGAAGGCAGCGGCGGCATTCGGAAAGCTAGAGTATCGAGTGTGGAACAACCATCAGCTGACCATTGGTACGAAGCTGATGGTGTACAATTCCATGGTGTTGCCCGTTCTTCTGTACGGCAGGGAAACGTGGACGATGTACCGGCGGAATTTGCGATATCTCCAGCGGTTCCATGAAGAGCGTTTGCGACGCATTTTGCGCATCGTTTGGGGCGATAGTTTGCTGACATAGAAGGGTTGCTTCGAAGTGGAATATATACAGTGGACTGCATACTTTTACTGAAACACCTGAGATGGCTCGGTCATGTGAGCGGTATGGATTCGCCGCGGATACCGAAACAATTCTTATATGGTCAGCTGAGTACTGGGAAGCAGCATGTGGGGAAACCAACGTTACGTTACCAGGACATGAGCAAATTGAGCCACTTACGTTCTAATCTACATTGCAGGTCGTGAGAATCGAAGGTGGTTGATCGGCGTGCATGGCGTGATCTAATCACGAAGGCAGTTGTCGAAGTGCGGGAGTAAGACTTCAGGCACGCAGAGAAGAAGCTGCAAGTGCAGAAGCGGCAAGCGCCGGGGTTTTGTACCCCAACGATGTTGAGCTCATGGTGCTGTGGCACATGCGGTAACTAGTGCCTGAGTCAGGCAGGCCTAGGGCGCCATGAGCGAGGCCATTCAGAACCACCAACGAGGTGACGACATGTACTATAGAGAAAGTAGGCAAAACCGGTGCAGCGTTTGTAGGTCCGCTGCATTCGATTTACCAACCGCGTGTTTGCATGCTAAGTCCCTTTATTACAGTTGGTGGGTTTTAAATTTTCTCCTAATGCTTTTCTTTCACATTACTTTCTACCTGTACTATCTTCTATAAACTTACACACGTCGCTGAAGCTAATAGTAGTTAAGCTATATAATATTTTCGCGTTTGTCTCATTTCCTTAAAATTTATTTTTTGATCTCTTATCACGAATTCTTTCGTGATCATATTTTTATATACGCCCATTTAGTGAAGTGTTATGTCTCCGTATCTGTATACATTATTCGATTTATTTTATTTCATAATGTCATTTAAAGTGATTGTCTAATGTTTGACAACCGCGATGTGGCTACGTTTGATGTGCATGTTGGCAAGGTGCCTACCTGTCTGTTACCCACTACCTCGTCCATACTGGCTCTAGAAGATAACTGGCCGTTGTTGGAGGGGACGGGGGTCTACGGTCCTTGTGGTCGTGCTAGGCTCGAAGGGTGGTTCCATGCACTTAGTGTGGAGCCGACTACGGTCCATCCACCGCCTTGTGTGCGCTTGATTCCCAAATACAACGTGCTTGTGTTTGACTGTGAATGAGTGTGGTCGGGCTCCGTTGATGAAACCTGGCTCCCATCCACATGCCTCCCGGTCTTATTCTTACGGGTATACACTGGCTATGGGATGTGTGGTTGGAGCTGTGGATGGCGCACTGCAAGCCCCTCATGGTCCATCTGTAAGCGCAACCGTCCTGTGGCTGTTCACAGTGACAGGCCAATCCGAAACCTGAGGTCGCCAGCCGTATATATATATATATATATATATATATATATATATATATATATACTGCAACGAGACTCGAGCAGAACATGTTGCATTTATCTGTGTAACTCCGTGACCCATTGAGCTACGTTGGGTTGCATCTTTCATGTGGCTTCAAAGCCAATTAACTACGCACGTTAGGTCTCATACTAACTCAGCTTCGTAATCCAATTCGCTTCAGAGGTTGGAGAGTGATTGATGGCCTCTTCCTTTACTGCTTTGCCATAAAAAGCAATGGCTCATCGAGTTATAAGCTAACACTTAGAATGACGTATAGCGCAATCTCCACACCTTGTATCTGACAGTGGCAGGGCACCTTCCGTTGCTCAATGGTCTACGGTTACCCGCATCCAGCCAGTCAACCACTGGTCAAATTGACGCTAACGGCCAGCATCCACCTGTGGTTATCCGTGGCCACAGGTGATTAATATTATACGGTCGTAAAACACAAGTGAATTCGACTAAAGTCTTAAGCAATCTTCGTGGCAAACATTAAGCAGATTCCGGTGGGTTCTGCAATCCCGCGGCCCTGCTGGACGGCTAATTACTGCATGGTTGGTCGTGCCATTGAGCCAAACGCCTCGGGTGGAGTATTTCAAGTGAACCTTTAACTTCACATTGCCTCGTAGGTTAGATTGTTGTGGCAAAGGCTAGAGGTGGGGCGTCTCGAAAAGATCCCTCACAGAATTGGCCACCGGAAAGTATCATTTGCCATCTCCATCCCGTCGACAATACTCCCTCCTCTTTTATTTTCTATGCACTCTCTTCTTCCCTACCTATTGAGCAAGCAACTGCCGCTGACCTCGCCACTGCTGCCACTGAGAAATATGACTCCTCCATTCAACATCGCGTTCCGCTCTACCCTGGTTGTTTCGAAGTTTGTTCTCCAAGGCAGATCGGCCAGCAGTCAGCACCAAATCTCGCGCTTCATTCTCTTGTCATTGATGTGTGATGTGCCTCCATAACATAAGAAAACTAACAGAATCCTGACTTCGCTTCGTCTTATTGGTGCCAAACCTGACGACAATGACTAGACTCCGTGTGTTTCTTGTGACTAAGTCACAGTATGTACAGTGTTGGTGGCACAATCGGCAAAAGTGTTGCGGGCAATCTGCTCAATTGGATACCAGTGAGCAACCATATGTGTGCGATTCAACTTGGGATTGCTCTTAGATTTGATGCACATCGTCTGAAGCCAAGGTGCATTTTCATGCTCTCAGTTTATGCCCTTACTACATCTAGTCCAGAGGGTTTCAAAAAACTTTTGTATCGACAGCTGTCATATCTTCTTTGAATGGTGAAATATACTGACCCGGTAATTGTTACTACTGAAGAGGATGCCCAAGCAAGTGGTTTTCCGCACTCCTGGCAGCGCCTGGGAGGCCGCTTCAGGGTCGATACTCGGCGAAAAGGCAGTGGCGATCGATTCCTGCCGAACACGGTTTTTATACTAGCAACAATGCTTTCCAGTACGAATGTTTACACTAAGTCGCCTGGCGCTCAGCGAATTCCTCTACGAAATGTACCTAAATTGACCATAATGCCGCCAGCCGCAAATGGCGCTCATCAGTCCACGTTCGTCGGTCATATTGCAGGAAGCTGCAGGATTGCGACCATGCTGTAGTGCGTTTGCTTAGCGCTTAGATTTCGCGTTTTGAGGAAGCACCTATCTTCCAATCGTTTTACCTGTTACTTGAACGCCAATTAAAGTTCAACAATATCTACGGACGTTCCTACAAATTGTTGATGATGGATGATGTTGATGAACAGAAAGCTGACAGGGACTGTCTCACATATGCCATGTAAGATGGCTATGATGCATGAAGCGCATCCAATTTTATGTTAGGTGACTGAGCATTAATCTCTGATTTATCGATCAACTTGACCGAACCACGGAAATGGTACCGATGGGCACTGAGTTGTAGTTTGTCCATAACACACCGAAACAACGTCAACAAGACGCGTTCGCATCTTCCGGAAACCATGGTTGGTTGCAAATACCCCTGGAAATGGAGAAGGTCAGTGCCATTTGGAACAGCCCGGTCCAAGAAGGCAATCAGTTGTCTGGACTACAGTTGAGAAAGATGCACAGTTGATTCATTCTCAGACTCGTCGATTGGCTCATTAAGTAGAACAATTTTAAGAGTAGTTCAGTAAAGGTGGTATGTCACTGCCGCTTTCCGAATCACCTGAGTCGACATGTGAGATTAATGTTACACTTTTCATCTTGGCTCACGCTTTACATTAAGTTTTAGTATTGCAACGAAGCAAGGCTTCTTGACTAGACTGGCTTCCTCTATCTTCGCTCTTTCATTATCTGGGAATAAGTTTGGAATCGACTAGGATTTCGTGATTTCATAAGTTTTTGTATATAAATCAGTTAAGGTAAGTTTTTATTTTTGAAACACGTTTTTGAGCAGATATGCTTCTTTGTTTAACACTAGTTTGAACACTAAAACTGTGCCTTTAGACCGGCGACTGTGAACTATGTTGTCCATCTTTATGAAGAGTCAGTGCGCTTTATGTGGAAATCATAGAAACGGGCATCTTTTTTCATTGGCTCCAAACGTCGAATGGGTATCGTTCTCCGAGGACTTGCTGGTCCCCTTGAGAACCGCATTACTAAGACCAGACTGCTTTTCGCCCTAGTCGTGTGTGTATCAACCACATGTTCCGTCCTTGCTAAGATAATGAGCAGTATTAGACCTATCGGCGACCGAGTATGGCGGTTTACATTGACTTGAGAGTTGGCTTCGATTCTGTAGACCGCGCCAGCTTGTGGCACTGCCTACTCAACATCGGCGTGCCTGCTTATTTCCATCGTTATGCAGTCACTTTACCTTGACTTCCGAGGCCATGCAATTGCCTACCTGAAAATGTATCTTGAGTTCCCCACGACATCTGTATCTCCTTTTGTCCTCAAGATTTTAGTCGACAAGACCCTTACTGTGCCAGTTGTTTCAGACTGCTAGAATGAAGTTCAGCCACGTGACTGACTGAAAAACTTGAGTAGGCGGATGACACTGTCACTGGTTTCTAACACAGAAATGGTGTCTGTACTTATGAGCAAGTATAAAACTTACAGTACAACTCTACCGAAATATGACAGATAAATAACATGTAATTGTAGTTAGTTTTTCTCGGTCCGCTCTGTTAGTAGGCTTTGGCAAGTGTGGAAAAGCACCAGACAGAGCTGTTTCGACATTCTGAGTCTCCTCAAGGGGATGCCTTCCATCGCAACCCTCCATGTTCCGACCACCTGACATCCGGATGCTATCAGCTAGTGCCAATGAGCCATGGGTGATTGTCGCAGAACTGCATCCTGGACATTTGACTATGATATAGCCGGCTCATCTTTCAATGCCATGCGAGTTACGAATTTTGCAGAGAAGAGCATTTAGTCCCGCCAGCTAGGAAATCTTCATAGCACCTGTGTGCGGCACAAAACTTAAAAGGTACACAGACAGCTTTTATATAAATAAATAAAAAACTAGGTATCTTTGCCGACAAGCGGGATAAGTTCCCTTTTATGAACTGATCATTTTTTATTTCTAATGAGTAGTGGGTCTTAAGTATAATTCAAAAGATAACTCATCATGGTCCACTCTCAGTCAGCAGGCATTTGAAAGTCTGAGAGGGAACCGTGATAAGGTATCTTTTGAATTATACTAAAATCCCCACCACATTCGAAATAATAATTAAATATTCCACAAATGGTAACGTATCCAGCCTGTCGGGAAATATACCTATTTATTTAGTTATTTAATGTCTGTCCGTATACCTTTTAAGTCTTGCTTCTTACACAGGCGCCATGCGGATTTCCTAGGTGGCAAAATTCGTAACTGGCATGGCAGTGTAAGCTGTGCCGGTTATATAATGGTAAAATGTCCAGTATGCACTTCTGCGACAGTCACCCATGGCTCATTGGCACTAGCTGCTGGCATCCGGATGTCATGTGGTCGGAACATGGCAGGGCTGCGACGGAAGGCGTCCCATTGAGGAGACTCAGAATGTCGAAACAGCGCTGTTTGGTGCTTTTCCACACTTGCCAAAGCCTGCTGACTGAGAGTGAATATTGATGAATTAGCTCTAGATTATCCAAATATCCCCTATACTCAGTAGTAAATAATTTGTGAATTTAAACAGCAATCCTAGATGACATAAGCTATGAGATGATCCAGTCATTTCTCGCCTTCGCCTCAGTCACGCACAAGGCAAGTAACAACTTTAAAACAAGCAAGGTCGGATAGCGGCAGTCTTTGGTCACTTAATAATTTATCCTTGGTCAGTTATGAGTTCATGTTGGTGTCATTATTTACGGGTATATGATACATTAGTTGTATGGTTCATGCATCGTTTCACAAAAAGAAAGTTTTCGGAGATAATCGTCAATACACGTTTGGAAACATTTCACGGAATCGGCAGCCACTAGTTATTTTGTCTTGTATTCCACAAGTTTAGGACTTTTAGTCCTGAACTTTGTCGATATGGTACACTGTTCGTGCATGAGACGCTGAGTTTGTGACGGGAAATGGTTCCTGTGTATCATTCGAGGGGTCATAATAAGGTCAATTCATACTCGGCGATATGACAATGTACAGAGTCGGAGCATTTCACAAAGCTTTTCATATGTTAGTTTTTGTGGTCTGGGAATCATTCTAGTTGCGACATGTTGTATTTGCACTAGTTATACATTTTCAGACTGGAGTGATCGGATAGTAAGCTGGGGCACAGTGGTCCCTGGTTAGTCTGTTGAGCGTGGTGAATAAGCGAGGGACGGTTTTGCAGTACATGAGGCGAAACGGCATCGTAATGCCCAAAGCATTCAAAGCCCCGTAAAATAAATTACACTTTATTTTCTAGTGATTTCAAATCAGATGGCGAGAGCACTCCTAAGTCTCTGACAGATGTGCTGAGGTGGAGCAGCTGGTCGTCCAAGGAGTTTGTTCCAGTGGCTGTACCTATGGTGATACTGATGAACTCAGATTTACTTACGTTAAGAGGGAGTAAAATTTCATTGGACCACAATGTCAGTCGATCAAATTCATGTTGCAGGCGAGCGCAATCGTCCTGGTTTTCAACGATCCACTATATTTTCAAATCCCTGCAAACAGTGGACACGGACACGGAGCTGCTGTGGGAGATGGTTGCCATGAATAAGAAAGAACACTGGTCCAAGAACGTTACCCTTGATGCATGCCGTTGATGGATGGTAAGCACTCTATCAGGTAGTCATTAACCTGTACCTTGCACTTCCATCCGGCAATATACTTGTGTACCCACTAAAGTAGCGTGCCACCGATTCCGTAGGTCCTCAGTTTACGAAGGTGTGCCTCCCGGTTCCCTTTATAAAACACCCTACCAAAGTCGAGGTACACCTCGTCAACATCCCTGCGTTCGTTGAGAGCGCTTACTCGCTGGTGGTTTGCGTATATTAACTTGATGGCGCAGGATCCTCCTTTCGTGAAGCCGTGTTGTGCTGGCGTCAATACGTTCATCGATTTGAAGAAGGATTGCAGTCAATTTTTCACAACCTTGTCTAGAAATTTGCACAATATAAAAGTCAAATTGGTCGGTCTGTCGTTCTCTGATTTAATAGGATCAACGCCCTCTGGAAGCGGTCTCACTATGGAGCATTTTCAGTTGCTGAGAACAGTTTCTTCAGAGAGTGATTTATTAAATTGTTTTGTCACGGCTGGTGAGATGACGCTCAATAGGGACTTAGGTATTAGTGAGCGAATTCCGTTTGGTCCGGGGGATTTGTATCATCGAGGTTAACAACTGGCTGATAGACTTCGTCTGCATCACACTGCTAGCAGTCCAACAAGACTAGTGCAAACTGTGCCGGTACTAGAACAGTCGCGAGGATAGTGGAAAATAAGGTGAGGAAGTGCAAAGCCAAGGCCTCCGTGTGCTATGTTCTTGAAATGAGCGTCTATCCGTCCAAGCTCTAAGACCGGTAGGCAGCCCGCAGGTACCAGTTGATATGTCAACTGGCCAAAACTTCTCTTGCGGGCGGTTGTGTCCGAGGCTGCTAGCTCCACTTCGAACTGCTGTAGTTCCTTGCATTTTGCGGCATTACATGGGTTACTCTATGCCCTGTATACCGTGTAAATATCTCCGCAATCTCGGCTGATGTATTTGTCGCAAAGTTTGCGATGCCGCCTCGCTAACTGATTAAATTCCTTATCAAACCAATGCCGTTTGACAGCCCAGACTTTGGAATAGTTCAGGGGGATTTCTCCTACTGTTCCAGTCCCACTTGAACGAACCGTGTACACATGGAGTTAAGCTTCCCCCACGTCAATTTCCGATAGGCCTCAAGTGACACAGCTTCTGCTAGCGTCCAATGAGTCTGATTTGCGGTTTAGTGGAGCCCGATGCAGTTCGTCTTCCAGTAGTTGAATGTCGGCTTCTGTTGATTGTAATACGGTAACGGCAGTTCTATTCTAGCCACTATGGAACAACGGCCACTATTCGCCAGGGATTCAAGTACTCTGACCAATTTCAGATTGGAGTTGCAGTTCGTAAATATTAGGTCCAAACAAGATGCCGAGTGTTCGTCGGTTGAACGACGCTTTGCATTGCCCCGATTTCAATAGTCATTTTAGCGAAGAGCGTAACAAGCTTACCATGACTGGGAAAAAGCCGGACGTCTGACCAGAATGCCCTAGGTAAATTTAGCTCACTCATCATTAGAACTTGATGGCTGCTCATGTGCTTCTGTACGTGTGCTAGCCAACCAAAACAACGGGTTAATGTGCTAAGGTATAAAACATCCACTAATAGTAATGCACGTCTGAGGCGGACCGAGTACAACAGTTGTTCGCATAATTTATCCTCGTTTTGATGACCGCTGATTAGCTTGCCATACAATGACGAGTTCTTACATAACATTATACCACCGTTAGCCTTTGATTTTCGGTAATAAGAAATGTGAGCTTTATGAGAAGAGAGGTTCCTAGATTATGATGTCGGAGCTCAAGCAAGTCTGTGAGACTAAGACTTTCGCCCGATGCAAGACAGTGAAGCGCTGCAGTTCGACACCTTTGTTTTTTAGGCTGCACATGCTAGCTAATGTTACATGGAGATCCTGGAATTTACCGCAACTTACGTTTGGAGGTTGAGCAACCGATTGAGACGGGTTCGTGCACTCTATTTGATCACCAGAAAGTTTACACTGTTTAAGTCAGTCTCCAAAATTCCATAATCAGTCTCAAATTCTTCTTTGCTGACCGCAGTCAGCAAACGATCTCTGTCCCCTGGTTCTAAGTCTAGGCGAATGTAAGACAGTATGAGATGAAGCATGTGGTGATTTGAAAAGCTTGACATAACTGGTTCATTTGTAGGCCAAGTCGGGCAACTTCACGCGGTTCCAAGAGTCTATCGATGAGCCACAGCAATAATTCAACGTCAGGGTCGCAACGCATCGGAAGATTTTCTTACTTTGAGGCTGGTATTTGGAAAAACATGAGATTATGAAACCTCAGCAAATCGGTGTTGAACCTGTGGGAACTGGACTAAAGGCGCTTATCGGTTTAGGTTGTTGTTTACCATCACGGGTGCCTGAACTCGATTACGTGGCCTTTTGCGTTTTTGAATGGTCCATGGATCGTTGATGTTGGGAAGTTCACAGAGAGACTATGAGAAATGTTTTGTCCTATCAGTGAAGCGGCATTTTGGAGGTTCAGTGCCTGAGTCTTCAATCCGTGGGGAACATTGAACCCGAGACCCCACCGTATTCGCTGACGCTGGTGACGGTGCAGGTCACTGTGTGGCAGGGGAAGACGAATTGACAGATGTATTTGCACAAAGACATTGGACCCCACGAGGTAAACAGTGCGTTACCGACTGTAGGAGACGTTTTCCTTTAGTCCGTGGCTGTTACTGTGTAATTTGATATCTTGAACCGTGACATTTGGCGCATATAATCTAGAAAAATCTGTGTCGGTTGTTGAAAGATTTTTGAACAAGGTCGTATGATGAGCCAGTGCATGACAAATTGAACAAAACATTAAAGCCAAAGCACCGAAGTGCATTAACCACAAGGTAGAACAAATTCAAGTTGGCGGACACAGGGGTCAGTTAGACTAATCAGTGAAAGTGCCAAAATTAACCAGAGCATATCCATCAAATTTCTACAGATTGAACAAATTCACCAAAAGAGAAACGTTGGTGCACAATCCAGCAAACACATGTAACACAGTAATCCCGAAGCAAAGGAAGAATCCAATATACAGTTGTTTAAAATCCGCGATGTCAGTGCATAGAACCAAAGGAGTGACTATGCAAACGCTACTGATTAGACTGAGGCGTTGCGCTGCACGCTTCGGCATGTGCTTTGCACCTCCAAAGTGTAAATCACGGCTGCATGGCTGGAACGACAAACATCCGGTTCCACCTATCATCAAACAGCAACTAGTAGTGGATGATCGGTTTACGTATTTTCAACACCGTGTCACCTCTGGTGATCGCATTACTGAAGAAGTTGCTTCGAGTATCAGTAAGGCACGGGGTGCTTTTTGGAAACACAACCATCTATGGAGACGGTGGGCTATCATCTTGTCAGTGAAACTTAGGGTGTAAAAAGCTGTGATAAGGTCAGTTCTATTGCATAGATCAGAGATCTGGCCAGTTCGCGGCGAAGGCATTAAAGGCTTGGCCGTGTTTGACCACCGGTGCTTGGGCAGCATTGTTTATACCTGATTGGAACGCGGGGCGAGTAATGCTAAGGTACACCAGTTGGTTTTGGCAATAAGCCTTCTGGTGCATCATTCGAGTGTTTACTGTATTTTAATGGGCTACGTTGGTTAGTTCATGACCTTCGTGGACCTGTTGACCTGCTTCCACGGCGTGCATTATACACCGTGGATGCACCAAGTTGGGCAACCCGCGAGGTGACTGGTCTATGACGTGGCATAGAAGCATACTGATGTTGATTGAGAGACTTAGTGAGACTGGTACTTGCCGTCTTCGTGGATGGACCCTCAAAATGTTTCACACCAGCGGTTGGAGACCGTATCAGAAACTGCGCAGTCGCGCAGTGAGTAGCGTTACTGTATTCAGTTTCTTTCTACTGGTTGTTAATATTCTACGCACTCCGGTTAGTTTGACATACTCTCTTCCTGCTTCTATTTTATTTACATCATATTTGCATTCAACCCCACGATCTTCCTGTGGATATCTATTACTTTTCTTGCGAGGTGAGTCGTGACAATTGGATTCACCGCAGTGGAGCGTTTCGCTATTGACCTCGCCGCAATCCACGACACACGGCGGGTATTCTAAAACCAGATTTTAAAATTATAACCACTGTGTCAAGATCTCTTTGCGAAGCTCAATGTTTCATTTATCATGACCACAGTGGCCAACCAATTGATGTCCCGACAAGAGATACACCACACCGTTGCTCGGATCATAGTTGTTCAAGTGAACTGAGCTGAACTACCCTGTAACGGATGTTTTCACTGTGCCAGTTACGTGAAGTAGAAACAAACCGTTTTATAAGGAAGCGAAATTAAACTGGAGGCAAAATAAAAACAACATAATCCAAACATTGGAAATGAAAGGTGATAAACCGGCTTGTACTTTGTGATAGGTGCTAAATTAAGGAAAATTTTGTAGTTGTAATCCAAGCACATCCATTTGGCGCTCAAGTTATTTTACCATGGGTACCGACAGAGTTTCTGGACATTGGTACTCAAAATTTTTGAGGATATTACCAAAAAGGCTAATTCGTAGTCACACAGTATCCTCAAAACGTCTATAGTTTAAAAATAAATTACTAAGGAACTATCATATTTTTGACTTTAAGTTGAGGGAAACACTATACTACATAACTCTAGATGGGTACAAGCAAGAAAACACTTACATTTAGGCAATTTTCTATTAAATCAAGCGACGATTGCATTTGTGAGACGGTTGAGGTTGTTTCTATCTTCTTCTGATATACGGTGCGGTTTCGGCTAATGCGCACCACAAGTTGGAAACAAGTGTAGTCCGTTTTGTGAGCTTATTGCTGTTATCCTTATTTTCCGTAATCCATCCTCACCTATTTGTTGTGGCGAATAGGATCCGTAGCCTCAATGCATTTTTCAATAATAATGCAAACTGGTCACCAATCTTTGCTCAAACTGTAGCTGGAGTTTTGTGTAGGAAACATCTTTTTAGTCCTAAACAAGAAGCGCCTGTTTTGTCCATTCCATTTTGGAAACGCTCGTTCGCTCACGCACCTGGTCGGCTCAGCTATCCTCCAAGTTTAGTGTTCACTCAGCGCCGCAATTTGGCACGGCGAACGAAGACCTGAATTAAAAGAACAACGATCGAGGAGCTGTGATGCTATGCTGGCTTATATTGGATATTTTAGGTTATAATATTCATTACCGAATATTGTCTACTTCACTGACTAATCCCGAAAGGTGGCTCACTGATGAATAAATGATAGTGCTTTGAACATGTTTTTATATGGACGATTCTTTTGTTAACGTTCTTTATCTGATGCTTGATGATTTATCTTCATACTTATATTTACCCCTTTACAATACCAGTTAACTCTATCTGGGATAATTACCTCCGACTTGAGAAGCGCTGCTTGACGTGACAACCGGCTGGGGTGGCCAACACGATCAGATCAATGCTTGTGCAGCTTCCTTCGATGAACAAGACGGGTTGGTGATCTTGTTGAATTAAAAATGAAGTAAATTCGTGCTAAGTTGACCTATGAAGGCGCGATAGTTGATGATCAGATCACTTTAAGTAAGAGTGCCCAATGATCGGTTAACCTTCCGCAGCAATCTGGATCCATAGCAGACGGCCTTTGGTCTGTTTTCACTAGACTTTTATTTCGATGAGAGTTTGATCCCCAAGTCAACATTGTTTTTGCCTAAAATGTAACCCGTTAGTGAATCGTCCTTACCCTTGAGTAAACTAAAACACTTAGGGGATAAATTATAGGTTGCCAACAGTCGGCGACTTGCAGAAAATGTCGAGTGCAGACAAGGAATGGCGCGAGATGGGCACGCAAATATCAGTGTGCACTTAGACGCCAATACCTTCACAACCAAAGAGTAATGAACGGGTGTGAACAGGTTAGCTTCCACCCTGTCGATCGACGTTTATACAGGCACTCAAACACATGTTTGCGACTTCAGCAACAAGGGTTTGGCGTGATGCGATCTTATAGACAGAGAGGATTTCTCCGAAACGATCAAATTCCGCTTGTGTGCTCTGATCTGTGTGACACGCAACAGGAGGGAAAAACCGATGAGCGTGAACACTGAGGGGCGGAATAAAAATGCACGCGCACAAACAGAGAAGATGCTGTATCTTCAAACGTCTGCGGAGCCGTAATAGCAGTAAGTATGGGTGAGGAGTATGTCACACATTGAAAATCCCGCCACTTACTCACTATTAATTGGTCAAAACATCCTCCGATGATCGTTGCACAGTTAACCTCTACTTGGTCAAGTTGTGGTTTGACTAACCAAGACTATTAAAGCACAAACGCTTAATATACACTTCCGGTTTCACAACTTCCACTTGGTAGATTAAAAGTGAAATAACAACCAACTTGGAGAGGCGGTCAAGTTCGGAGTTTCTGGTATATATATACATATATATATATGTATGTGTGTATGAGTCACCGGGTATTGCCAATTTTATCATCGCGTCTATTTGGCCTATGAATGAATATTTATTAAAAACATTTTTGCCAAGTGTATTCCAATTAAACAGTATTATTTTATGACAATGATTGGTGTGGCGACAAAAAGACTTTAACCATGTTCGGGTATAAATGTTCACTATGCAGTAGTGCACTGTTTATACCTCCTAGAAACCCCTCCTGTTCCTCCTGCTGCTGAAGGAATAGTATGCCTTTGCATGCCAAGTGCCACAGATTCACACCACAACAACTTGGCCGGGTACTTGAGTGACTCAGCAGAAACTGCGCCTACGTCTCTAAATCTTACATTCATATCTCTGATGTTCCTAAACATTGCAAAATATCGGAATTGTACCAGTTTCCTAATCATTACAATAGTCACTGGCTTTGGCTACGAGGATAGATGAGTGCTTTTTCAATCGAAAATCGTAATTCCGAAATTTCAACCTTGCCTAGAATTTTGCCAATCGGATTTTTCATATGGTGCTGCAGTTAGCTAACCTAATAGATTTCCAGCAGATCACTGCGTTTAAATTTGTATGTAGATATTGTAAGGTCACAGAGATTGAACTAAAAGCAGGACTAAGGAAACTATTGTTGCGTGACAACCTAGATTTGATTTAGAATGCAATATTTTGGGCTTCTAACAACCAATGTATACTTTGAGAGGAGAAAACTTTCGACGCATTCTCATTGAATTTTACTTACTTTTTCTCTCAGGTCGTGACCTTTCCCGCATTCTATCCGCATCTAGACACATTTCACATAAGAAAACATTCAACTAGTTAAATTGAGACACATAGATCCGAATCTTGCTACATAAAAATAAGAACATTTTTAAGAAATTGGTGTGGTTCTCGTTGGAAAACGACCCGTGAACGTTATGCTTTAACTAACTTGAGAACACCATCACACGAATATGTTTCTCAGAATATCCAAATTGGTAGACCAACTAAGAGGAGGAATAAACAATGTCTAGTGTTGAATGACAGTTTTACATACTGTAGCTGAGGTAGTATATGAAAGCACCTTGCGCCAGGCCATCGTTGGTTTCCCGCACGTGCTATAATATCTAACATATATTTGTCAAAGTGGAACTCAAAGAGTGTTTTCAGTAACAGTGCAAAGGAAATGTTAACATTTTTCTATTCCCTGGTTCAGCGTGTGTCCACCTATTTCTTTGTGCTAGAGTCCAATAAAGAATGGATTTTCTACAACTGTACTGTGATCTTCTGGACAGTGAGATTTTGAACTTTACATATTGCGTAGTAATTTTGCAACGTACATTTCCATTGACTGCTTAATAATGGAATATGGTGATATAAGTACATCAAAGAACATGTAAGATTCGCTTATAATTCTCTAAGAGTGTAGGAAAAATTTTAAAAATATTTAGATCTTTCAAAAACTGTCTTGTACTAGAAGTAGTGAGACAAAATGACTGGCTATTAAGCAGTAGTTCAGTCTATGTTTATATCAACTTAGTTATTGTTTGCACCCAGCAAATTCTAATTAATCTGTCGGCACATTTTAAGATTGTTAATTATACTTCTTGTAAGAATCTGTAAGCATATGCTCGGCTGTGTCCGGTTTCGGAATTGCCTGTCAATGTGAACAGCCACAGGACGCCTGCGCCTACAGAGGGACCATGGGTGGCTGGCTCTGCACCACCCACAGCTCCAACCACACACCCCATATCCATTGTAAACCCGAAGGAATAAGACCGGGAGGCATGTGGATGGGAGCCACGTTTCATCAACGGAGCCAGCCCAAACACTCCTTCAAAGGCAAATACAAGCATGCTGTATTTGGGAATCAAGCGCACACAAAACGGTGGTTGGACCGTAGTCGGCTCCACACTAAGTGCATGGAACCACTCTTCGAGCCTAGCACGACCACAAGGACCGTACACCCGTCCCCTCCAGCAACGACCAACTATCTTCTAGAGCCAGTATGGACGAGGTAGTGGGTAATAGACAGGTAGGCACCTTGTCAACATGCACATCAAGCGCAGCCACATCGCGGATGTCAAACAGTATCCAATCACTTTAAATGACATTATGAAAAGCAATATTACTGTTAAGGAAAACTTCTACGCAGACATAACTATTCCCTAAATTAGCATATTATGTAAGTTGGTTAGCAACGAATCCGCGACAAGTACGCAATGTCAAGAATTTATTCAAAAAATGCTACAAAGGCAATAAAATTAAAACAAAGATAACCACAATTAGAGTAAGCAACGTGGCCAGTTGATAGAATATAACTTAAGTAGGCAGAACGAACTAAATAAAATGTAAGGAAGTTTATCCAGCTTAAAAAGCCTAGGTTTAGTGTTATTTGGTTTAACCCAACTGTGTTGAAGAAGCATCATAAATGCATCATAAATGTAAGAATATACAAGGCTTCAAATGTATAACTTAGTATTGCTGCCAGAGATCAAACATGTCATGAAGGTAACATTTTATACTCAAACATTTCAAGAGAAAATTGAGTTAATGGAAGAATTTTCTGCTTGCATTATCGACCTTTCTTTTTTGGTACTAAATGTAGGTTTATGCAGTTTAGAAGGATTAAAACTTTTAACTTTGAAAGCTGCTGAGAAACAATGCGAATGTGGTATAAAGATGTAAATCTGATGCTCTATATCAGTATGTTGCAACATGTTTTATAATTTGTGTTTCAATGTGCTTACAGGTAGATACAACGGAGAAAATGGAGTCTTAAAATTTGCGTTTACAAGACTTTGTGGAAACCCACAAATCACTTGAGCGATTACTACTTAAGCTTTTTGGCTCTGTCCAATTATCGAACCTATCATTTAGTTAGATATTTCCTTATTCATTGCCCCTTAAACCGCACAGTCCAGACTAACCATTTCTGTTTCACCGGAGTCGGATCAGCAAAACTCGAGAGGAACCACAAATCCTGTCAGCTTGCAAAATACTGAATACAAACACTGCAATTTCACAACTTCAGCTGGAGCTAAAAAGCCTTGCTTCCACAACCAAAAAGATATCTACGATATGATTAGAGACTTTGTCATACCAACTTATGTCAATGGTGTGACATTAGACTGAAGTAATGTAATTTGTTGCAAAATAGCTTTCACGTCACGGATCGGAGAATGTAGCACCAACACTTTTACAACCACTCAAATATGCGCGATTGACTGTGCTCCTGCAATTGTGTGGTTATTCTCTTAAAGTCATAGCAACTTCCTCTAGCCCAAGTGAATAGTGCGTATTAATGGACAGTTCATACTGGAAACGCAATGCTTTGTTACTTCACAACGACAAAATACCCATCTTTCCCTATGGTTTATTATTTGCAGTTTCCAAATGGATTACAGCACCGTTAAAATCCTACCGTGTATAATGAATTATAACGACCATGGCTGGGAGGTCATCATGGACATCGAAATCTCTTCATTCCTTATGGGACTCCGAAAGATTTCGCGACTATTCCTTGCATTGCTTTCATCAGAAATAGCTGGGACACCAAAGCACATTATCAACATAAGGATTGATCAAACAAACAGAATTCTCGGTGGGTAAGAACAACTTGTGAAGGTTCTGATGTCACCTCAAAGAATTCGTCAGGGATTTGGACAGGGATTGCCAACCAAGTTAATTCCAACTCATTCTCACTGCTATAATAGACAAAAGTCATCATCATCATCATTACACATTAGCTGGAGGTGGAAAACACAGCTATTGTGCCGCAATACAAAGTAAAAGAAAAGTAAAACAGTGGCAAACAGTGGCAAGTCCGGTGAGTCCCCAGTAACAGATGGACATCGTTCCGGAGAGCTAACAGCTGGCAGCCGTAAAAGAAACTCGTATTATGCCTAACAAGTGAAATCGTGATTGCAGGGGGATGCAAAACGGGAGGGGGATGGGCAAAGGAAATCACAACACAAACGCCATTGGTGCCGGCTCCGAGCCATATAAGCAAGTGTGCCCAACCAAACGTGTTCACCGTCCTTAGGACCCCAGCCAGGCAGTCTGGATGCACCAACCGACGCCAACTTCGAAGTGAGGGTTTTCGTTTCTCTCGACCAAGTCATCACTTGGCCTCCCCTCCTCCTCCAACCGCACCCACAACGCGCAAACAATGCACGCCGCGGGAGTCGGTGTGCTGTCATGCGCAACACGTGGCCCAGCCATCGGCGCCTAGTGCGTGATATAATCGTGCTGAGCGGTTCACTCGCTCTTCCTGCACCAAATACGCGACGTCGAACACGCTCGTTGCTCACGCGGTGCTCCCACCAGACATGAGCTAAGCTGCGGAGGCAGCGATGATCGAATGTGACGAGTCTCTTCATGTCTGTCGACCTGATGGGCCAGGTTTACAACCATATAGGAGAGTTGAACGGACGGCTGCGTTGTAAATTCTGCCCTTGAGGGCGAGAGTAATGTCGCGTCTGCGCCACAGGTGGCGGAGGTTGGCAAAAGCACCTCGAGCTTTTGCTATACTGTTCGCAACCTCATCTTCAATCCCACGGGTGCTAATATAGCTGCCCAGGTACTTGAATTACTGAACGACTTCTAGCAGATCACTACCAAGCGTTAGCGCTGGGTTGGGTCCCTGCCAATCTTGGAGAAGTACTTTGCATTTCGATGGAGCAAAGCATAGCCCAAAACGATTGACAGCCAGTGCTAATCGGTCCAGTGCTGTTTGGCATGTTTGGGGGCTGTCACAGATTGGGGCAATATTGTCCGCGTACTCCAAGTCAAGAAGTCGCTCACCAGGAAGTAGCTCCACACCATCTAGGTCGTGTCCAGCGAACGCTGTTTCCATGACTTCATCAATAGCGAAGTTGAAGAGGAAAGGTGACAGCTGGCATCCTTGTCTCACACCGCTGGTGATGCTGAAGGGTGGCGAGAGTTTGCCATAAACCCTCACCCTGCCCGAACTATGCGCGTACAACGCTTTGATAATGTTTACATATTTATCAGGCACACTGTTCCTCAGCAGACAGTCCCAAAGGGCACATCGATCGACCGAGTCGAACGCACCTTTTATGTCAAGAAACACGACAACGGTGGGTCACCAATAAACATGGCCGTGCTCCAACACTTGACGCAGTGTGAAGATGTGGTCGATGCAGTCCCGACCTCGACGAAATCCGGCTTGCTATTCACGAATCTGGCTTTCACAAGTGCCAGTCAGTCTGTGGAGAATCAGAGAAGCAAGCAATTTAGAGGCAATCGAAATCAGACTGATCCCTCTATGATTGCCACATTCGAAACGGGAGTTTCCCTTGAAAATTGGGACAATGACGGAGCGGTTCCAGTCTGTCGGGACTGTCTCCTGCTCACAAAGTTTTACTAACAACTCGTGTAGATCATCTACTAGAGCAAGTCCCCCGAATTTGAAGAGGGCTGGGGGAATTCTATCTGCTCCTGCGGCCTTATGCAATTTTAACAGTCTGATCTCACGTTCGACCTCTGCGCGTGAGGGCGGATCTGAGAAGATGGTCCAAGCAGTAGGGCGCTCAATGCCCGAAGAAGAAAGCGATAACTCAGGTTGGTTACATTGCCTTGCAAAGTGTTCAGCCCAACGCTCCAAACGTTTTGACAGGCTGTGGATTGGCTGCCCACTCTCGTCGCGTATGGTCTCGCTAACACCAGATCTCCTGCTGCCTTTTTCCCGTATCAGCCGGTATAACTTACGATGATTACCAACGGTAGCGGCTGTTTCCATCTCAGAGGCACGATGAGACCACCAGGTTTCGCGGTCCTTCTTTAGGCTAGCAAGTAGTTTTGCCCTGAGATTTTTGCGAGCCTCATTGGATTCGCTTCCAACCAAAATACGTCGGCGAGCATCCATAAGTTCCATAGACTGTGCAGAGACCCAATGTCCGGTTTGGCACATTGCTTTGCCACATGAAGACATGCCTGCTGACAGTAACATTTGACGAATATGCGACCAGTGATCTTCAACGGTGTTTAGTGGGCGCTTACTCAGCCCAGATGTCAGCGCACTTTGGTACACATCCAAAACATCTGGCTTCGACAGCTGGCTGGTGTCAATCCGTTCACATCGACGTTGCGGACGTCCACCGAAACGCACCAGGAGGTCGGCACAGACAAGTGCGCTGTCAGAGTCCACGCTCGTGCTCCAAATCGAGCGACAATTTTGGACACAGCCTCTCCAACGGTAACTGATCGCGACATGATCGATTTTTGTCCATGGTTGGCCCGAGGCTGATGGCTGCCAAGTCACGCTTCTGCGAGTGCTGTGTCGAAAGTTAGTGCTCGCGAGAAAGAGGCGAGCATCTTCACACGGATGTAGTAATCGCTAACCCTTATCATTAGGCGAGCCTACATCATGCTGGCCGCCCAGATGAAGCTCATCAGAGAACAACTTTCCGACATGGGCGTTTAGATCACCAGCCAACACCGCAGTATCCATGCTTCTTCTGTAACGAAGGAGCTCGTGAAGTTGCTGATAAAAATCATCTTTTACCGAATCAGTGCTACAGTTTGTAGGGGCGTAAGCCGCAATGACAAACAGGCACCGTTTGTCCCCGCGCGACTTCGTAGCACGGAACGAACCAGCTAATCTAACGGCGCACATCCTACTGTTTACTGGGATCCGATCAATCAGGGCAGCTTCAGCCCGAGGACTCAAAACAATGCCGACGCCAGCTTGACCGGCATTTGAAGCGGCATCATCGCCAGACAGGCGCAATGTGAATGTGCCGCCAGTGTCGCATGTGGGGGATCTCAGAGTAAGCACGGAGCTCGAACCTTGCAGGCGGGTGTCTGATAAACAGCAAATATAGATAGATAGGGTCTCCAGTGTGTGGGCAAGTGCTGCCTGCTGGCCAATCTGCAGCAAAGTGCGCACGTTGAAGCATGCCAGTCTTAGCGAGACTCGAGGACTCCAAAGGGAAACGGATGTACTGACGTTGTCCGCTTGGTTGAACATGGACTTGTCAACTGGATTGGAGCGAGGGGCTGGGATTGGGTTTGCTTTGAAATTAGAAGACAAGCGACTACTGAAGTAAGCTGGGAGAGGGCCAAGAATTGGGGGATTGAAAATGGGGGGGATTTAAGTAAAGTTGGAGCGGGACGATAAGGATGAAGAAGCGCAAGAAGGTGTATAAGAAGACGGGAAGGTCTGAGCAGTAGCATCCGTACCCCTATCCAACCTGCTCGATGCAGCAGATAGGGCGCCGTTGATTATCCTCTGCGTCGGCCAGAGCATCAAGAAATTGTTGTAGGAAAGTTTTATTGTATTGCGTGGGCAGAATACTGTCAGGTTGCCCAGGCCTAGACAGGAGAACGATTAGGGTTCTCAACCAAAGCCTTTGGTTCAAAAACCTTACCGCAAGGCAGCGAGTTTTGGCACTGGACTACAGAGCCCGTTTTATGAAATAAGGAGCCACCCCCATTCTAACCCCAACCTGGAGGATCAGGAGGCTGAGTTTGTCTGGCCTCTAATCATTGACTAATCTGGTATGAGTGGCTCTGAAGTGCGAAAGCACCACCCAGCCTAGCTCAATGGATCACTGAGGCACGCAAACCATCGCACCACGGTAAGGTCCAGCCTCATTGCGATGGCAAAAGTCAAACCTGAATGCTTCACTGGGCCACAGATGGACTGCACGCTGGAATGCACTACAATCTTAGAATAACAGTGTGTGCCAGAGAAATCCGCTTGGAACTGTCTCATTACAGTGATCCACGGAATCTTGGACATTCAAAACGCTGAAAACTATGAGCAACTATTTATGGCTCTCACGGTTCATAGACTTGGTGCTTGCTGCAATAAACAAAGGCAAATTAAAGTTTACAAAACAAATTAAGATATGCTAGAACTTATAAGTTATTCAAGATGGTATAACGATAACACGAAAAGGGTCTATTTCGGGTGACTTCTTGAAGAAATCGATTTTCACTATAGTCACCAATCTAGTACAGCCACTTAATTCAGATTACTTTTCCTGTTTTCCGTCTAGCTTTCTGTCTTTCTACGCCAGTGAGGCACTACATTTTCTAGTCTAATTAGAACGAAATTTCCTTGTGGATGATGCTTGATTTGACTAGTAGAACTCAAGAACACAGATCATTTTACATGGTATAAACCGTTTCCAGCAGAACAGCTCAACTGAACGGTGGAATTAAGCATTCAGTTAGAACTTTCATCCGTCAGAGGGAAGGTAGTCGTTTAATAATACAGCATGGCTTACCTATATTTTCTTGCTCAATTTCTGTCAAGCGGGTGAAATTTTGAATTAAAATAATATTATCACATATGAGTTGGAAGCAGCCAAGTTTTCCATTTGATTTATTCATAATAGATATTAAATTACTCCTAATTATCGTAAAATCCACACCGGTTTTCTCCGAACTACTTGCAATTACTCATCTTGTTTTAAGCACGCATTTGACGTAAAGGCCTATAGACTAAATCCTGGGCCTTTTCCCATAACTATTCAACGAATATAAAAACCCCAGAAGCTGACTACCTCTATATCTTGAACACCGAACCACGTAGAGCGCATTTTCATTTCTTGTTCGGAATCTCATCATGTAAACCTTATAGGACCAGACATCAGTATGATGACCACCAAAATCAGTTTGAAAACTTTTGTCTAGTGCCTTGTGCAGTAAAGTTATGGAGGTTAATTTTGCATCTTTTGAGTAGTGTAAAGTGTGTAGAAAGTAGAAGTCACAATTAAAATTCACGCACAATAATGTGCCTCGACAAGGTATCGAACTCCGGTACACGAATTTCCGGTCCGCTTGTCTACCGCTGAGCTACCGAGGGCTGACGATTAGGTGCGCAAATTTTAATACATGGCTTCTGCCAATGAGCTCACAGTAACCGTCTTGGTGTTGCAGATTGGCTCACTCACCCGTCACTTCCCAATGGACCGAAGTACCTGTCCTTCGGATGTCCAACGGGCGATGGTAGATTAATTTTGGATGTTTGTTAGTAGTGTAAAGTTTGTAGAAATTAGAAGACACGATTAAAATTCACGCATGATAATGTGCCTCCACGGGGAATCGAACCCCGGTCCACGAATTTCTGGTCTGCTGCTGTAGCACTGAGCTACCGAGGGCTGACGATTAGGTGCGCAAATTTTAATACATGACTTCTGCATGGTTTGCGACGTATGGCCAATGGGCTCACAGTCATAGGCGAACCAGAAAATTAGAAGTCTGGTTAGTTAATGATAGTTGAAAGTATACAGCCAGTGATTTAGTATGATAGGATTTGGGGTGTCTGCTCCGATGTTTGACTTAAGCAACCAATGAAACTGTTACAGGACGACAGAGCATAGCCTGAGTAAATAAATGCGTGCAATCTGTGGTGGGAATTAGGATGCGTCCGGGCAACTTACATTTGGGACAGCTAGATTGGTTTTACAAGTCCCATGTAAAGCCTGGTGCCTTATCTTTTGGATACTTACCACAGTTAACAATAACGTTAGGTCGGCTAGTTCTCTTAGGTAATTCCAACAGCAATTAAAATACATCATTTAATCGATGCTTTATTTTAATGTGGTTTTCTCAACACTACTAACAGGAACCAACTGTATAAAATTCACATTGTGTATACCAATTCGTGTGTGACTGCGGAATTAGGTACCTCGTCTGTAATTGAATGGCTGCAAGTTTCCAAATAAAGGCACATATAACTAAATGGTTTACCTTTAACATTGACCCACATTTTGATCACCTCATTCTCCGTGGTCTCACACCAGCGCCACCGGACAATACTTTGACGTTCAGAATTGCGTCATGTCACGCTTACCCTCATTTTCTTTGTTTATCTGCGACTATAATAATAGGCAATATCAATCCAGGTGTTCGCACCTAGAGACAATTATTTGTCGACAGAAACAGTTACTCCGCCATTCACCTTACACTCCAAGCGCGTTTGGCCAACACACAAGTTTACGTTTTTGCATGTACACTGGTTACTGTTTCTGACACGGATGCGAAACTACGTAATGCATGCATTTACGTACTTTGGAAATTATACCGTACCTTTCAAAATACATGCCGTCCTTCAATCTTAACGTATGAAACTTAGTGAACGTTGCTGTCACATACTCAGCATATTCTCCCGTAGAACCGGTTAATGTAAAAATTTGCCCTATCTAAGCACTGTGACCTAGGCTCTTGACTGGGTTATACTTGCCCAAAAAACCTCACATCCGTAAACGATATCTTATGGTAGATACCTGGTGTAAGAGAGGAAACGGATAAGGACATTGTGTTCTAGTTTAAATGAGTAGTATACATCTGGTGAGCAGAACCTTCAAATCTTTGGCTTTGTAACACTTCATCATAACGGAGTCTACACGTTAGGAGTTCACATGGAAGATCCATGTGAAGTAATAAATACTTCACAATCATCTATATAAAGCCACAATAACAGCTCACCCGAAGCCTACTTGGATTCCAAACATGTCGAATTGACTAATTCCCTAACGGTTCCAAACTTATTCCGAGGTCAAATGACAGATCTACTTCAAAGATTTAACCCGACCAGACTTTTGTGTTTACACTTGACCAAAATGTAGTTCGACGGCTTATGTGGCCTTTCGACCGTTTAAAATGTACTTTTTGATGATTTCGGGACGCACCACGGCCACTCCTACTAGATTGACCATCGATTAGATATTAGGCGAAAAAACTTCCGAACTCCCAAGTTGGACAGCCTCTGCTTCAAATGAGATCAGAGCGTTTGCTACCCTTCCACTACATTTGCTTCAAGCTTTACGACGGAAGAGTTTAGTTATGGAACCTGATCATTCGTTTGTCTAGGTCCGTGCGTTTTAACACAATTCGAACTGACGTACAACGAAAAAGACCCTTTATAATGCTACCAACTATTACATCAGCTGTTACGCAACATTAAGAAGGTCGTCTTACTTGATGCATAAACCTAAGAGAGCTATTGAAGACATGATAATACTAACACCTTCCTTCAGTCTTTTCAGCCTGTCATGTATAGTAACTATCCAGAACCTCCTTAAGAATATCTTTTCCAAGGTTTCCAGCTTAAATAAAATTAGCTTCATTATCACTGGAATCCTGCCTCGTGCTGATGGCTCCTCTCACCTCATGATTACCTATATCCGCAGCGGTCTTTTATATGGTCAACCTGTCGGCTTTCCCATTTAGCGTTTAACCTTTGCACTTCAAGCTAAGTAGAAAAACTGGCCGAACTGCAGGCACGTTGAACACCATGGGAGTTAGTATCCGTTGCATATCCAAAGCCAGGAGCAATGACTGTCACACAGTTGCAAAAATAATTGCACCCAGCTTTTCTTCTCCGCGTTGGTTATGCGTATCCGGAAACGATGATTAGGCACATGTCGGTCGAACTGTAGTAAACGCATTTTCAGGCTCCAAGGGTGTAAGGGTGTTAGTTGATTAGAACTCTGTGAACAGCTATTATTGTGTAGACCGCTCGTCGACAGCAGCTAAGTTGAAGTCCCGGTGTAGCCACGGTATCGTTACCATTCCTACGATTGTTGTCGTTGCATAGGACAATAATTTGCACATAGATTGTCTGAGCTAATTAGAAACCTATTAGGTGATGGAAATGAGGCTAACTTTGAACGAGTGGACAATGGTGGACTCGTTCCTGAACACTTGTATCGGCTTTGATCACCTTTTGTTATACTCTCGTTTTTGCATGAAGTTAAGCAGGAGGCTTACCAAACACCCTCTTCTATTTACAAATGAGCAGTTATCCTAACTCTCTGGCAGACAAGACTATCAGGATGCCTTTTAAACCTAAGATTACTCAGCTTCGGCAGGACAGAATGTATGCCTCATGCTTAGTGCGGAAGTCGCTTTTAGCTTTCTATTAGTCGTCATTGCAACAGCAACTGCATAACTGAAAGGTCAATAGATCTGTTGTACACTCCGTGCTTCCTCAGTTCAGATCGGCACTGGGGAGCTTGTTCGAGCTGTTATGAAAGGAAGTGACCTCATCTTCTAACTGGAGTGAATCTATCTTGTTGCAAAATACAAGAAGGCCAACGGCACCATATGTTTTAGTCATACTGACATCTGTCTAATTACAATGGTAACAAAATTACTCGCCTTGATTCTTGTTTCTTGCCTCACTTAGGAAGGGAAATTCTAAACTAGGAGAGAACCAGCAGGTTTCAGCTTAAGCGTCTGCAAAGATCAGATAGTTGTGAGGGCGCAATACTCTATGTGGGAACTTAGGTCATTTAAGAGTAAAATGTTTGCTATTGATTCTTTGCGTTTTCCTGGTTTTAGTCCACGCGACTTGCATTTTGGATGATTTCAACCTTAATGAATATGGATGATAGCAATTTTCAAGTAATGTGGCCGCTTTTGTCGCCGACTCGCACTGTAATTTTATGTTGTGTCCAATACTGATTTATCTGCGGGGTGAAAGCTTATTTTCACTAGGACAGGTAAAATTGCGGGGGAGCCATCTCTCGGTCGTTACCTTATACTTACACTTTAGCCATGTGATTGTGACCGTGCGTCGTGAAAATTGCGTAGGTATCTTGACTCTGAAGGTTTGCTTAGGGCATGTAGATTTTGCACTAGGTTCCACCTTTTGTCTCTTCATAACCATTTTTCCTCAGGTCATTTTTGGTGTACCGTAGAGCGTTGTCTGGTCAAATTAATGATGTTCAGCTATTGATGAGCATGGCCATGCACTCGACTGGGCAAAAAATATCTATTCGCAAAACTGCGAACTACTTACCAATTTCCAGATCTTCAAATACTGTTTAGGGTGATGGAACATAGGATGCAATCTGAAGTGCAATACAAGATGCACTGTTCGGAGACACACGCTTTTGGTACCTTCAAATAAACTTCGTCAGCATACTAATACATTGGTTCATAGATGAACAAGACTATCTCCACTTATGATTGCGTCTTGCAACATTGTAATCAAACAATAGCGTATTGATTAAGCAGACTGAACTGGTGGTCCCATTTATATGAATCGTTCATAGGGGATATGAGCATTTCTGCCTACAAAAATAAAATACAACTATATGTATTAAATATATGCAAATTAGACTTTCATATGCCGATTGGCTTGTTTCAACACTACGTATTTGGCAATTGTCGATTAGGTTCTCTGTCTAATATAGTTTCGGCAAAAATTACACTGAGCAGTCTGTTATAGAGATACTAGCTGTGTTTGATTCCTGATTTTAAAATTTTAGCAGAAACTTGTTTGAACCAGGTAGATTTCGTGTATTATACGTTGCAATGTTGTATAGGTTGGTGAAGCCAATCGCAAGGAGTATACACAAGTTATTATCGTAATTTATTCGCAGTAGGTTTGCAATATCAGTGGAGTTGCCACGTGTATAATTTGGCTCTCGAGTTGTCAGACGTCAGTTTATCCAGAAATTTTTGCTTCCTTGTCCTTTAAATGCTTTTATTCAGCAGTAGCCATCTTATTGTACAGCCATTCGAGCATTGCAATTCCATGGTATACCGCCATTTGCTGCTGATCGATTCCTGATCCAAATATGCTATTATATAAAGCAGTAGCGCAGCCCAAGTTTGTTTCACATAATTTTGAAAGCGCTTTTTGATCATTGCGATGAGTCTCTATGGTTTTGACTACATTTTAACCGATAAGGAATGCCCATCCTCCACCAATGGTTGCCTTTCTCAAACGCGTTGCGCTATTGTTGTATGTGAAGTGTACAATTTCCCATCCTTTTCTGATTTCGCATCCAATTCCCCATCGTAAACTTAAATCAATATTCGGTAACTAGTTCCAACCATTCGTTTTCATCGCCACTATTATCTAAAATGAAATGATTTAGCAATCGCGAACATCAAGTAATGTACGTTCCACGGTATTCATCTTATTGTACCATACAGCCTTATCGTAAATTAAACTCCATTTATAATGGGATATGTCTAAACTTCATCTAATAAACTGTTGCAGCAGCACCAACACGGATATTCCCACACCTATCATCATCGTATAATATTCCTTTCCGCGTCATTTCAATATTCCACATTAAAACTTGCAAATACAGATCAAGAGATTATATAATATTTGTAATTTTCATCGTAATTTCAGTAAGCGTGCATGCGGAATAATGTCAGTATTTTCCACATAGTTACATATTGCTTGCGCACGACATTCAAATCATTTGACATTAGCTGTCCAAATTTATACTCCATAATGCGTGAGTGGATTATAAGATTATTTCGTGTAAAGCACCCGAAAACACTACATTTCTCGATCGGTTTCAAAATTACATTTCTTATCAGATGTATATAGTAGACCTCGAACCCCGGGACCATTTGGATAATGGCAAGACCACCGTATCTGAACCGCCCAGTCAGAGCGGGCAATGCGTGACACAACGGTGAGTGACTGATTGGAGGGTTGTTTTGTGATAGTGGTTTTGTGACTATAATGCGACACGCGGTCTCAATGTAGACCGCGATTTGCATTGACGTGAACCTTGATCAATGCAATCACTGGGACACCAAATAAAACAAATGAATGTTGCCTGGCCGAAAGTACCATGTAGCTTTTGGAGTTCAGCAGCTGTTTTGTTAACTAAGTGTCAAGGGAATTAATGGGTTTTGTGAAGATTCGTCGCAGCTAGACTCAGGTGGACAGCCGGTACACCTCCGGCAAAAGCGCTAGACTGCCGTTTTGTTATGTTGGGGATTTATCAGTAGCGCGCACTCACAAAATACGTTCTTATCAGGATGCACGACTTTATTCCAATAAGCCAGTGGCTTTTGCCATTAAACCATGGTTGACGGCGGCGGACCGCGGTGACTGACTGTAATATAGTGCGGCTCGTCCCAAAGTGTCATGCAAGCGTAGTGTATAGGGCTGGCCTCTAGAGCGACGCCTTTCTTTGTTATCCTCTATCGATCTAGTTGGCATGTGAATTCCTAAGGCGATCACGGATTGTCTGTCCTTAATATCAGTTAGCTAAACATTGGACTCTTCATCTCATAAGCTTTAAATAATCATCTGAACTTGCTTAAATATTATATGTTGATAGAAAAACAAACATTACATCCCAAATGCAGACATTGTGCACAGTTCACGAGCAAGTAACGAAGGTACTATGCTATTTGATTTCATCTCTTATAAAGGTATATTATAGAACACATTTAGATTCATGAAAAAGAATTTCTGCCTTACATGCTTTAATGTCGTCCATGATATTAGCTATGGATTAACGTGAGATAAAGGCATTATAATATATGTATTAATCAAATGGTTACAGTATGTGCATTCTTACACCATAACATGTGCGTGCTTTTTATGCGAACGACGCGGCCGGTAAGGCCATAACTGTTTTCGAATTTGCCAGATTACATTGTTGACTGTTAGCTTGGTTTAGTTTTATGAACACGGCGTGTAAGCAACCGTAAATCCTCCCACTGTAGAAATTTGACCAGCTGTATTGTGCGACTAAGAGGAAACACAAATCACTGGTAGCCAGGAGTAATGGGTAGACACTGAGGACAATATGGTGTATATACAAAAATGGCGTACAATATAACAAGGAGCATATTTCTCTACATACAAGACAGCGACCCTAAAGGTCCTAATGTTCAGTAAGCTGTTGTGCTCATTCTAAGGAAGATTTCACGTCTGTGAAATTGGAAGCATTTACAAGAATGCACACTGAATTGCACACGGAAAACAAGGGAAGCTAATATAATATATCGCAGTACGTAAAGTTGTGCTTCTGCTATTTGCTAGTTTCAGCTAGAGTAGTTGCTTGACTAATAATTCTTTCTTCCAATACTAGCCTGTTTTGCCGTTTTCGTAATGTCCAGAATCCGCGACATCACACCGTTTATACTACCCTAGGATGGGCAGCATCTACGTTGCTTTTAAACGCGCTGAACGAGATGCAGTCTGATGAGTAGTCCCAGCGGAACATAATTATCGTCTTGCAGTCTCAAGTATCTGTATTGTCTATGTGACACATGGCTGCTATGATGCTGCGACTTCAGTACTTACTGTCTATATCTAAGCGTTTTTGATCAAATTAAACTGGTCGAGCGGATGAAGATATGCGGAGAAATGTTAAATTTGTCTGACAGCATGTGATCGCATTGTAGACAGAGGGGTTTAGTGAAGGCTGTGAATGTACATCACTTACATCTGAGTTTTACCAACATAATAGGACTTGCAAATGTCTTCTTGTCCAGTTTCTAGGACTAATTTGGATAAAAGGAAACCACTCATTTAACGTATCAAAATTTATTCATGTTAATCGCAAACTTATTTTGATTCTTATAAAATACCACTGAAATACGGGCACTGCACCTTTTGTAATTCTTCAAACCTTATTAGAGGGTTTATTGATATGATACATTAGTTGGAGGAGCTAAAGACTACGTGCAACTACTCGAATGATTGAACTCGTGCTGGCATTTTTGAGGTAAATGTAGCCTTTGATAGATTCTTGCTTGTTACGTCCTACCTATTGTATTAACTCGATTCATTTCCGAATGAGAAAATCTCTAAGATGTTCGTCTCATTTGAGGCAAAACTCAGGCTCTACTGCATACACCAGATACGGAAAGCGTCGTATGGCTGAGGGACGGTAAAAGATACCTTTCACACACAAACATTTTTGCTGCCCAACAGTTCTGGAGTGAACGAACTTTCTGCACAAATGGATTTAGTTTTTTGATGATCGAAAACTGGTTGAACTGTATGATGGACAACTTAGGATTTGATTGTTACCTTGTATGAAAGCTTTCAGCTCTGCAAATGAATATCCCAATGTAACAAAAAAGATTTAGTTAAGTGCAAAAAATATAATAATTAGGTTTATCAGGTACTTTGTATTTAAAATGTCAAAGCAGTTTACCCGCACAGAGACAAAGGTGGATGTCTACGTTTTATCGTAATGTTATTGTTTCCAGCCGCGGCTCTTTTGTTTTAATTCTCATTATTATAATCACCAAAGTGAAATACAAGCTAGCTATTGGACCGCAGTACAGTGGAATTAGATGTTGGCCAAAATTAAAAAAAATGTAATTCGAAAGTGAAGAACTAAAAAGAGGTCTCAAAGGACAGGGCGATAACTGGCCTGTAGGAATTCTATTAGTGACGGCTAATCAAATCACTTTCCTGAGGGTTTCCTCGAAGCTCCACGTATTTTGATAGGTTGCAGACCAGCCGTCTACTCTCGTCTTATATTTGTTTTGTCTACCTGTTCTGAGGCGTTTGGGTACAATATGAGAGGTAAAAGCTTCCTGCGGTTTAAATGAACAGAAACGTTTCCACTTCTGCAGCACGACAAGGTCACCAGACCTGGCAGTCATCCTTCACGTTAGCAGGTACTTGTTCTCCGGGAACTTCGCGAGTCTCGTTGTGCTCTATTTCGCTCGCAATGTGTCAGCTAGCATCCGGGATATCCAGACTGTAGAATCCCACTGTGTAGGATAACAGTTGGATTTGCCACACGAAGGCACACATAGTGCCAATGAATATTCTGGACACACAATGAGTTGTCAGCTTTGGTCAATGGCCAGTTACGATGCCCTGCTGCCTGTGCGTTTGCCATGCATTCATAAGATCTATCTTAACTAGTTAGTGGGAGTGGATGAAATCAGTCGTACTTGTAGACGACAGACGAAAAGCACCCTGAGATCGGCACACACACAAATGCATGTTGGGAGTCTACAATTGTGACTCAAATCCAGCAAAGCTTTTAAATGCAATTCGTCCAAACGCAACTGCTAAACATGTGTTCAGTCTTCGTTCATATCTGATCGGAGGTGGACACCCCGCCACTATTCGTTTGCTTTGTCAAACGTTGTTCCTGGTGAGAAATACAGGAGCGTATTCATACAGATGCAGCAACCGCTGAGATAGACTACATCGCACTGGCCACACGTATGTAAGGCATAAGCGGATAAGCTTCCAACCATCATACCGGCAATTGCCTTGAAAAAGGTCATTAAATTAGTGGCGGAAGCCACCTTTTACGCAGTTGTCGCTACAGTTTGTGCTAGCATAACCAGTAATTAAAAACGGCAACCTGCTGGCCCGGTAACACCTTGAAGCTTGAAACGTGCCAGCCAAACTGATCATGCATATGAATATAATTATTATCGTTCACGCAACTACAGCAGCTTTAGACTAAGTTGCGTTGGCTGGTATCTGAAACTGCGTCACTCCCGAACAGACGCGATTAGAGCGTACCACTAGTATCAGGTGAATGTATAGTTAACCATGAGCTCCAGTGTTGCAGCCGGGTATCCGAGTTTTAACTGATGTCCGCCGATACGGACTCTAATGTTCAGGTAAAGGATGCCTACTGCCGAAACGGCAACAAATTGGCTACTTTCTGGAGTGTCATAATCCGTGCGAATCGAGAGCCCCAAACAGAAGCACATGACATAAGGTTAAAATATTAGTTATTGACATTTCGGTAAGGCAAAAGTGTCGCCGTGCGAGTGCTGATTGCTTGGAACTGAAGACATGAGCCAGCTGTCAGTAGGGAAAAGAACCAAGAATTGGAAGATTGTAAAAACTGGGGCAAAAAGAACAAGCAACGGTAGGGTAAGATGTATGTGGTATAAATAGGAGAAAAGATGACAAGAATTCCAGAGCACTCCCAACCTAACTCTAATCTATCTCGCTTCATATAACGTATATGCCACTGTTGATTACTCTCTGATATGACAAGCTAAGGTTCTATTTGTCCTGCAGACTGGATAGTGTCAAGTTGCCCAGGTCTGGGGTTTTCATTCAAAGCGTTTGATATTAAAACCACACCACATTGCAGCAAGAAAGTAGCAGTGGGCTACAGGGAGTCAGCTTTAGGGAATAATGCGCGGCCCTCACTGCTCTGCAGCTTGGAAAGCCTTCAGACTGAGTTCGCTGAACTCTAATTGCTGACTGATCTCGTACGTATGGATCCGAAAGTGAAGAAGCACCGCTCACAACAGTTCATTGTCTTGTAGAGGCAGACAAACTATCGCACTACGTTAAAGTTCAGTCTAATTGTTATAATTGTACGCATACTGGTTATCAGTCGAATTGGCACTTTTCTGCAGTTTTACATCTTACCATCAAGCCCTTCGCTTAGCTGTAAAATTAGAAACGCTTTGGCGCCACGATTCAGCTTTACCATTTTGATCAATTTTCATGCAATCTTGGATTTAGTCTTCATGGCTCTCGGATTGGTTGCGGTTTTTGGCACATTAATTGACTTTACTTCTTTGGAAAACATGGGGTTCGCTGAAGGAAGCAGATTTTCGCTGACAACTGGTTGTACACAATTAGCCGTTGGACTAAACGAGCACCACTGAATGCAAACTATATGTAACGAGCTATGCGCGGTCACATCAATACGAAAGCTTGAAGTAAGTTTGCTACTCTTATCGATATGCGCTTTGAAGTCCATTGGATTTTTATTGCGTCTGTCAAATTTAACTACTTCAAACTTGTAGTGTAATTATGCGATCTCGAAGCAAATTATACGTATTTAACTACCCTCAACAAAATATGCCTGTTGAGTTCTTCAACAGTATTAACAAAAATCTCAGTACGCTTAAAGTGCAAGTTATAGGCAAAATAAAACCAGGCTTTTGCTGTGCAAATTATCGGATGTGCTCAACATTGTTGATATTAATCTTAAAGGAGATCGCTTGTGTATTCAACTAAAAATGTGGCATTCATCAACAGCTATGAGTTAAACGTTTAATGAGCCATAATCACCGCTCACCGCACTCGCGCAATCAGGTGCCTCATATTTTCAAGCTGTTGGCGTGTAATTTTAGTTATACTCTGGGGGTTCAGCTGCAACTGCGAAAAGACATTACAATGACGACAGCGACGTTAAGTTAACGCGTTAGCATGAGTCACACTGACCACAACATGCATGCCACTAGATTAGACGCGATATTCCTCTTACGCATGTGGTTGATTACAAGATTTTTAACCCAGCACACACAGCCCCCGGGGCTAAGCCTGGTACGCTTCACTACAGCAAATATGATTCAACGTTAATGTCCTTCCGAATGCACTTCTCGTCTGGCGAAGATGGCGTAAAACTAAAAGCATTAAAGCTAGACCCCATGAATATCGCCGAAACTTTAACTCTGTTTATTCAATGATGTCTTGCTAACAAGCAATTCCCAAAAATGTGGAAACATGGAATATTTACCCCTATTTACTAGCGTGAGAATCGTACCGAAACAAGAAATGACCGTCCAAACACTCTATCCTTGGGGTTATCCAATAAAATATATGTAATTACTACAGAGGCGCTCATGGGGTGTCTTTAGAGTACGAATAGCATAGCATTAAAGCAGCATGGATTCGGTCGTAATAGGTTTTGCGCTCAAACTTGCTGTTAGCCAGGGAAAGTTGGACAGAATAAGTCGATGTCAAATTAGGATTCGACGTCGCCTACTTGGACATCGCTATAGTGTTCGATCGTCTGGACCACTGCATCATGATTCACAAGCTTCGAAGCTACAGAATCGCTGAAATCGTGCTCTGTTTATCAGCCGCTTTCTCATTCAGCCCCGAATGAACATGAGAGTACACAGTTCATTTAAGTACAACCATAATTGCACTGCGGTATATCATTCTAAGGTATGAAACTGGGACCGAAGTTAATCCTTTTGTCTCCTAGCGACCTTTCTAAGGTACTCCAGTTGAACTTGTTAATAAGTTTAGACGATAGCAAGATCTAGCACAAGATCACTACAGTGAACGATCAAACTACACTACAGAGAAATCCTGCGAGGGTCTCTGGAAACCGACTCAAACTACTTAAGATTAAATCCTACCCATGCAAATCTACTTTGCCGCGACAATTGCAACGGGATTCCCTGGAAGGCAGCATTAGCATTATGCACGTTAACCGTAGGTGGAAAACACCTCAACTATTGTGGCGCGATATAAAAATAATTAAACAAAGGCACGCCGGCTGAGTCACTATTAACAGATTGATATCGTTACAGGAAACTAACAGCCGGCTATTGTACTGCAAAAATGTCATATTTTGCCTACCAATCGAGATCATGGTTTGAAGGGGGGCTAAGCGGGCGGAAGAGGGACAAAGGAACTCACGACACAAACGCGGTGCGGTCGGCTCCTAGCCATATCAAGAAGTATATCCAGCCAAACGCATACATCGTTCTTGTGTCCTTAACCAGGGAGTCGAGAGGCTCCAACCGAGGCTAACTTCGAATTAAGGGCCTTCGTTCCTCTAGGCAAAATCATCGCTTGGCCACCTGTCCCCTTCTTCCACCTGCGTCAAGGCGTTCAAATAACGCATGTCGCGGAAGTCGGTGGGTTGGCATGCGTCATGGCTATCCCAGCCACCTGAGCCTCGTGGGTGCAATAGCGGTGCTAAGCGCTTTGCTTCTTCTTCCTACGCCATAAACAAGGCGTCGAAAAAACTCATTGATCAAACGGTCTTCGCATCAGATATAAGCCCAACTGCACATGCACTGGTGGTCGCACGTACCTAGACTCTTCATGTCGGCTGATCTAATGGGCCGGGTTTCACAACCGTACATTAGGGTCAATCCTATGGCTGCACTGTAAACTTTACCCTTCAGGGAAAGAGTGATGTCGCGCCGACGCCATAGGTGGCGAAGGTTAGCGAAAGCGCTTCGTGTATTTATTACACGGTTTGTGACCTCGTCTTCAATACCAGCCACACTGAAACCTCTACCTAGCTAGTTGAACTTTGGAACTACTTCTAGCTGATCCCCACCAAGGTTCAGGGTAGGAGGTGGTCCCTGCTAATCTTGGAGGAAACTTTTGTACTTTGACGGCGCCAAGTATAGCCCGAAACGGGTGACGACCAGTGCTAATCCATCCAGAGTTCCTTGATATATTTGGGAACTCTCACATATGAAGGCATTATCGTCAGCATGATCTAAGCCAAAAAGTCGTTCTCCTGGGAGCAACTTCACACTTTGTAAGTCGTGTCTTGTGAACGCGATTTCCCTGTCCTCGTCAATAACCAAGTTTAAGCGGAAGAGTGAAAGCGGAAATCCTTATCTTATACCACTAGAGATATTAAACGGGGAAGAGAGATTGCCGTAAGCGTGCACTCTGACCGAGCTATGCTCCTAAATCGCTTGTATAATGTTTACCTACGCTTAGAGCACACCATTCTTTAACAGACAGTCCCAAAGAGGAACATTGCTCCACTGAATCGAGGACACCATCGATGTCGAAAAACACGACAACGGTGGGCCGTCAATATATGTGACAGTGCTTCAACAACTGACGTAATGTGCATATGTGGTCGATGAATTTCCGGATTACGATGAAACCGGGCTTACTCCTCACGAGTGTGACCTTCACGATCGATACTCAGTCTGTGAAGGATTAGAGAGGCAAGAACTTTGGAGGCGAGAGGGATCATCCTGATTTCTCTTTGATGATCTGGACCATAACAGAGCGGATCCAGTCGGTTGAGGCAGTTTCCTGATCTCACAGTTTCACTTCTGTTTCGCACAAATCACCAACAAGAGCAGGGATCACGACTTTGAAGAGGGATAGAGGATGATCATCTGGTTCCGCAGCTTTATTCAAATACAGCAGTCTGATCTCCCGTTCGACTTCTGCGTGAGAAGGCGGATCCGATGACAGCCCAAGGAGCAGGGCGATCACTGGTTGGTGATGAACCTACCAATTCCGATCGATTGACTTGTTTTTCAAAATGGTCAGTTCACCGTTCCAAAGGTTTTGACAAGTTGTTGGTAGACTGTCCACATTCGTCACGTATAGTTTCACTAACACCAGCTCTGCTGCTGCCCGTTTCTCACATCAGATGTAACAAATTCCAGTGGTTACAAGGGGTAGCCGCCACTTCCATCTCTGACGCACGAAGTGACAACCAGAACACGCGGTCTCTCTTCAGGCTAGCACGGAGTTGGACCTTCAGATATTTGCGAGTCTCATTGTGTTCGCTTCCAGCCGGAATGTACCGGCGCTCATCGATTTGGTTCAGTGCATTTACCGCATAATGATTTGTCTGCTTCCAGTAAGGCCCGGCGAATGTGCGACCAGTGACATTTCACTTTATTCAGTGAGCGCTTGCTCAACCCGATCGCCAGCGTATTTCGATACGCTTTTAGAACAGCTGACTTCGCCGGTTTGTTGGTATTTTTACGCACACATGTTCGTCTAGGGCTACCGCCAAAAAGAACCCGCAGATCAGTACATACAAGTGCATGTTCAGTGTCCATACACGTGCACCAAATCGAGCGACAGTTTTGGGCGCAGCCACTCCAGCGATAACTGATATCGAGGTGATTGACTTGCGTCCATGTTTGGTTTGGTGCCGGTGGGCGACATGTCACCTTCAGACGTGTGTTGTGCCAGAAGTTAGGGCTCACAACAAATAAGCGAGCAGCTTCACGTAAATGAAGTAACCACTCAGCGTTATCATTACGTGTGCCTACACCATGCTGGCTGCTCAGATGCAGCTTATCAGTGAACAAATTCCCAAATTGAGCGGTTAGATCTCCAGCTAGCACTACAGTGTTCGTGCTTCTTCTGTGGCGAAGGAGTTCGTTCACTTGACGTCCTTCTTCATCGAGTTATCATTAGAGTTTGTGGGGGCATAGACAGCGATGACAAACAGACACCTATTACTCCTGCGCGACTTCGAATTTTTGAACGAGCCAGCCAGTCGGACCGCACATATCCGGCTACTGATTGGAATCCAATAAACCAGAGCAGCCTCAGCCCGCGGACTCAGTCACTACCAACAACGGCTTGGCCGTTACTCGAAGTTGCATCTTCTCTGGATAGGCGCAATGAGAAAGCACTGCTATTGTCATCTGAAAGGGGATGTCATAGTGAAAAAAGAGCTCGGACGTTGTAGGTGGTTTTCCGATAGGCTTTAGATATCGATCGTAAAGGTGTCTAATTTTATGGCAACTGGTACTTGTTGACCGATCTAACTATGTGCGCACCTTGAGACATGTCAATCCGAGGGAGGATTGGGGGATCCAAATAGAAGCCGATGCATTAGGCTTGACCGTTTGGTTGGACATGGGCTTGTCGATAGAGCAAGAGTGACGCTTCGCGTTTGCATGTGAGTTGAAATAGAAGATAAACCCATATAAAAGCATGCTGGGGGAGAGCCAAAAATGTGGTTTGAAAACGGGCGATAAAAGTAAAGTTAGAACGGGCAGATAAAGTTGAAAAAGTGTAACAGGGGGAATAAGGAGACAGGAAGGCTCGAGGAACAGCATCTAAACCCCTAACCACCCAGGTCGATGCAATAGATAGGGCACGGTTGACTATGCTCTGCGGTGGCCACAGCATCAAGTAATTGTTTGAGAAAAGTGTCATAGTATTGCTTCCGTAGGATGCTGTCAGAGTGCCCAGGCCTAGACAGGAGAACGATAGGGTTCTCAATCAAAGCCTTTGGTTCAACAAATCTTACCGCAAGGCAGCGGGTTTGGCGTCGGGCTACAAGGAGTCCGTTTTGATGAATAAGGAGCCATTCTCATTTTAACCCCCAAGCTGGAGGACAAGGAGGCTGAGTTTTTCTGGCCTCTAGCCATTGACCAATCTGGTATGAGTGGCTCTGATGGTGCAAAATCACCACTCAGCATAGATCAGTGGATCGCTGAGGCACGCAAACTATCGCCAAACGGTAAGGTCTTGCCTGACTGCGATGGAAAGCAATTGCGGATTAACTGCATAGTACGTATCGGGCTGCCAGAAATAAGCGGAAGTATAATGAAGAAGAGCCAGTCCGCAATTTGGCCACCTACGGATGGCGTTCAGGAAGTTTTAGGCTTCCATCCTTTTACAACTGTTGTAAGCATACGTGAGATTTCACCCAGACTGTGCTGTCCAAACTTGACATCACTGATGTAAACATGATGTTGGTACGCCTGAAAAGTAATAAGGTGGGGCAGCCAAATCCGCTAGAAGTATTATTCACCTATCGGGCGAACTTAAACTGCGAGCACTGGGATTGTACAGGGGAGGATTCCAGCGTCTTTAAGACATCTGCAAGGTGCTCCTGGTACTTCTAAACCTCTGCCACGCCTGCCGGGATGTTTGGCGAAACTAATACGATAGTAAACTAATATATCATGAGCTCTAAATTTGAGTGACCAGCATATGGAAACTGTGTGCAACTTACATCAATTTGGACAAAATAGTGACGCTTTTTGAAAGACGGAATGATGAGAGGCCATCATAATAGTACTACTTGATATAGTTCATTTCATCCGGAGAACAGAATATCACCAAACAAACCACATGCTTTTAACACTGTAAAGCAGCTGTGGAAACTTGAAAAATTATTCATGTGGCTTGGTGATTCGCCTTAAGCCGAAATTTCCCCTGTTTACACCATTTTATCTTTGCCTGTTGATTCTGCACTTTTACGGGATTCCTCACTCACAAGCTGGTTTAGCCGTTTGAAAACAACGTTGGTTTTTAATAGTAATTCCTTGGATACACTATAATTCCCGAACGTATGAAAACCAAGGCAAGTAAACATTGAAACAAACGGTTTTAAACCCCTAAGAAAATGTTGTGAACCATTTTATAAATATGATGAAATCAATAGCCCGCATTCGGCATTAATTGCTTAAGCATGAGTTATTTGTAAGCAGAACACTGGAGAGTAACAGGATCTCAACTGAACCCACAGTGCATTTCAACTTCGTTAATTGTGGCATAAAGGGAGCAGCGCGATGGGGCTGGAGGATGCCTGCAAATGTGTTTGAGCGAACTAAATGAGCTATGGTCGCGATGGCTACAATATACAAATAAGTTTTAAATTGTTTCTATTGCCTTAGGTAACAAAACGTGTTAATCCCAGAAATAATTAGTTAGCAGTGCAAATCCCACATGCTCACGTTTTGCGGCTGAAACCAAATTATGCAAGTAGACTGAGTTTCGACCACCCTTGACCCTTTAGTGCGCCGGCCTCTAGTTTCACATTAAACTGTAGGCTCTATATCTAGCTGCAGTTGTGTTCGAAACCAGAATTCTGCGGAATGTAGGTTAACAACATCGAGTCTTTCTAATCTCGTTCATTTCCCATTAGCATTACCAAGTTTACCGCCAAGCTCCCAATTCGAATGAGTTTGGCGAAAGTAATTGTAAACTAGAGCGGATACAAAACGTTCACTAAATAGCATGAAATGCTCATTTTAGGGTCAGGTTTGATATCGTCAGTTGAGAAATGGAACAAACTTAAGCCAAACTAAATTTTAGTTCTGCTGAAATTTGACAAAAATTCCCCAGCCATTCACATTTCATGAGTTGACTTGCGTATGGGGGAGTAGTCATTTATAATCCGGCATCCTTTTCGGTTCTTCCAGACATCTCCGCTCTTGTCGTAACACGTAGATTTTATAGCAGTGGCTAAGCGCTGACCTATAGTCTTGACGTCTTAATTTTAATTGTTTGTATCCACCAAATTAGTTGCAAATATTTCGGTATATTTCAGTGTTCCGAATTTGTACTGTACTGTTGTGCACATCGTTTCCGTACCCATGTCCAGAGACAACTTTTGGCGTTTTGTCGTTTCCCGTGGGAAGCGTGTTACTTCTTGCTAGTTTGCGTCGCCGACCAAGGTTTGCCATCTAATCAGCACGTCACAAATCACATGTCAGCCTAAACTTGCTCATGTCCAGAATCAATTCTACACCAAACTTTCGGTAGTCGAATCCAGTACTGACTGACACTCTGGTTCTAATGTATGTTATCTTGTTATGCGCCACCTATCGATGACTCATTCATCATTCGGTTGTGCGCTGCATGGGAAGAATCTTGGGGTGGCCGTTATCTCCCAATCAGCTTGCACGGCGCTTCTGTTGGGCACACTTCGTTCGCAGCCTGCCAGCTGGACATGTAGCGGTACAGAAAAATAAATTTATTTGCCAGCTCTTGTATAAGCCACATTCTATTTGGATTCGCCATGACTCTCTTGGACTAGTCCACGAATCTATCTGCTTTGTAGTCTTTTTGAAGGTAGGCGAATTTGCTAGATGTCGGTTGCGAAATCATGTGAATGTGGCCGAGATGAGTTGCATAATATTTTCAGTCAAAAAGGTTTCTAGCTACTCGTTGATGGTTGTATTCCACCTAAAGAAGACGTTAGTCCATTTGCTGTAGAATTCGAAGGGAATGTTTAAACGTTTGCTGACCATGGAGCCAGCAAATTCGAAATGAACACGAGATCATGTTAGGTGTATACTGACGATTCCATTTATGGTGCTACTGCAGCAAATGCGCGCTAGTGGCGTCGTTTGGAAAATTCTCCTTGTCAATGCAAGGAGAGTAGACGTAGCTAATTTGAAAGATCACATTCCATATACTCAAGTATCTCCTGAGTTGAACTGACAGGGTAAGGCTAGGTGCAAACCTTGGATTTGGCAAATATGATGACGATATACAGTTATTCAAGAGGAGGAATGAAAGACTTCCTAACATATTATGGCAAACCGGTTGATCGTTCAGCTTGGTAATGTGGATAAATAAGTAATTTATCCTCGAAAATATGAGGCACGCCAGCGGAGGCATTATCCTAGTGATAGGAATACGAAAGGTAGAGTAAATGAGCAAACATTTTCAAGGTTACAGTTAGCACACTGGATTCATAATCGCCCATAGATATGTATGAAACTAAGTAGAGGCATTTTCCATGGCGTGCTGATGCTTATGATACACAGATTAGACAGATTGTCAACTCCCGATGTGACTCATGTCCAAGTCCCACCCTCGTGGTGACAGCTAGTTGGGGGTTGGATTACACTTTCTAGCTAAGAGCTCGGACACACAACTCTGCGTCAGACGGTGCAATGGTTCAAGGCGAACAGAGCGTTGCTGTTCCGGCGTACATTCGATCGCATATTTTGGCTAAGGATTCTTGTCTTTTTATTGCCGGGTTTGAAAGCCTTGACAGTATTCCAGTCTAAAAGTAATCGTATAGGACGCTACTAATAATCCTAGGTTGCATCAACCATCGCGCAGTAGTACTAAGAAAAAGGTCACCTTATCTGCTTCATACAGCGGGTCGGATAAACGAAAACCTGCTACTGCTGACGCATCCCTTATTTCTGCTTCCCCCGCACATACGCTCACCTGACCCTTGTCACTTACCCACTTAATCCGTCCAACTCAGATGACTGTGCGTACGATTGTGCATCACCGTGCTCCTATGCTTCCGTACAAAGTGTTCAACATCGACTGCACCCTACCAGGCTAGAGCACGAGTGAAGGACTCTCGCAACGCACTGTATTAGTCATAAGAGCATTGACATTTTTGTACTCAGTGAGACCCCTGTCTTTGACCAAGGCATGCTGTACGAAGCTAATACTGTCAACAAGTCCTGATAAGTGGGGAACACAACTACCACATCAAGAAAATTAGTCTGATTTGCCATATTAGAGCGCCGAAATGGCCAACTGGTGACGAGGCCGACAGACATCAGCCCACGAGTTCCGACTCCTTACATCTGCTTTGCTTGTTCTTCATTAAGGCCCTCGCGTGTAATCGAGACCAATTTTCGGCTTTTGCCGATGACATCAAGCTATGGCAGGCAATAAGCTGTCAGGAAGATCATGATGTCCTGCAACTATACTTGGACAAGTGCAGAAATGAGCACCTTAACCGCAAGCTCACTAAGGCACATAAAATTGAAGGCCACATGCTGAAGACCGCCTCAAAACAGTAGGACTTCGGAATGGTGATAGAAGACGACCTCGGCTGTTCGGTGTCGTCGTTGAAGGCGTCCAAAGTAGTAAACCAAAATGTTGGTCTATTGCAGAAGGCATTCGGGAGGTTAGATAAATCCATCTTCCGGCAAATGGGCAAAGCTTGTGTGAGGACGAGATGCAAATATGGCAAACCTATTTAAAAGCTGAACTGTCTGCACGGGAGATCGCATAGCGAAGGACAACGCAAATTGTGAAGAGCTTGTTCCACCTGCTATGCCATATGCGACTGAAAGCCCTGGGAGTGTAAAGCGCAATTTATTGCCGTCTACGGGGTGACCTCATCCTGGCGCTCCAGTCACGCTTGCCGCCACCTCCTGACACTCAGCCGTAACAGAGAATTGTGGGCTCAAAAGCCGAAACTGACCACCTACTACAGTCGCCTAGTGTGCCACCGGAATTACTTTTTCTTTAGTATTGGTCAATCGTGGAACGCTCTTTCAAATTTTGCCATTGCTGCGCTCACTCTACATATTTATATAAAAGGACTTGACAATGCTTTACACCACCTAGATTACTTGATCCGATTTCTTTTTTGAGTGACGACAAGACGTAGACAAGCATTATGTTTGCCACCTCCACGAAGTTGTGGTGACCTGATATAATTTTCCGTTAACGTCGATAATATGGAGAGTCCACGAATGCGTTTTGCACTTTTGGGTGCCTTTTTTGAAACAACGTTATGCCCGCAAACCATCCCTCAGGATTTATCAAGTCTTGACTTTTCAACTGTGTTACACAATGTTCCATTGTTTCGTTAATTTGGAGGAGGCAAATCTGCCACTTTAATTAGCACACAGGAACCAATTATCGCTATCATGATGATATGAAGTATAAGTTTTACACTCAAGTATCCTGCGTTATATGGTCTGTGCCGAGGAGTGACTACCTATTCTTGCCAATTGATTTCAACTCGTGTGTTATGCTTGCTACCATGGTGTGGACAAACGTCATCGGTCTATATGGTACTGGCTCAGCCTAATGAACGGTGCTCGACCCCTCTCAATTGGCGCAACACAACTTCCGACCATCACGAATATCTGGTTCCCACTAACTGGAAGTGATATTCCTAGTGGGACGCACCCACGGAGTGGTTAGGTCTACCTTCCCGATTATGCGTCGTATATAGGCGTGCCTTGCGGAAGTGGGCGCGACACGTGTGCTGCGTTCAGTTGAGTGTAGCACTGCTGGCAAGTTACTGTGGGCGAAATGTTACATATATTCTCCTAAATCGATGTATCGCTCAACCACCGTGAACCGGCGCAGTTGAAATGTTCGTTCCCTACTTACTATAAAGAAGATGAAGCAACGGGATAATAGGATGGCTACTCGCATTGGCCATATCAAATCGATGGTTTCATGGAGCGATCTGTGGCACCGCTTCAGAGAACAGATGATAGCTGCGGTTGAGCAATGCAACGCCCGCACAAAGTGTCTGCGACCCAATTGGTTCAATGACATTCTTACGACTACCAGGATTGATGTCGGAGAAGAACTTGGCTTTCACTGCGCATTCGGTGCACCCTGCCGTCTGCGAGAGAAATCTTAGTATCTAAGACAGCTGACTCGAGAGTTCAGTCAAGCTAGGAATACATGGTGGACGAAGATGACTAAGCAGATGAATGCTACGCCGAACACTGTCAACATAAGGCACACTTTCATTTCTTAAAGGCGGTGTACGGACCAGTGTTGCATCTACTAAGGATGCTTCCCCATGCTACTTCAGATTTTACCTGCACACATAGTGTATATATAATGCAGATCTGATGAACGCGCTTTGAGTGCTTTTTGTATAGTTGTTCAGAGATTGACTAGCCTACATTGCACGGTGAGAAGAAAAAGAGATGGAGTTGTGTATTTCGAACAAACCGACAGTGGAAGAAACGCATAGTGGACGTGATCAGTTGCGAAGCTGCCATGGCGCCGGTCCCGACGGGATCCGTCAAAAACTTTGAAACACGGCGGAGCAGTTTTGATGCTTGCGCTGCAAGGCTTGTTTGAAAGCGTATGGTTTGAATAAGGTCTGCTATCTGACTTGAAGAATGCTCGCTTGCTACCAATGTACAAGGGCAAAAGTTCCAAGCAATGATGCAGAGAGTGTCTTGGTATCGACTTGCTGCTTTGTGTGCAAAAGTGATCGCACTATTTCTGCTCAATTCGTTCGTCACTTAGGTCGTTGAACTACACATGACGGAAAAGCAGTGTGAGTCCGTTCAGGCAGCAGCACGAGAACTGAGAACTGAGAACTGGTGGGAAGCAGCGAGTAGAGCTTGCTCTGTGTAGCTGCATCATTCGTGTTTAATATCTATCTTCATGCCATGCTGTCTTGTGCTTTTGATGCGGCTTGTGCTTATGGTGTTCGTGTGGAGCACCGTATTGATGGTGGTTTGTTGAACATCCGTCGTTTCGGTGCGAGAACTCTAGTCTGTGAAACAACTATCCGTATGTTGTTGTTCGCTGACGACTGTGCGTTGTTTTCACACAACGCGGATGAGTTGCAGCACATGACTAGTGCTCTGGCTTCGACAGCGGCCAACTTCGGGCTCACCATCAACACAAGCAAAACTGTCTGTCTCTTTCATCCTTCACCGAAGGTGCAATCTTCAACATTGCTGCGAATCAGCATTGGTGCTGAAGTATTGGAAACCACCTCCCGCTTCTGCTACCTTGGGAGTGTAATATCGACTGATCAACAGCTACACGTTGAGTTGCGTATTCGCGTGTCGAAGGCGGCAGCGGCATTCGGGAAGCTTGAGTACCGAGTGTGGAACAACCATCAGCTTAGCATTGGCACGAAGCTGATGGTGTACAAATCCATGGTACTGTCCGTTCTTCTATACGGCAGTGAAACGTGGACGATGTACCGTCGGGATGTGCGATATCTCGAGCGGTTCCATCAGCAGTGTGTGCGACGAATTTGCGGATCGGCTGGGGCGCCAGAGTTGCAGACACGGAAGTGTTGCGCCGAAGTGGAATGTATGCAGTGGACGGCATACTTTTACTGCGACACCTGAGATGGCTCGGTCATGTGAGCCGTATGGATTTGACGCGGATACCGAAACAACTTTTATACGGTCAGCTGAGTATAGGGAAGCGACACGTGGGGAAACCAAAGTTACGTTACCAGGACATGATTAAAGTGAGCCTCACACGTTCTAACCTTGATTGCAGATCATGGGAATCGAAGGCGGTTGATCGTGGTGCATGGCGCGATCTAATCACGAAGGCAGTTGCTGAAGTGCGGGAGAAATCCCTCATGCATGCAGAGAAGAAGCGGCAGTTTCGGAAGCGGCAAGCACCGATGAATTGTACTCCATCGACATCGAGCGCATTGTGTTGTAAAACATGCGGTCGCGAGTGCCTTAGTCAGGCAGGCCTAGTGAGCCATGAGAGAGGTCACTCGGGACCACTCCCGAAGAGACGACGGGTCACGCAGTGAACGTAGGCAGCACCGGCGCAGCGTTTGTAGGCACGCTGAATTCGATTTACTAACCGCATGCTTGCATGCTAAGTCTCTTTATTTCAGGTGGTGGGTTTTCGGTTCTCTCCTAATGCCTTTCTTTCTCATATAAATGTCTAGTGGGCCATGCGCTGTGCCATTTGGGGCCACTACAGAAGCGACGACGGGTGCTGCAGAGAATTACGACGAGCCGGCGCAGCGTTTGTAGGCACGCTGAATTCGATTTACTAACCGGGTGCTTGCATGCTAAGTCTCTTTATTTCAGGTGGTGGGTTTACAGTGTTTACCTTAATATATATATATATATATATATATATATATATATATATAGTATACACATGTCAACCTGGTGTATGTTTTGTATTGAAGACGGTTAATGTGGTTCTCATAGTTAGTTGTTGTTATAGACTACAGGAGTATTAAATAAATAAATAAATAGTATATTCTCTGTAAAACGAGACACACCTCTAAAAGGCATGATCAAATGTGCATACAAGCATAGCTTCTTTAGAATATTAAAACATTTCGTTACAATGAAAGGAATAAACGAAAAGAAGTAGTCCATAAGAGCGAGCATATTGTCAGGTAATAGTCAGACCAAGGATCATAATGGCGCCGTGGCGCGCAAAAACTGTTGCGTCAAGATACAAGTGGGGGGTAAATTTGCCATGTAGTGATCCATGAGCACAGGAGACCGAACAAGGTATAGTGCAATCGATGACCATTACGAAGCCGGGATGATCGGTACTCCACTAAAGCATTCTTCATAGTAAAATCAGTTGCACAGGTTCGATGTTGGAGGCTGAGGACTGCGTCAGTGTGAAATGTATAGCTGTGACTTTATTTTGTGGCGAGTCACATCCGCCACGTTGCAGTGTTGTTAAGCGGACATTTGTGGCTTTTTATAGGGAGAACGCTTGCCAGGCGAAAACCCACCACGTCCTGGAACACTGTCGTAGCTTCCGTTAAACTGTAGTGCTAGTCGGCTATGCATCGTATAGACCGATTTTGCACTCTATTATTCGCAGTCGGTTGACAGCCCAAATTTATTCGGTGGTTGGCCAAATGGCTTAGTACTGAATCGGCAATAGTCGTTGAAGCCAGTCAATGATGTAAAAGAGTCGCAGAGTCGAATGATAATGACGCAGGTGAGTAAACATATTGTTAATAGAGGCCGGCTTTTTTATTATATTGTCCGGCTCGCAACCCGTGTCCAGCTATCCATGCTGGACTTGTCATAGGGACGGTGAGTGCAGTTGTTTCTTGTGTCTGAATATGTCCAAAACAGGAATAAATGCTATCCTCCGCGAAGTGGACAAGTATTTCCTTCAAATGTAAGTGTAATTGTTTCCATGACCAAGTGAGAACTCCAGGAAAAATCATCGGAAAAGACGCTTATGCGCGCGCAGTGCTGTCCGTGAAATGAAATCACTTGGCGCCACATTTGTAACTGTCATCGTGGTGGGTGAATCTGAAAGGTTCTGCCTTTTTGTGCGTACTATTTTCGGCAACTTGATGAGATTGAGTCCGATGCAAAGAAATTTGCAAATGCCACAGCTTTTTGCAAGCATACGGCT
>OX104068.1:30896916-30913899 GCA_944474145.2 Dicrocoelium dendriticum
AGGTCGAAATCCGACATGTCATTTACACGAATCTTCTAGAGCTCACATGCAGTTCCTTGTGGACCCGTCCATTGCGTCATGCTCGAGAACTGATTGCCCCGAAATGTTTTGCGTGCCACATTTTGCCGTAGCTCCTACTTCCTTTTGTTTTTTTCTGTTCTCTCCAAATTCGTTTTCCTACGGTAAACAGCAACCATTACTTATGACTTTGTCTCTCACATAATGCGTCATTTGACTTCAAAGCTGAATCATTGTTAATCAGCGGCAGTCAAAGCAGATGCTTTTCATGGTTTTAAGCCTATGACCACAATGATTTTGTTTCGGATTGGAGCAGCTATAATTGCTGATATTGTGTTCTCTGTTGACGAACAAAATCATTCACAGTAAACACACTTCCATCAACCGTAAATTGACAATGTAGCAACATCGATCGATCTGGACCATTCTTTAACTGACCATGTCGACGATACTTGCATACGCCACCAGCTCAAATTCTCGGTGTTAACCGAACACTTTACTCATGTGTCACATGTACTTGTGGTCTGTGAAAACGCGCGGTGCACGCACGCGGGGTAGGTGGCAACTAGCCGAAGGCGTGACATAATAAAATGCCAACCTGAATTCACCCTTATGCAGTCAGTGTTCTGCCGCTTGTTGTTGTTCTGAGGATTGCTGAGTTTACTTTAGCTCCGTGGGAGGACTGTTCCACCAATTAATCGGCTTCGACTCGTTAACCCCCGCATCATGATATAGCTTCTGGACTAGGATTTCAAGCCCTTGCTATGAATCAATTCGTGGGATGATATTTATTACTGTCATGGAAAGCAAGGTCTCCAGCGAGTGAGATACGAGAACAGCGAGAGATGACAGGACGATTGCTTCGTTCGGCCCGCTCACCTTAAGCATGGACAATGGGACTGGTGCAACTGTGAACATGCAGTGTAATCGACCTGTCCCATTCAACTTATTTGTTGAAACTATTGGAAACCTATTTTGATTCAACCAACTGTCTTGCCTCAATCACATCGAAACAACCGGACACGAACTGGTGTTAACGACCTGGGACCAGTGCCTGACCGCAACGAGACTGGGCTTTAACGTGGTGTGACTGCGTATCTCGTCGACCCATTGATCTATACTGGGTAGTGTCCCCCGTTGTTGTTGCAGCGGATATAAATACACAGTTAGATCGCCTGGAATCTAGGTGCTCAGTTAGGTGGTATTTTACGCGCTGAACTCCCGGACACGGAATGGGACAACGGACGAGCGGGTCTGTTGCAATTGTACATGAAGAAGCAGCTGTTTTTTTAGCTGCACCGCTAATAGAGACATTAGGCACCGAGATGCCAGTTGGCGATTACTTATGTCGCCAACAATGAACCTAAGTAGATCACATTGCCATAAGTTACAGGTGGCGTGGTTTCACTTTGGATTGTCACTGGTTCTGGAGTACTTACATCAACTCTGATCATACCTTGGTACGCTGTCGTTTTTCCATGACCTTTACTAGGGGACGTACCAAGCGTCTCTCACTATTGGCATCTGCGAAATTATCTCAGCCCTCGGTTAAACAAGCTTACCATTATAGCCTTCGTACCGAACTTTCGCCCTCTTGTCCTAATGACGATGAGTTGCAGTAGAATAGGATCTCGGCCGCCATGCACCATGCAGAAGTCTCTGCTTAGGACGCTATTAATCATAATCGCCCGAATCACTGGATATCCGAGTAGTGAGTGAGCCTGTTGGAATCTAAAATAAAACTCCAGACTGGCTATCAGCGCATTGTGACTAGGCGCACTATTTGGCGCGAACTAAAGCGTGGCCTACATACTGACAAGGAAGCATGGTGTACCACTCGCGCTCAAGAAATGGAGGAGGCAGGAGCAGTAGGCAAGTATTGCAAGCTCTTCCAACTGATCCGCATCACTGGTCCAAGGAAACCAGGCATCAGTTAGACAATCAGGGACAGTGCTGGTGTAATGATTCACAATAATGAGCGCCGTATGGCTTGTTGGGTGGAGCACTTTGAATCTCTGGATCTCTTCCTACTCAGATGATTCAGGAAGGGCGATGAACAGTTATTTTGGAGTCTCCATCGTAGGCTGAGGTCAGAAACGCGATTATAGCCCTCAATCGTTTTCGTGCCGCTGGCCCGGATTCCCTCCCACCTGCACTATTGAAGGATATAGAGGTGAGGTCCTCTGCAAAGCGCTGACCTCCATAGTCGAACCTATTTGGAAGCGAGTGTCCCGGCTAGCTGGAGTGAACCGATTATTGTGGCAATTTATTATAAGGGCAAAGACAACGACTGTGCTACACACAGGAGTAATAACTTAACGCCAGTTGGGACAAAATTGCAAGCCTCGATTCTCGTTCGTCGCCTCACTGTGGAACGGGAATCCTGGATTAGAAAAGAGCAGGCAGGTTTCCATCCTGGATAGGTTGTATAGACCATATATTCACTTTACGGCAAATGCTAGAGCAGCACCACGCGTACCGCTGACCGACAATAGCTGTGTTTCTCCATTTCAAGAGTGCGTTCGATTCAGTCGATCGATCGATTCTGTTCGAAATACTTGCGCGGAAATGTGTTCCCACGAAGTATGTGAATATCCTTCTTGCTCTGTACTCGAACACTACAGGCCACGTCAGGGTCTACGGGGGCCTATCATCTGACTTTCCGACCACAAGTGGCGTTCATCAGGGTTGTCCGATTTCCCCATTTTTGTTCAGTTTCGTCATGGACTCTATCATGGAGTGTTCCCTTGCGGAATCTCACGATGTAGGCGTAGAAGTGCTGCCTGATGAAATGTTAGTTTATCTAGATTATGCGGACGATATCATCTTGCTTTTCCACGATGTTGCGGTGGCACTATCAACCCTGAATAGCCTGTCCAAAGTGGTCCCATTATTTGGTATGCAATTAGCACCCTCAAAGTGCAAAGTGTTGCTGCAGGACCACCAGCCACTTGATGACCCTTAGACGCTTCCTAAAGAGGAACTCGAGGTGGTTAATAAATACACTTATCTAGGCAGGTGCATCATCAACGATGGGCGCATAGAAATTGACGTCAGCTCCCGCATTTCAAAGGCCGGAGCTACCTCCTTGAACATGCGGCATCTTTGGCGACAGAAGGGAGTTTCCCTCCGTCTGAAAGGTCGTGTATACAAGGCCACAGTGTGGGTCGTTTTGCTCTATTGGAGTGAGACTTGGCCCCTTTGATATGAAGATCTGATGCGCCATAAAATCTCTGATCATCGTTCTCTGCGAAGCATTGCTGGTGTCGGATGGCACCAGCGTGTCCGCAAGGATGATGTGCGTAGGCGTGGTGGTGATAATCATGCCAGCTCCATAGAACCATAGATAGTACTGAATAAGTTGCGTTGGCTCGGGCACGTGATACGTATGCCTGGTCACCGCTTACCTAGGAGGGCCTTGTTTAGTCTACCAGGTGTAGGGTGGCGCAAGGCTCATGGTAGACAGAAGTTGACTTGGCAGCGGGAAATGAAGTCACTGACGAGCAAACTGGTTGCCGTTGGTCCGTCTCACCTTCCGGGCTGGAGTCCACGTGACTCGGCTTGTGCTTGGCTCGAGACTTTACAGGACATGGCTCGCAGTAAACTCCAGTGGCGCGTTTGCTGCGGTCTCCAAATCGGCTTGCATGTTTAAAGTGTGTTTGGTGCTGAGTTATCTGCGGGGTAATTGCTGATTATGACGCGGAGCAGTGAAAGCCGCAAGGAAGCTGTCTCGCCGATGCCGCCTTATCTTTGCACGATAGCCAACTGTTTGTGACGGTATGTTATCTACACAAGGTGTAGGCGCCTTGATCCTGAATGTTTGCTTAGGGCATTAAGGTTTTCAGGTAAGTCCTTTATTCTCTCCCTCTTCTTATTCTTTATTTCATTGGTCCTCATGATTGTATGGCAGCGAAGCATCAGTTCAAATGTCTGCTGTACTGCTGTTAACGATGATAATATTACCTAAACCACGACGTCTACTATGGTGTTTGCAAACCTGGTATTCCCACCTCACATGAGCTGTCCTTAGCAGGCAACCGTCGAAGGTCGAAATCCGACATGTCATTTACACGAATCTTCTAGAGCTCACATGCAGTTCCTTGTGGACCCGTCCATTGCGTCATGCTCGAGAACTGATTGCCCCGAAATGTTTTGCGTGCCACATTTTGCCGTAGCTCCTACTTCCTTTTGTTTTTTTTCTGTTCTCTCCAAATTCGTTTTCCCTACGGTAAACAGCAACCATTACTTATGACTTTGTCTCTCACATATGCGTCATTTGACTTCAAAGCTGAATCATTGTTAATCAGCGGCAGTCAAAGCAAGATGCTTTTCATGGTTTTAGCCTATGACCACAATGACTTTGTTTCGGATTGGAGCAGCTATAATTGCTGATATTGTGTTCTCTGTTGACGAACAAAATCATTCACAGTAAACACACTTCCATCAACCGTAAATTGACAATGTAGCAACATCGATCGATCTGGACCACTTACTGACCATGTCGACCATACTTGCATACGCACCAGCTCAAATTCTCGGTGTTAACCGAACACTTTACTCATGTGTCACATGTACTTGTGGTCTGTGAAAACGCGGTGGCAACTAGCCGAAGGCGTGACATAATAAAATGCCAACTGAATTCACCCTTATGCAGTCAGTGTTCTGCCGCTTGTTTGTTCTGAGGTTGCTGAGTTTACTTTACTCGTGGGGGACTGTTCCACCAATTAATCGGCTTCGACTCGTTACCCCCATCATGATATAGCTTCTGACTAGGATTTCAAGCTTGCTTGAATCAATTCGTGGATGATATTTATTACTGTCATGGAAGGTCTCCAGCGAGTGAGAGAACAGCGAAGAATGACAGACGATTGCTTCGTTGCCGCTCACCTTAGCATGGACAGGGACCGTGCAACTTGACATGCAATGTAATCGACCTGTCCCATTCAACTTATTTGTTGAACTATGGAAACCTATTTGATGCACCACTGTTGCCTCAATCACATCGAAACAACCGGACACGAACTGGTGTTAACGACCTGGGACCAGTGCCTGACCATAACGAGACTGGGCTTTAACGTGGTGTGACTGCGTATCTCGGGGGGGGGGGGAGGGGGGGGGGACACATTGGATCTATAACTGGGTAGTGCCCACCCATTTGTTGTTTGCAGCGGATATAAATACACAGTTAGATCGCCTGGAATCTAGGTGCTCAGTTAGGTGGTATTTACGCGCTGAACTCCGAACGGATGGACAACGACGAGCGTCTGCTGCAACTGTACACGGAGAACCAGCCGTTTTTTTAGCTGCACCGCTAATAGAGACATTAGGCACCGAGATGCCAGTTGGCGACCACTTATGTCGTCAGCGATGAACCCAAATAGATCACATTGCCATAAGTTACAAGTGGCATGGTTCCACTTTGGATTGTCGCTCGTTCTGGAGTACTTACACCAACTCTGATCATGCCTTGGTACGCTGTCGTTTTTCCATGACCTTTACTAGGAGGCGTGCCAAGCGTCTCTTACTATTGGCAACTGCGAAATTATCTCAGCCCTCGGTTAAACAAGCTTACCAGGATACCCTGCGTGCCGAACTTTCGCTCTCTTGTCCTAATGACAATGTGTTGCAGTGGAATAGGATCTCGGCCGCCATGCACCATGCAGAAGTCTCTGCTTAGGACGCCATTAATCATAATCGCCCGAATCACTGGATATCCGAGCAGTGAGTGAACCTGTTGGAATCCAGGCTGGCTATCAGCGCATTGTAACTAGGCGCACTATTTGTCGCGAACTAAAGCGTGGTCTACGTACTGACAAGGAAGCCTGGTGTACCACTCGCGCTCAAGAAATGATGGAGGCAGGAGCAGTAGGCAAGCATTGCAAGTTCTTCCAGCTGATCCGCACCACTGGTCACAGTAAACCAGGCGTCAGTTAGACAATCAGGGACAGTGCTGGTGTCATGATTCACAATGAGGAGCGCCGTATGGCTTGTTGAATGGAGCACTTTAAATTTCTGGATCTCTTCCTACTCAGGTGATTCAGGAAGGGCGATGGACAGTTATTTTGGAGTCTCCATCGGATGCTGAGGTCAGAAACGCGATCACAGCCCTCAGTCGTTTTCGTGCCGCTGGCCCGAATTCCCTCCCACCTGCAGTATTGAAGGATATAGAGGTGAGGTCCTCTGTAAAGCTCTGACCTCCATAGTCGAACTTATCTGGAAGCAAGAGAGTGTCCCGGCTAACTGGAGTGAATCGATTATTGTGGCAATATACTATAAGGGCAATGGCAACGACTGTGCTACACACAGGGGTAATAACTTAACGCCAGTTGAGACAAAGTTACAAGCTTTGATTCTCATTCGTCGCCTCACTGTGGAACGGGGATCTTGGATTAGGAAAGAGTAGGCAGGTTTCCCCCCTGGACAGGTTGTATAGACTATATATTCACTTTGCGGCAAATGCTAGAGCATCGTCATGCATACCGCATATCATGGACTACAAGAGTGCTTTGGATTCGGTTGATCGAAGCATCCTTTTCGGAATGCTTCCGCGAAAGATCTTGCCATGAAATATATGAACATTCTACCTGCTCTATGCTCGAACCCGACAGGCCGCACCAAGATCCACGGTGACCTCTCGGATGCGTTTCCGATAACAAGTGACGTTCATCAGGGTTGCTCTTTTTCGTTGTGTACTGCAACCTTGAGTATTAACTTGAGAAATCTCAGTATACAAGCGTTGAGTTGCTATCTCTTGAAAGGCTAGTTGACCTTCATTATTCGGATGATATCTGCTTACTGTTTAACAATGTTGGACCGGCCCAATCGACCCTGTTTATACTCTTAACTGTGGTGCCATTATTTGACATTCGCTTTGCGCCTTCAGTATGACTGGTGTTGTTGCAGGACCATCAGCCACGTTAAGACCCCTTCACCCATTGATAGCGACGGTGGACGCATATTCACTGAAGCCAGTTCACGTATTACAATAGCCAGGACTGTCTTCAATCGGAAACATTTTTGGCGGCAGAAGGTAGTTACCCTCCGTCCAAAAGATCTAGTTTACAAGGCCATAGTGAGGGCTGTCTTACTCTTGGAAGTGAGTCGGCCTCTCCGATCTGGGGATCTGAGGCGACTTCAAGTCTCTAATCACCGCTATCTATGGAGCGTAGCTGGTGTCGGGTGGCACCAGCTTGTCCGCAACATTGATGTGCGTAGGCGAATGACAGGAAGTGAGACTCAAGCTAGTTCATTGGAACAACAGACTATTTTGCGTTGGCTTGGGAACGTACTACGTCTGCCTAGTGATCGCCTACTGAGGAGAGCATCGTTTTTTTGGCTAGATGTAGGGTGTCGGAAGGCTCGAGATGTACAAAACTTGACGTGATAGCGCGAGATGAAATCACTGACGCAAAAACTGTGTTATTAGTGCCAGCCTTCCAGGCTGGAGTCCACATGGTCCGCTTCGTGCTTGGCTCGAGAAGTTACTGGACATGACTCGCAATCGGCATCATTGGCACGCATGCTGTCGTCTCCTAGTCGGATTGCCTGTTTAAAGTGTGTTTGGTTCGGAGTTGTGTTCGTAATGGCTAATTATGACGCGGGACATTGAGAGTCGCAAGGAAGGTGTCTCGCTCATGCCGCCTTATCCGTGCACGATGGCCTGTTGTTTATGACGGTGTATTGTTGACGAGGTGTAGGCGCCTTAACCCTGAATGTTCGTTTAGGTCATTAAGCTTTTCCGATAGATCCCTCTTTTCTCTCATTATTTTTCTTTCCGTAGGTCATCATGGGTGTACGACAACGAAGCATTTGTTCAGTTTACCGATATACTGCTGTTAATGATGATACCTGGTCGCAACGACCCACTATTTTGAAGGGAGGATCATTGCTCATCAAACCGTTGTGTTTTGCACACTTGAACTTCAATTTTAAGTTGTCCATTGTTATTCCGTGCTTCTAATTGAAATCAAATGACCTCTATTGGACATCCTCATACTGTCTTAGTGGAAGCGTTCTATCAGAGTGAACTGGCGGATCAAAGTAACGAGCCAGGCATGCAAGTGGGCGACTAACATATTAGGTTCGATCACTGGACGCTGCTTAGGCGATGTTCGTGTGAGTCATGGTGAGTTCCTCACCAAAGGCAGAACATCGTCGTCCGATTTACTTCCTAGTTTATGGAGGTGCACCGACAACGCATACCGAAGCGTTCTACGTGTTAAACTTGATATAAGTTTTGTCTTTGTGAAATGAGCGCTTGTTTCTAAAGGACGGACTTGCGACATTTATGTGATTACTTTTTAGCTGGGAAATTGGACCCGACTTAGAAGGTATGGATTCGCTCACAGTCGATCAGTTTCTCGCCTTAGAATATACCTACCATATTGCCCTAATTTGTGACATCTTACAGTGCCAAGCATCACTGGCTGTCATTCGTTTCGGGTTTTACTTTGTGGTCTCCGAATACAAACATTCTCTCCAAGGATGGCAGTGTCTGCCTCTTGCATTGACCTTTAGAGGGGATCAGCCTGAATTCGTTAACACATTCGACTGCCTGACAGTTATATTAACGCCCGTGGAACAGACGTTGAAGTTTCAAAGGCGTACATCAGTTATGATTCGCTTCTGCTAATCTTTGCTACTTGTGACACCAGTTGTACATCACCCTCGTCTCTGGGCCTTTTAGAGGCTCGATCTAGCATTTCGGCTGTAAGCGAACATAGCGAGATTTCAAAAACCTCAGGACGAAACTGCATGCTAGCCTGAAGAGAGAATGCGAAGCCTGGTGGCCTCATCGTGCATCGGAAATGAAGACAACCGCTGCCGTTAACCATCGTAACTTATTCCGCCTGATGCGGGAAACGGGTGAATATCTCGCTTTGTGATATATCTTATCTTTTGTCTCGCGACATAGTTAGCTGAAGTGGATTATTATCACCTTCAACTAATATGTGTTGATGATGACAAGAGTGCACGGTCAATCTACAGCTTGTCAAAACGCTTGGAGCATTAGGTCGGAAAGCAGTTTAGTCAGCCAGAGTTCCCATTGATCGCCTTACTCCCTGGACTGTCCCCTTGGGTCCGCTCACTTGCGCGAAAGTCAAACGTGAGATCAGACTGCTGTAATTGAACAGGACCTCAGGCGCAGGTAGACTTCCCCCAGTGCTCTTCAAATTCCGAGGGCTTGCTCTTATGGCTGATTTGCACAGCTTACTTGTGAAACTGTGGGTGCAGGAGACTGTTCCAGCAGACCGGGACCGCTCCATAATACTCTCATTTTTCATGAAAGATGCGCTTTCGGATTGCAACAATCACAGAGCGATCAGTCTGATCTCAATTGTCGCTAACTTACCTCTTGTATTCTCCATAGAATGAGTCCCACTCATGAAGTCAGATTCGCTAGGAGCAAGCCGAATTTCGCCGAAATTGTGGCTGTACCGGCCATATTTTCACAGTACGCCAATTATTAGAACATTACTAATATTAGAACATTGCCATAATCATTGGAGACCTGCGAGAATCGTGTTTCTGGATATTTTAGGGACATTCGATTCGGTGGATCAATATGCCCTTTGGAACTGGTTGCTCAGAATGCTGTACACGCACAGCTCGGGTAGAGGGAAGGCTTATGACGAACCGTCGTCACCATTTAATATATCCAACGGTGTGAGGCAACATTGTCTGCTGTCACAATTCCTTTTTAATTTCACCCTTCACGGAGTACTGGAAACGGCGTTCACTGGGCAGGATCAAGGTGTGTAGTTGCTTCCAGGTATGCTTATTCTTGACTTGGAGTATGCGGACAACATTGCACTAATCTGTACTAGCTCTTAAATGTGCCATGGTACATTGAATAAACTGGCTATGGTTGTTAGTGGTTTCGAGCTATGCTTTGCACCCTCAAGACGTAAAGTCCTTCCCACAGATTGGCCGGGGCTCGCCTTCGCCGACCCTTGGTGGTGGTCATCTAGGAGTCTTCCAGAAATTTAAGCGCTTCGTGGAATAGAAGATGAGATAACGAACCATAAAACGAAGTCCGAAGTGCTTTTGCCAATCTCCATTACGTGTAGCGCCGGCGTGACATCACTCTCACTCTGGAGGGCAAAGTTTACAGTGAAGCCGTGCGTTCAACTCTCATATACGATTGCGAATACTGGCCTATCAAATAGACCTTCTACCATCGCTGTGTTCGCAGCTTAGCTCATGTCTGTTAGGAACCGCGTGAGCAATGAGCGTGTTCGGCGTCATGTATTTGGTGCAAGAGCGGGTGAACCACTCAACACCATTATATCACGTGCGAGGATTCTAGAGCCAGACCACATGATGCGCTTGCCTGCACATCGACTCCCGCTTCATGCGTTTATTGCTCGATCGGGGTGGGGATGGAAGATGAAAATGGGTGACTAGCCAAAGACTTGTGTGGTGTCTCCCAACACACACGTTTTGATCTGAAAGATGATGAACACGCTTGGTTGGAGGCACTTGTTGACATGGCAATGGGCTAACCCCAATGGCATTTGTGTTATAAGTTTCTTTGTTCCCTCTTCAACTGCGACATCAGTATCTGTGCGTATTAAAAAACACAACCCGATTTCATCTGTTTGTATCTTCAATCTCATACGATTTTGAATTCCACTCTTTTCTCATGTTGCGGCACAGTTGGTTGTTTGTTTTTCATTTTCAGCTAGCATGAATAATGCTCACGATGATGATGGTGCTTACGACGATAAAGTCGCATACACATCTTGTGCTGTTCGTGAATCTGTAGGGGATGTACGAATTGTTGACAGCGGAGTCTGTCGGGGCGATGATGGCTACTTCAGAAATTCAAATTATCCTGCGCCTAAATTCCACGAACCCTTTTCAAATACAAAGTCTGGGAAGGTTAGCAGCATAGCCAGTTATGTTTCAATATCGTACAAGAAATACGTCATAAGCCACAATGGTCATACGCATGACACTAGTTCATTTCGTCGTCATACTTTCACTGCTGATAAGCTTTGTCGCCAATACAAGATACCTTCGTATTCGATCTCCTTCGCTGTTAAGTTCGCATTCCACCATAAGTTTCTTGGGAGTCTAGCTTCATGAGCCAGTGATCATGCGACTGTCACCGACACATTCTGCTTACTCTGAGATCCATTTGACATTGGTCATCCAAACGCGCAGTCTAACCGAATTTGCCCCATGGCTATCCGATTTCCGTACCGCGTTATTCTGTTTCGTCCCTCTTTTCACATTTATTGTCCATATCTGTATTCTATCGGTATTTCCTTCTATCTGCCATCTCTTTTCTTTCACACCTTCCACCGGCACCTCTATCGTCTAGCTTCAGATCTCTTCAGATCCGGCCCACGATTCCAACTGACTTGCCATCCCCCTCCCCTAATGTACCGTCGTCCATCGGATTTTGATTGATACACCTGTTTACAGATAGTGAGTGTGTTCCACGCTGTTATCTTCTCGACTAACATTTTCTCCTATCGAGATGTGGTGAACATCACCGTTGCAACTGCCTATCTGCTATGAGCCCACAAACACATATCCGCATTCCAATGGTCTTTCGCAAAATCTTTTTCACCTCCCACCTCTGTGTACATATTCCAATCCTCTTTCTCGTAATTATTGAATTAGTGAATTACCTAACAGATTTCACAGTCGTTCACCGCCTTTTAACTTTCCGTATTTTATATGCTTTCGTGGGCGCGGTGCCTTAATGCCCATTTTTGAAGTTTGGAACGATTTTAAATGCATAAATAAATGATATATTCTCGGCAACGCGAGGCATGCTTCCTAGGCATAATCAGGGTGAATCTACAGAATCGTTACAAGTTTACCTGTTACAGCGAATTTATCTTGCATGAATACATATGTGAAGATATTTGTATGTGGGTGCGTTATTTGTATTTGTAGATGTGCTGCTGTATTTGTGTTCTGTCGAATCGTGCGAATACGGCATAGCAAATCTTCAGTGTAGATTAATGACGTCCGCGGATTTGGTTTGGTCGTTGGGAAAGGCAAGCAACAGTGACTATTCAAGTAGAATGCCCATTTGTTACGTTACGTTTCGAAAGATAAACAAAACACGAAGCTTTGAGCAAACAATTGTTTTCGATTACTTCTTCATCAGGCTCATACAGTAATATACATTATGTTAACGTCTGCTGAAATCGTTAGTGTAACAAAGAAACAATTGATTAGACAATTTAACTTGTGATCGTGATGGCCTTCATCTGATCACGTGACTGAGGTCAGGTGAATTTGCGGAGTACCATTATTTCCTTCACGGCTGGTGGTCGGCCAGGGAAGTTGTAATGTTTGTATTAGTTTCTTCTGAACACACAAGTTCGGATTTGTTAGACGTATGCATATTGCCTCAGCGGTGGCGAGTATGCTTGCTCTTAGACGATGATTTTGTCTTGATGGTATTTTGTAGAGAATTTGAAAGGCTGTTCGTTTGTCTATCTGGTGACCTGTGTTTATTAGATGGTTTGTAATCGCACTGTAGTTTGTTCTATTCTCGCGCGAGAATAGAACAAACTACAGTGCGATTACAAACCATCTAATAAACACAGGTCACCAGATAGACAAACGAACAGCCTTTCAAATTCTCTACAAAATACCATCAAGACAAAATCATCGTCTAAGAGCAAGCATACTCGCCACCGCTGAGGCAATATGCATACGTCTAACAAATCCGAACTTGTGTGTTCAGAAGAAACTAATACAAACACTACAACTTCCCTGGCCGACCACCAGCCGTGAAGGAAGTAATGGTACTCCGCAAATTCACCTGACCTCAGTCACGTGATCAGATGAAGGTCATCACGATCACAAGTTAAATTGTCTAATCAATTGTTTCTTTGTTACACTAACGATTTCAGCAGACGTTAACATAATGTATATTACTGTATGAGCCTGATGAAGAAGTAATCGAAAACAATTGTTTGCTCAATGCTTCGTGTTTTGTTTATCTTTCGAAACAGTGACTATCTGTAGGCGAGCCACACCCACCACATCGCAGTGTTGTTAAACAGACACCTGTGGTTTCGGTAACGATCAATTTGTTGCTACACACAGGCTTTCAGGTGTTTTCTTGCCTCCTAAATCGTTCTTTCAGTGACAATCTCCAACATGATAACACCTTGTTCTCTCTCAAACCGATCATTTCCATGTACGGATAAATGTTTTCCATGTGCACACTTGTTCTCTCGCCTGTGTGATGGTTCTGTCTCCAACAAGGCAAATTACTCGGATTGTATGTTGCGTGTTGTCCATGTGGAAACACTACACCATACGGTTGGTTACGTACTGGTTTGCGTTCATCCGTACTGAATTCTAACCGGAACACTTTGATATGTCAGCCGAAGCGTGAGCAACGCTTATCTCAGCGGTTACTATCTGGTTAGAGTGTTTATTTTGAAGCACATGTTCGAATGGATTACCATACATAGTCTCAGTGTGGACCGCGACTCACTTGATCAACTCGATCATTGTTGTAAACGTTAGCAACCGTGAATCGCTAGCTTAAGGGCATGGGTTTCGGCTAAAACTCCAGTGATCTTGGTTTCCAGCGCAGTCTAGCTATCTCAACTGGATCAGTGTAAGCGACTACGAAATCGGCAATAAAGCGCATGCAGTGTTGCAAGCAGACAACACCCAACATCCGTCGCTCGTTTGATCGCACAGTCTGAAAGCTGCTCTTTTGAAGATTGTAAAGCAACTGCATGCGTTGGAAAGCGTCTGTTGGTGTGGGTTACTGACTATCATGTATCGCATAAAAAACCAACTGAATACCTTTATATATATATATATATATATATATATATATATATATATATATATATATATATATATATATATATATATATATATATATATATATATGCCCCATGCTGAGGCTGATGTTGCATTCTTGATGCGTTTTCACCGCAGTTGTGCTAAACCAACTTACACTTAAACTAGGTCTTTTTATGCTGGATAAATTTCATTCCACTTTATTTGGTTTGTTCTGCCTACCTGAATAATCTTCTATTAACTAGCCACGTTGCTTATGCTAGTTGCGCTTATCTTCGGTAACTTAGTTGCGTTTGTAGCTTTTTTGAGTAAATTGTGGACATTTCTTACTTATCGCGGACTCGTTGCTAACCAACTTTATATGGTAATTTAGCGGAGAGTAATGCCGCCGTGTCTGTATGCATTATTGGATTTATTTTATTTCAACTTGTCGTTTCAAGTGAATGGCTGTTGCTTGATATCCCCGGTGTGGCTGCGCTTGATGTGCATGTTGACAAGGTGCCTATCTGTCTATTACCCACTACCTCGTTCATACTGGCTCTAGGAGACAGTTGGTCGTTGCTGGAGGGGACGGGGTGCACGGTCCTTGTGGCCCTGCTAGGCTTAAAGAGCGGTTCCATGCACTCAGTGTGGGGCGGACTACGGTCTAGCCACCGCCTTGTGTGCGTTTGATTCCCCAAATGCAGCGTGCTTGTGTTTGCCTGTGAAGGAGTGTGGGCCGGCTCCGTTGATGCAACCTGGCTCCCATCCACATGCCTCCCGGTCTTATTCCTTCGGTTTTACACTGGATATGGGATGTGTGGTTTGAGCTGTGGGTGGTGCAGTGCAAGCCACCTATGGTCTCTCTGTAGGCGCAGGCGTCCTGTAGCTGACCACAGTGACAGGCAAATCCGAAACCGGATGCCGCCAACCATATATATATATATATATATATATATATATATATATATATCATTATTGGCAGTGTTAGATAACCACAGAAGGGGACAAGCAGCAAATCCGTGGAAAGATTAGATGAGTTTCTGTGTTGTGTGCGCAGAGAGCTTCCCGATTGTTCCGGCCGAGTAACAGCGTTGGCTTAAGGGACCCCACCCCGAGCCTTTGGTCATAAAGACCTGACCCGCCAGTCATTGGGGAGATTCACGCACATTGTTGTAAACGGAGACCATTGACATCCATTTGACTCATTCGCCTACTCTGTGCTCAGTAGCAGTCTACACAGAAACCGGTGGCCAGCAAAATCGTTCGTCCGCCCTCCTTTAGTTACTCACCTCTGGTTACAGAAGTGAGTGGTCGTTGACCCTATATTCGGTTGCATTAGCTCTGACACAGTGCCCTGCGAGCTCTTGTGATATTTGTTGGAGAGCCAGATGACTAAAGCAAAACTCCTCATGGTCTAAGACGCTGCTGCTGATTGTCTGCAACTACTTATTCATCTCGCGTGCAAAATAAGCGAAGCTTATTCGCAGTTACTTGCACAATGAATGCATTCCACATTCCGCAAACTGGGGACGCTTCCGATAACGTACAGCTCCGCCACGGGAATTTGGGGGACGTGTCGCTGTTGTAGAGACCATATCAACTAATTAGCTTAGTAGTTAATTGAATGATAAAGTAGCCTATCCGATTTCTTTATACTGTTGGTTTTTGTTCAAAAACCATACTGATATTCACCATCACTTCGTGTTGGTCATTTGCTTTCTGTTCTCGTTGTTGTTGAAGCATCTGTACACTTTTGCCTTGTATTCTATTTAAACTGTACTCCCGAATCATGATAGTCGCTGACTCTGACTATTGTTGCATTACTCTCGTCTCTAGTCTGCGCAGTCGGTCGTTTACCCTCTTATTCCTTCACTTGGTGGTGTTCTCGTCTGCTAATGCTGACCAGCTGGCTATTGGGGTACATCCAACACATATAACTCGCAGCATCTATTCGGTTGCGTTCACGAATGATAGATCACACATTAGGCTGGTGACCGAAGTGGACCCAACACGATCACATGTGTATCCCATTTCGCCCGCGTAACCTTTCTGGTTATCGATGGTGTCACGGAGTTTTCGGTGTTTGTCCATATTTATGAATGCTTAAATAATAACAACGTGGAGTGAGCTATGTATATTTTGTTAGCATTTTTCTGGTTCTTTTATCAATTAGAAACGTGTTTGGGTTCTAAATCATTATTCGATAACTGGGTTAGTTTGCCACGCGTCATTTTCATTACTTGGACACAATACAACTAACTAAACCAACTTTTGGAACAAAGAGAAAACAGACTTATATGTTGACGGTGGGACAAGCTACTAAAACAGAGAGTGTAAATGAATGTTCCACGGCTTCAGTATGCTGTGTCGATTTTCCAACTGCTACTGTGTTCCGTTTCGTTCTGGTCAACGAATAGAACCAACTTAACTCGATGTTTTTTCAATCCTACCCGAAACCGAGAAGTCCATAAGCGCAAGTAGTACCCATGTCGGACTGTTGAACGGATCACTCCTGTTGATTAACGTTTCGGTCTTGCAACCGGTTCTTTTGCCATGTTTGAATTATTGAACTTGGTTTCTGATTTTTTTCGGCATTTTCTTTCTGTCAGACATGCATACGCTGGTTTACTGTACGTGTGTTCACTTTTGAAGTTAGCACTATGTCCAGCTTGCCGGATCTTATGTCCTCTTATTTATGTACTGTACATAGTTGAATTTCCGGGTTGTCCCCATTATCTCTCTATCCCGACTCGATTGATCTACTGAGCCCATGAGATTATCATTTGTTCAATGTTTATCCCGCCATGCGCCATCGTGTCCTCGGCAGGCTTTTACAAATATTGGTGTTCAAATCGAAACTCGTCGTTTATGGGGTGTGGGCTCGCTTGCACACGTTTCTGATGTTGCTTACTGTATGCAGCTTTTCCTGGTGTCTTTAGTGTTCCTCCACTTTAGACTTTTCTAATCTGTATTATCCTCACTAACTCCGAAGCTGTTACCAATGCGCTGAATGTTTCCTACTTCAAACATACGAATAATTATTGTCGTCCCCTGTTTCGCTGTCAGTCATGTAGATTCTTCCGATCTTTCATTTGAGATTATGGTTTCTCTGTGAATCATATCGATGGGAAACAACAAGCCTGTTATTCCCTTCCTTTTATTAACATACAGAAAACAAACATTGTT
>OX104068.1:30914396-30959770 GCA_944474145.2 Dicrocoelium dendriticum
TTTCGGATTATTCGCAAAGCCCAAGTAGTCACCCTGTGGTACTTGTTCCAAAATAGTCGAATAACGTGCAAGCGCCCTCACGTGTATTTTGTGCCAAGTTAAGTACCACATTTCATGTGTTGGATTACCATTTGAGCATTTTCATCGTCTTCGTGAGATCCAACACGACTACATTCAAACTTGATGTGCAAAGTGCCGAAACAAGACACAGCCAGGACGAGTAAAGTTGATGTGTAGGCTTCATCATTCCGTTGCGAACAGCTCCGTGTGTTGGTCCCAACAACCTAGCCCCAACAGCCTTCAGGTTTTAGGTCAGTCTTCCTTCTCTACCCGTGCACACACACCGGCACGAAGTCCAACGATTTTGAGAATCCCAGTTGCACCTGGCATAAATTGTTTACATTTGTTGTGTCCAACGGGCACTGGTGTCCCAGCAAGTGAGAGTCTGAGTGCTGAACAACGAAATTACAAAGGGATGTTGGGCATTTAACTTCTGTATGTCAACAATTAGCCACAAAACTTAAGGCTGGTAATATACTTCGCCATGCAACGTCAACCTGGTCCGACCAGATGGGTTATAACCTCGTGATCTTCCATGTGCTGGAGTCCAGTGATCCATCACCCCAATGCGCTACGATCACGATGTAGAGTTTTACAGAGTCCAATTGACAGACTCCTCGAGGCTGGTGAGGACTCTGTAAAAGTGAAGCAAATTACCCGTCTTGAAAAGCAAGGTGATCAACGAAATCGGCCTATGAGAGTCACATTTGTGGACGACGCCAGTCCAAGACTGATCATGTCCCGCCTAAGTAGGCTGCAGGGTTTGAAGATCCACGTTCATCCAGACCTGGACCCAGTAGACAGGGCGCGGCTCAAGTCTGCTATCATTGAGTTGAAAAGACGCACTGGTTTGTGGGAACCAAATCTTCGTATCGTACATTTTCGAGTAGTTTCCAACCATCTGCTAATCAGGATAAACGGGTTGCTCTAACTTCAACTACCCCCGACGGCTCCTACTATGGCCTGCGAGTAGCCTTCACAAACGTCTGCAGTGTTTTGAATAAACGCGATGAGCTTTGTTGTTTCGTTGCGTCTAAACTGCCAGACGTAGGGGGACTCGCAGAGACATGGCTGTATTTAGAATTATACACCAAAGAACTTGTACTCAAAGGTTACTCGTGCTTCCGATGCGATAAATAAAGAATGCCCACGGTGGTGTCTTACTTTACATCCGGTCTTCCCTGCTTGGAAGACTTGTGAGCACCTACCGAAGTGACGATGGTTTGTGTGTGCTACTGTGGTGCACTATCCGCCTTAGGCGTGGAGAACTGCTTGTGAGGGCAGTTTATCGCAGCCCCCAGAGTCGTTGCTTGGATTGACTGCCGCATTTTAGAACCCACATGTTTCGTTCACAGTTTCTAGTTATGGGCGATTTTAACTGCCCTCGAATACCATGGCCTGATGTGCATTTCATGCCTGGACATAGTGAGGTTGTAGCAAAGTTCGTAGATTTGGTAGTTGAAATTGGAGCATGGAAACACATATGCCTGCTAACACGCATAACAACACGCTCAAACCCCATCCTGTCTCGACCTGATGTTAACGAGCTACGAATAACGAGTGCGTGACCTTCGGATCCGGTAGCCCCTGACTACAAGCGACCAATCAGTGCTCATAGCTGATTTGCAATTACCTTTGCTGTATTCAAGTCCGCTGGAACCAGCTCACAACTACTGGAAAACGGACTTGGATGGTCTAGCTCAAGCTGTGAGCCAGCTAAATTGATCTCTGTCACAAGCTGTATCTGTGGAAGACTGTTGAATATTTATAAAGAGAGCTTGACATCATTGTGTTCCCAATTAGTGCCATTAAATCGTCGGAAGCTTGAACCGACTAAGCCTCACTGGTTTGAAAAGGGGCATGGAAATCTGGCTGGGAGGCGAAGCAGACTATGGGACAAATTCCTCCTCTCTAGCTCAACCAACGTACGAAAGGTATAAAAGTCAGCGGAATCTCTGCAACAGTTCAAAAAGGGATAAGCGCCGAGATTTCGAAGACCGCCTCAAAGAGAATCTTTGCTTACTTGAAGCGACGCCTGAAGCCGGCAGGTGATATGCCAGTGATGGATGGCTCAGATGGAGAGCTCTTAACCTCCGGCGCTGAGCGTGTGTACGCGTTGGCGCAGTTCGTTTCTGTGTTTGCGATTGATCAGGTGTATGTTCCGAGTTTGACATGTACCGCTTTTACTGAACCGGACAGTCTGCATTGCGGGGTTGAAGAGGTATGTCAACTATTCGTCATACTTGACGGCACCAAACCTGCTGTAGTTGATGGGTTTCACCCACTGGTTCTTAAGTCGCTTTCGACCATCATCCCTCCTGTCGTGACTGACGTTTTCAACAAGTCGCCGTCCGAACGTTCGTCTCTAATTGATTGGAAATGTTCAGTGGTGAAGCTCATTTAGAAAGGCGGCGACCCTAGCAAACTAGACGAATAGGGGACAATTTGTCTGACACCTATTTTGGTAAAGTTTGCTGAGGAAATCGTAAATAAGGGATTGCTGCAGTTGCTACAGTTAAACGAGGTCCTGACGCCCGCACAGCACAGTTTTATGCAAGGCTGCATACTCATTACAAACCTGCTTGTGACGAGGCATGAGTAGTTGAAGGCAATAAGCAAGGGAAAGTCTGTCGACGTGATATTCATCGATTTCAGTAGTGCATTCGACTAGGTCAGCCATGAGGTTCTCCATCAATAACTCCGGATGTGTGGTATCGGTGGCTCACTGCACCGGTGGTTCCGCGACTTTCTTGTTGGATGAAAGTGGAGAGTACAGGTGGACGACCATCTAACTGACTGGTATCCCTCTACAAGTGGCGTGCCTCAAGGCACTGTGCTGGGGCCCACCCTGTTCCTGATCCAAGTCGACAATCCACCTCAGCTTCTCCGGTCACCGTGTGCATTGTTTGCGAATGACATGAACATTTGGAGGAAAATGGACGCTCCCGACGATTGTGGAGTACTTCAGCAAGACCTCAACCGCCTATCCACATGGCCTGCAGCAGTTCGTCTCCCGATCAACCCAGCCAAGTCTGTATTTATGAGCCCGGGGAAGGGTGCTGATGGCCGAACCTAAACTCTTGATGGCCAAACGTTCTATCCCACACCCTCGGTGAAGGACCTAGGTGTACTCGCGATACTGTTTGAAGTCCGTGGACAACACCAGCAGGCTATATCGTAACGGACTGCGCAAGATTTTGGCGCTCAAACGTAGCTTCGACATATGTTCTGAAGAGGTTGCCACTCGCCTGTTCTCTTCTATCATTAGACCAATGCTAGAGTACGGTTCGCCCGCCTAATTTCCAATTACCAGAGGCGAGGCACAAAAGAGCGAACGGGTCCAACACGTTGCTACCAGGCTGATCCCGAGTTTACGTGGCTTTGGGTATGAAGACCGGTGCGAGAAACTAGGACTCTACACCTTGTCCTACCGTCGGGTGCGAGTCGACCTCATTATGACCTACCGTATGCTACATCTCGGTGACTTCCCACGCTGAGGCCAATACTGCACTTACGTGGGTTATGCAGCACACGCGGATACAGATATAAACTTGTCGTGCCGGATATGAAACGTCTTCCCCACCCACTGTCCTTCGAACGGAGAGTGGTAAATATTTGGAACAATTTGCCTGAAAATATGATGGAGGCAACATCTGTGCAGCAGTTCAAAACGTTGTTAGATTTATATTTTACGACTATTTGGTTTAGGGAACTATTGCACAATTACGATGATAAGTCACATTTGTGAGTTCTGCAATACCGTGAGTCAGATCTACTAAAAGTTACATGAGAGTGATAACGATATTCACGCCTGACAATTTTTATAAGGTTTTCCACCATACTTCGAAAGAGTTGAACATAATTCATTTCTATTTGCTCTATAATACCGTATTCAGTATTCAGCTACGCAAACCAGACTGTGCATATAGGAGGCGAGACTTAAGCACACATTATTTTAATGTACCACTTGTTTATTACTCGTTCTACCTGGTAACCGTACTGATGTTAATTGCGTCCCCATTCCTATATCTGTTTCGTTCAAATTTGGATGCTGATGATTTAAGACTGTCACGTCTAAACGTTAAAGAAAACGCCAAAAGTTCGTCTTGGATACTTATGCCTGTGTAATTGGCTGTCAGCCTGACCTGCAAACGATACCCATACACGTTGTTAGGACTATTGTTCATGAAGACGAAATCCGTCTCTATCCTGTTTGTGGCAGTTCATATTTAAATCTAGACAAGCACGTGTGCTTATCTTGCATTCGAACTGCCATAGGACATGGAAGATTCCAATGCATATATATATATATATATATATATATATATATATATTTATATCAGATGAATTCGACGAGGATAATGAATACCGCTTTTGTACGGCCAACTTGGCGCAGCAATGCGGCAGTCGGGTAAACCGAAAAGAACATTACCAGGACCTAATCATGGTGATTTTATGACAAACTAATTTTGATTTCAGTTGTTGCAAATCCAAGGGAAATTTGATCGATGCAAATTCCGTGGACTGATAATAAGGGCGCTTTTCCAGGTACAGGAGAAGACACTATTGCATGCGCAGTAGAAGCAGGATGTGTGCGCTCCCATCCGATTTACTAATCCAGACTAATAAGGTGGCGTATGTGGTACGTTTGCCTGCGTGCTGAGTAATCTTGCATTTCAGAAGTAGATGTTGTTTGAGCCCCCCCCCCCCGGTGTGGCTGTGCATGATGTGAATGTTGACAAAGTGCCTACCTGTCTATTACCCACTATCTCGTCCATACTGGCTCCAAGAGAGAGTTGGTCGTTGCTGGAGGGGGCGGGATGCATTGTCCTCTTGACGGTGCTAGGCTCAAATAGTGGTTCCATCGTGTGGAACGGGCTACGGTCCAGCCCACCGCTTTGTGTACGTCTGGGTGCATGATTTCCCAATTAGACCGGAATGCTTCTGTTTTGCTTGTTGAAGAAGTGTGGGCCTGCTCCGTTGATGAAACGTGGCTCTCATCCATATGCCTCCCGGTCTTATTCCTTCGGCCATGCGCCGGATATGGGTTATGTGGGTGGAACTGTGAGTGGTGCAGCGTAAGCCACCTATGGCCCCCTTTGTAGGCGCAGGCATCCTGTGGCTGCCCCCGTGGAGGCCACAGTGACAGGCAAATTCGGACACGGATGCCGCCATACCAACTGTTATGTACGCAGCTGTGCAGCTTGTGTTTGTAAGTGTGTTGTTGTCTTTTTGTCTGTTTGATATCGTCAGGGATGTGAGAATAAACTACTGATGACCATGGGTCGGATAGAATTATCCGGAAGTCCACGGGGCAGTGATATTGGTTTGGCACGAGTCACATACTCCACGTCACAGTGTTGTTAAACGGAAATATGTGGCTTTTTATGGGGAGAACGCTTGCAAGGCGATAAGGCACCACGTCCTGGAACAATGCCGCCGAACTATTTGCTGGAACGGGTTAAACCCGGACCACCCAGCTGGCACCACGAGGAGGTTGTTCGGTTAGCCCATTGTTTAGTGCGGTTGTCGCTAAGTCCATGCTGTTCTCCAGCTATGATTTTGCATCTCTACCTATGATCGACTCGGCAATAATCGACTTCATGATTTTGGATAGCCGCGGCCGGAGAGCTATCGAGCAATTTTGGTTGGATCTGCAAGATTTCTTCCTTTGTGAATCGCGGTGACGATTCCTCACTTTCACATCATGGGAACACATGTCTCGTCGAGACATCACTGAAAGCATCTTAAGATTTCATCCGCCAAATTCAGTGCAGCTAACTTCAGCGCCTTTGGTCGGATATTGTTAGCACCAAAAGAGGTATGCTCGCGTAGAGACTTTTCAGAATATCTGTAGACGTAAACATGACTAGGTCCTGGTGGTAGTGCAAATTACATGAACAGCATAGGCTACGAAGCCGTGTTCTTGAAGTTTTGTAAAATTAATTATGGAGAGTGTTATGCGCTTCTCATGTAGTCTGGACAGGAACAAGTCGTTGCACCTCACAGAGTTGGTTAACGTATGTTGCAAAGAAAATTGGGTTTAAGGAGAACTTATGGGTTATATTCTGTTGATATTTTGGCTTATCATTGCGTACCAGGTTCACTGAGTTCGAAAGAAAGTGTACTTTTTTGATGTTCCGGCTCCCACTTACTCTTTGTATTTACGTCAGAGTGAACCTCTTCTGATCATACCTTTCCGTGTCCTGTTGCATATGAACTGCTTTTCACTTATCGAAGCACTGGCTACTAACTTGTTGAATCGATGAACAAAATTCCACCGGGTGACATCGCGGGATTGTTCAGCTAGAAAGGACGAGGCAGTTGCATTAAGGAATGTAGTTATAACTGTGTAATCAGTAATAAGCTGAGAGTCATCGGCGTTTTCTTTGGAATACTCTACATAACTGATCTAGTTATACATGTGTGTTGCATGATCGCCCTTTAGATCAAAAGCTCCTTGTTGGTGAACACAAGATTGAAAACACTTGGATTCTTCCCCATCCTGAATCTTATGGCGAGGCAGCTATGCGGATATATCACCAGAACTTTCTCCCTACCTGAAGTACGACTTGAATCATTCAAAACAATCGTACGACCGACTCTGGAGTATTGTACTATCCTTCACAGCCAATTGAGAAAGAAAGACAGAACGGTTCTAGAAAATTTCCAACGATCATTTACCAAACTGCTCATGGGACGCTGCTCAAACCTGACTTATTATGATCGCTGTCGAAAACTGCAGCTGGATCCACTTTGGCTGAGACGCTTAAAGAACAACCTCGTTCTCTTCTACAACATTCTAAACCAACGAATTTACGCAGACAGCACCGCACTTGAACTGCGGAAGACTGCAGTCTACCCCACACGTAATGGCGGCTACTTGATACGTACAAACCTTTCAAGTCATAAAATTCGATCGAATTTCTTCTTAGTGAGATACACTTATTTGTGGAACAAACTACCCCTACAGATACGCATGTGTACAAGCCATGTCACCTTTCGAAATCTCCTTCAGACCTTCCTCACTATACCAAATGCTCTGAAAATATTTGACTCACAGCAAACACTAGAAACACTGACAGAAGTTGGTATAAAAAACATTTGATAATAGCTTACAGCCAGCTTACCCACTACATGTCATTACATACCATACCAAATCTTGTGTCTTTGCAGCCTAATACTCCCTTCGTTTATTATCTACTCCTGACGATACAAGCATCCGTAACTTTTACATATGAGTTGCGCGGGTCTAGGACTCAAGGAAAAGTAATCATGATCCGAAATGCTATTAGTAAACTTTTATTTAATGTTATGAAACGTGTTCACTATACACATGATGGCTCCCACTTATGGGGCCGTGTACCGTCCGTCGGTAAATATACAAATTTATTTATTTATTATTTATTTATACACCTTACTTAGAGGTGGAAAAACTCCTCGGCTACTTTACCGCAATATATTAGAAAAGAAAAGGAAAGCATCTACAACAGGTGCACTCCAGCTGGTATCAGTAACGGATCGGCATCGTTCCGGAAAGCTACCAGCCGGCTACTATGCAGCAAAAAATTTTTATTGCACAAAATGTATATCATGCTAAAATGTGAGGGTGATGCTAAGTGGGATTTGGAAAGACAAAGATACTCCCAACATGAAAGCCTTGTCAACAAGTGTATCCAGCCAAACTTGTCTTTCGAATCATAACCAGGGAGCTGAGACGCTCCAACCGAGGCCAACGTCAAGTAAGGGCCTTTATTGCTCTCGACCAAATCATCACTTGGACACCCCACCTCTTCTTCCATCCACATCCCCGTCGCGCAATTCATGCACGTCGCGCTAGTCAGTGGGCTGGTATGCGCAACACATGGCGGCGTCACCGGAGCCTGGTGAGTGAAATCAGGATGCTGAGCGAAGTATTTCCTCATCTGGACCATAAACAACGCGTCGAACACGCTCGTTCCTCAAGCTGTGTTCTCACTAGATTGAGCCAAACGGCCAAGGCACCGTTGTCGAACGTAACTGCTTTGCTGGTCTAAAGGGCCAGATATCACAGCCACAAAGCAGATTTAAACGGACGGCTACATGGTACACTTTACTCTTCAAGGAGAGTGAGAGTGACGTCGTGGCGGCGTCATAGGTGGTGAAGTTTAGCAAATGCGCCTGGTACTTTTGCTATCCGGTTTCGTGATCTCGTCTCCGATTCCACGGGCGCTGATACAATTTATTAGGTAGCCAAATTTTCTAACTACTTCCAAATGATCTTCGCCATAGGTTAGCGCAAGAGACAGTACCAGCAAATTTTGGTGAAAAAGTTTCGCACTTCGAGCGTGCAAAGCAAAACGCGAAACAACTGAGAGCCAGTGCTAACGTGTCCAGTGCCGATTGGCATGTTTGTGAACTGTCTCATATTTAGGAAATACCGTTTGCATATTTCAAGTCAATAAGTCGATAATATGGGAGAAGCTCCACACTTTCTGAGTGGTGTCATGTGAACGCGATCTCCATGACTTCGTCAATGGCGAAGTTAAGAGGGATAATAAGAGTGGGTATCCTTGTCTCACACCACTGCAGCTATTGAAGGGCGGCGACAGCTTACCGTAAGCCCTTACACAACCTGAGCTAGGCGCGTATAATGCTCCGATAATATTTTCATATATCTCGGGTATACCTTTCCTGAGTGGAAAGTGCCAAAGTGCACATCGAACTACTAGCTCGAAGTCACTTTTGATGTAGAGGAACACAAGTACGGTGTGCTGCCAATATGTGTGAAGTTGCTCAAATGACTGATGCAAGATAAATATGGGATCGACGCAGCTCCAAACTCGACAAAACACGGCCTACTCCTAACCAATCGGACCAACACGAGCGCTATTCAATCTGTGAAGGATGACAGAAGCAAGCAGTTTGCAGGCGATGGGGATAAGACTGACTCCCATATGTTTGACGTATTCCGATCTTGAGCCTTCCTCGAAAATTGTGACCATAACGTAGTAGCTACAGCACGTCGAGATGGTTTCCTGCTGCCACAGTTATAGAAGCGACTGGTGTAAAAAATCCACAAGAGCATGGCCCCGAATTCAAAAAGAGCAGGAGGAATCTCAGTTGTTGTGAAGTTCTCTTAAATGGGCAACTTGATTGCAAACGTTTCGCCACCATTCGAGGTGGCAGCTTCAGTGCGGGATTGATAACAGTTAAGTAGCAGCAGTTGGTAGAAAGCAAACCCAATCAGAAATACCGTCAGAAACCACCGTTCCTTATATAGGCATACAGGGCTATTAATTTTTCCATCGTTATCATTGGTGAATCTTTGTGTTCAGCGTTGGGGCTCGAGCCAATTCCATTGGCTGCGGAAAGGTTGTTGCGAGGTGGTTGGGATTATCGCACTCGGATTGGTGCAACGGGTGTCGGTGAGCAGTCTGGGCTCGTATTCACCATACCGTTCATTGTCCGTGTGTTAGATTAGGTTCTTTCGGACAATTGTTGTTGACCCTCTAGTACTCTCGCTGTCTCAGTGGTTGGTTTCTTGAATCGATGTCGATATGCATGTTGATTGAGTTCATGGTTGAGAAGCAGGCTTCGAGAAACTCCCTCCCTTATTGTGCTTCTCCTACCGTCAAGATCGCTACCTTGTTCCAGTCGAAGCTGTGTCCCTCTTCATCCACGTGTGCTGAAACCAACGAGGTTGCGTAATGGTTCTTGCACGCTCTTTGGTGTTCCTGTATCCTGGTGAACAGTTTCCTTCCTGTTCGTCCTACATGGTGCTGTACACAGTTAACGCAGTTTATGCTATGTGTGACATTCCGTCGTTCTAGTTTCTCTCGCTTTCCGTTTGGTTTGGCAATGTTTTCCTCAGAGTGGCGGCTGGATTGTGGGCTACCATGATATGATGTTGTTTGAACAATCTGGCAGTCATTTCACACACGTTCTTTATGTACGGCCGAACTATACGTTTCGTCATGGCTGATGTAGATTCGGTTTTTGAGGGCCTGCGGTTTAAGCATTTTCGGAGGGAACTGCGTGCGTATCCGTTGCGTTCAAATGACTTGAATAACTGTTTTTCTTCTGCTCTTTTCGCATCAGGCTTTTGCGAGTGTCATTGTGTTGGCTTCCAGCCAGAAGGTATCGGAGAGCATAGATGGGCTTCAGACTGCAAAGTGACCTAATGTCCAGGTTGGCTATTGGAATTAACATATGAGGATTTACCTGCTTCTATTAACATCTGAGGAACATGCGATCAGTGAACTTCGATTGTATACATTGAACGCTTGCTCAAACCACAAGTCAGGGTATTTCAATACGCATTCAAAACAGTTGGCTTTGCCAGTTTGACTGGTGTCAATGCGCTCACAGGGTGGTCGTAGGCATACGTCAAAATGCATCCGCATATCAGCACATACATACGCATGGTCAGTGTCCACATTTGTGCTTCAAATTGAGCGACAGTTGTGGACGCAGCCGCTGCAGCGGAAACAGAGCGCAACCTGATTATTTTTGTTTCCAAGCTTGATCTAAGGCTAGTGGGCGTCATGTCACCTTCCAACAAGGATCTACTCCCACGACAAGCCCCTAATCTGAACTCCTCCAGAACATTTCTGATTCAACTTTTTTTCGAAACTACAAACCTACTTGCCCACTCGTAGGACAACAGCCATCAAGAAGAGGCTTCATAGCCTGAAATGGCAACGCTCTGAAGGCATTCGTCGCCACTCGTGATCAGTACTTTCACCCTCTACTGACATCCAGCCCAATATTATCAACTTTAACGTAGAATAAGGGTGCCATCTGAATCACGGCTTCTTAACCCTTTACTGCATGGAGTATCTAATGGTTGTCCAAATGAACTATGGTTTTGTATTATGCATGTTAGCAGCATTGAAATGAAGGGTAAATTATTAAGTTCGAATTCTTTTAGATCTGAGTTTTGATTGAGGTGTGTTGCCTGAAGGAAACATTATGCAGTAACGAGTGATTAGATCAATGTCCTAGAAGAAAGTGTGGCAAACTCAGCATACAGATCATATGGAAATATACGTATTGGGCACAAAGGCAAAAAGACACATCCTTGCGTGGAGAGAAATGTAAATGACATATATGGATTAAATTAGTTTAAAGCGAAAAAGGTGTTATGAACACTAAGCAAATGAAAATGAAATAAAATTCCTTAATCAACTCAAAAAATGATGACAAAGAATTCTGAATAATCTTAAGATGACAATTCACAAGTGGAATTCATAGAAACAGTTGCTAGATGCTGTCAAACGGTGGTATGCAGCACATTTGATGCATTGTCATTTTGGCGTACCTTCACACCCAGATGGTTTTCAGCGGCTTTTTTCTTCATGTAAACCGCCATGTGGTCAGTTCTGTGAGTTCTGATAAGTTTCTTAGCAATGGGTGCTATTAGCCCACGCTTGGGTTTCAGTCGAAGATGGTTCTCCATGTCCTACGAAGGCCTGCCTCGCTTCATTGGCATGTTGGCCCACGAAAGGTGGTCAGTACTTGCCAGTTTGTAGGTCTAATCTTAACAACTCTCCTGTATCATCTCTGCAGTACACCCGCTATGTCTGCACTACAGTTTTGTACAGAGGATGCCAAATTATTCTGCGGTACCACATCTTTGACCTGGCTGAAATTCGATAGAGAACTAAAAGCAAGTCCATGGTATTGTATGTCCTCACGACAGATGGACGATCCACCTGGGCATACGCACTCAGTTTAGTGTCCTAATGCGGAACTTAAGTTGCTGTACGAACAACAGAATATCCTCTTCCATGCCTCTTCAATGCAACATCAGAAGGAAGTTGACAGCCCATTAAACGCTTGGTCCAAACAGTGCCAACACATGCAATCTGATGCTTGTTCCACAGGTGAACCATGTGTGGTATACCTGTAAACCAATTGTCGAAGTATACATTGTGCCATGGTTCTCGAAGGATTGGTGCCAATAGTCTTAGGATGATGTTTTCAGTAGCATTCAAGTCAGGCTCACACGCCACATGATCAATACGATCTGTATAAAGCTCTATATTATGGATAATTCCATCCACCTTGGACAGGAAATATATTTTCTATCCCAACTTTTTGGGTTTCTTTGGGTTCTAAGTTTTTAAGTTGGATTTTCTTTAAAAGGTACCACCTACTGTGCAGTGCTCAGCCTCTCTTCGGATGGAGTGGTGTTGAATACCTCTTTTAGGACTTGAAAAAGAGGTTTACTTTTGTACAGATTGTCTGTATTAGAAACAGGCATTACAAAGTTGTCATTAGAATGCAAAGTGTTTTTGATTGCTTTGAGTCTATTGATGGTCCTAGCATTTGCAATCTTGGGATAGCGAAACGTTTATTCCAGTACAAGAGTGTGTTAGTTATGTGAACAAAACTCATGACCTAATGAATACTTAAAAATGGTTCCCTATCTATGGTTGTTGTACCGAGTAAAGTCAACAATCAGGCACTATGGTGATACTAGAGCAATCAGCCCACCATTTATTGCATCGCTGCGTGCAGGCAACAACCCTCTCAGACGTAAAATACTAACTAACCACACAATTTTGTTTTCGCTATTGCAAAAGAAATTTATAATTACTATTCAAATGTAAGTTAATTTACCTTGACAATTAACCCTATATTAGCGTGAAATAAGTACATAAACTGTTCTGTTCTCAGTTCGCTAATTTCCCATCAAATCTCTAGACGGTTTTGGCGTTCGAAGGACGATTTTGAGGTCTAACCGAACGACAGAAAATCGAAGTAAGTTGTACCTATCTGTTCTATCAGGGGAACTAAATCTTAATATAAACAATTATGAAAGTATGTTGGCGGACGATTTTCTGGTATGTTGCCCACAGGCAAGAGTTTGCAGTAACAGATTAGCTAAGAAGGAGCCATCCTCACTCTAAACGCTAACCAGGAGGACCAAGTGACTGTTTTTCTTACCTCTAACCTTTAAACTATCTGGTATGAGTGGGTCTGAAGGTGCAAAAACACCACCCAGCACAACTGAATGGATCACTGAGACAAGTAAACAATCGCACTACGGTAAGTTCCGGCCTCATTCGATGGAACGTGATTGCATATTGACATACGAAATACTAACTCCTGCAATTCCAATTTGTATTTCTCATTGATATCAGCTGCGGTTTTGATGACGTGAATACTGAAAGCACCAACCAAGAGGATGTCCTGTGTGCCTGTGTGAGAATAGAGTTCCTAGTGGGAGATAGGTGATTCTTTATCTCGGAAGTGAATTACGGAGGGCGTTGCACGATGCCCCCTAAAATAGGTCTCACCACTGCTTACGTGAAGCTGATACCAAAGCGAGGTCAACAAACTCGGCATCCGATTCACCGCTTGGATCAAAATACAGCTCACTACGGTATATATCTGAGCATGCCTCCATGGGCGTGCCTCGCAGAGTCGAGAATAAAATATTTATTTATTTATTGGTAGTACAGTTGTACACCGCCTCCTCTGTTCGGCCGATCATTGAGCAGCACGAACATTTCTGGTATTTCGAATTTTGTGTCCCTGATCACGTTACACAAGCATGTTTCAGTTAGCATAATGAGGTCTCACAACATCGGATCATGATGTAGCCGAAGCTCTGTCCGTTTGCTGGGCACGCGCTCTGCGTTAGTGTAAAACCAATGGAGTGCTGTTGGACGTTAAATTGTTGTTCAGTTTTAAGACAAACGCCTTTTGGTCGGCCACTAATCGTACTTTGCATGGGTAATTCGTATTGACTTTTGTTTAACGTTGAATGTCAACAGAAATTGTTCCAGATCGCGACACACACGTGCGTCTGTCCGTCCTGTCGGCTGTTAAGAGTGTTACTGTGTATAGCAAAGCTCAGGGCTGTGAAAACCAAAAATTTACTGAGCTTGCATTTCCTAATGTATTGCGCCTCACGTGTGGCGGTGCGCGTACTATCTTCTGCCTTATCTCACTTGGTAACCTAGAGCTATACTTCAACCAAGTATCCAATAGGATTACTGTCACTACTTTGGTGGGGAGTACCACTTTCAATATTCTTGGGCCATAGCCTTCGTAGTTTGGAGTTAAAGGAATCCTCGTCAGTGATATTGCGAGAACGTCGTTCAGTGAGAGTGCATCGCGAATGTAGCTTCACTATTTCGGTCATGTGCTGGCGCTTCGCAATTAGGAGAGTCCGATATTTAAGGAACACCAAGAACAAATCCGGTTTTCTTGGTTGTGTTCATAGAAGGGCCGCAATGATGTTCTTTTCCTTTTGCTTATCTTTTTAAGGAAATATCTAGTCGTATGCGTCCCCCGCTCGATGCGTTCTGAAGACGAACTGCTGGTGGGTAGGACGGCCTGCGCCTCCTTAGTTTACTTCAATGTTACCCAAAGTAATCGAGGTTCACCCTAGTGCATTAAATTTGGGTGACGCGCTACGCGTCTTAGAATGGTAGCCTCAACCCAAATACCAGTCGCATCGCACATGCAATTCCACGGGTTACGATCATCTACTGCGACATTTAATATCCCAGATATAGACACAGGATTGATATTGCCCAAGTTAGCAACTGACCTATGGTTTTGTTAAGCAAATGTTGGTATGATTATTGTGGATGGTAATTTGAATTGTTTAGTCGGCACTAAGCGATGTCGTGAACCTAGCGTCGCATCACTCTTGCTTGGTCCAGAAAAGGGACATAATTACGTCACTTCCGCCGTTTTTATTGTGGCGAGCAACGTATTTTGCTCGTCTCTGGACTTCCGGTGTTGTGACCAACCCGTCAGGTGTGAAAGGTTTGGACGGATCAATAACACACACTGGATGTGGCTTGTGCACTTAAATGGGAAGTAACTGTCGAAGTAGGTGGTGCAGATGCCATTGGGCGGTTAGCAAGACAAACGTTGCCCTTCGACTTAGGGACATATCTCTGAGGGGTTCGTGTAGAACATGATCGGTGAAGTTAGATTCTAATGGCACAGCCCTGAAGCTCGTCATCTGCTGGACTCTTTTAGTTAGATTTCACACATTTTCAAGTGCGTTATTATACAGTTGACCATTGAAATTGCTCTGCATGTTTAGCAAAACCAGAGCACATCCGTCAGATGGATTTGGTTTTTACCTTCTGGTTGACTTTCACCAGCGCATCGGCGGTGAAAGGCGAGGACGCAAGTCGCACAAGTGCTGCCTCCTCTGACCCCTCGCGCATTTGTTGGCTTACTACATTTGCGCTTAAGTGAAAGCATGTCCGTTGGGGACCACTGTTGCACTCGACCGCTGCACTTGTCTGTACAAGTGAGGTAGAGGTTGAATGAGCCTCGCTATTCTTTGTACTTGTAGGTTACCGTAATTGAAGGTATCATTGCGAGGACACACATACAGGGGAGTTCGTTAGTTTATCACTGGCAGTGCTGCAACAGTGAAAACTGATAAAATCAAAGTGGCGCACTTGGATAAAAGCAAAAAGCATGCTAACTCGACTTGGGTAACATGAGTCACTTTCCGAAAAAATTAAGTAAAAATATGCCCACTGAACACTTTAACTTAATCCGATTCTAATGTGTGCATGATGATGGCGTTAGGCGAGGAGGAGGACGCGGGACTCTGTTACAGAGGAGAGCACGTTTACTATGCGACTCCTCTGGATAGTGTTTCAAGTGTCAGAAGCGTAGATGGAGTACTTGATGTCAAGCGCGATTTTAAGCCGACCACTGTGAAGTCGGCAAGTAATCGTCTATTAAGTTAATTACAAATATTAGACAGCGAACCTGTTCTTGTCGGTTGATAAAATGCTCAGTGCTGAAGTGCCGGTTAAAGTGGTTACTACTCGAGTCGCTTTTCCTTTGTGGGCCCGTCGTGGCCCGCAGCTTTACGACACAAAAGTATGATTTGCTAGGGTCATTGATAAGCCCCTGTGATTTCGCGCTTTCTCGATGGACTGGGATTTAGTGTTAAACACCTTCTAGCGGACCTCTGATGTAAATTCGTTACTACACTTGCGCAACATCTGTTGTGTTTTTTCCACAATGCGGTTGGACTGAGGCACAATTTTCAATATGTTGCGGCCACATCCTTATCAGTTTTATGCTAATTAAAGCTTTGAGGTAGGTTTGGTTAGTAGATTGTGGAGTGGGAGCACTTCACGTAACTAACGCCAATTCACCCATTCATGGGATTGGGGTTCGACTGCATCCGAGGCCCGAAGCTCTGGGACATCATGAATGAATATCGAGGTTTTTTCTTCAGCTGGTGGTGGTCATCCGGACTCTGCCTTTTCGCTGGCTTTCGCTCCAAGGGACGTCCAGGAAAATACTAACTACGCATGATGTAGACCGAAGACGAATGACTGACAGGAGAACCACCGTAACCTCGTCCGTTGATTGTGGCGTCACAGGTAAGAGCCGTGGTTTAATGTGGTGGGACAAGTTCGGGTGCCGTACGATGCGCGCCATGCCGTTCAGCTCAAAATGGACGCCGATTATGCGGCATACGAAGTCCCACTGTTTCCTATCGTCCAGCAGCTTACCTTGCATAGAGTTTGCAGTAGATTTAGGGAGGTGGGAATATACAATTTTCAGTGACCTATGGGCTTGTACACAGCTGGCCGAATTGCGAGTGGCTGCAGTCTGAGTTGTTGATTTGCGAATTGCGCACGTGTTATAGTTTTCTCGTCTTGTGTTGCTGCGTCTAGTTTAACCTTTACTGTTACTCCTTGTGCGCAAGCAGATAAAACGGTGATGTACGTGATCACGCCTTCTGCAGTAAAGGATTGGTTTCGCTTTGTCTGTGTAAAATGAGCCACAGAGTTGCTCTCAAGCATTAGCTCTTGAGGATGGCTTGCCGAACAACCTGCTTGTGGTACCACCTAGATATTCGGGATTATGCTGTTCCTGCAAATGTTTCGGCGGCAGTTTTCTAGGACGTGGTTGATTCCGACTGGCAGGCAATCCCTGTAAAAGGTCACAAATGTCTGTTTACCTCCCCTGTAGCGTGACGGGTGTGACTCGGCAATATATAAAGTCACTGCCACTTGCTTCACTCTGGTGAAGCATTTCAAATCCATCAGCAGATGCTGAAACTGTGGGAAGAACTGCGCCCCTCTTTGGTAAACGTTCAAACGAAAGTTGCATGAACTGTGTACTCGGTCATCGGCTCCCAATGGGAGCGATTTCCTGAGTTCGGGTTGACCACTAAACCAATGGCTCGGGGTGGTGCCCCATAAGACAACTCGCTACCTCAAATTGGACAACCGAACAGTATCTCGCCCGCCGACAAAACCACGGATTCCGCAACGAATACTACTATGCCCCTCATTTCCGCTCCTGCGATCCTCAATAGCGATGCACCTTCATCACCCTCTAATCTTAGTTTCGTCAATATTTTATTTTAATCTAATCCTAATAACAGTATCGTCCATGCCCACAGAGTTCAAACAGTGGCTCTCCTTCGGCCACATTCTCCGTTTCGGCTAGCAGCCTTCAACGTCAGAAAACTTATGCGGATCGGAAACCAAGCCGGTCTAGGGCGCATCTTAGAGTACTTAGCTATTATTCTGCTGTCTTTTTGAGACTAGGTTACAGGACCCCAACGCTGTAGTAATGTTGACGTCTCACGCTGATTTCAGAACTAAATATTTTATGTACTTGTCCGGGAATACAGAGGCTGCGGCAGCTGGATTTTTTGGCATTGGCATTGCAGTGATTGACTAAGCTGAGATGTTGCTGTTGGATTGGTTTCAGATTAACAGCCGATTGTGTGCGGCTCAACTTCAAGACTCATGCAGGATTAATGGACGTCGTAAAGGGAGGAGCACTTTGTTTGTGGTTTCGTCATACTTTCCAAACGATTGCAGTTGTGCAGCAGTTAAGGCAAACTTTTATCGCAGGCTGCACCAGCTTTTGAGTAAAGACAAAACCTCCGATTTCATCGTCCTTGCCGGATACTTCATTGGATGGGCCGGTCGTCTGTTGCTATGCGAACATCATCTTGGTGGCCCTTAATGTTCTTGATCATATTCGCTCTGATAACGCTGCTAGACTTCTCACTTTATCTGAGGATAACCGGCTCTTCCTTGCGAGCACGAACTTCAGTTCTTCGCGAAGACGCACCACAAATTGGTGTCCTCTTTGGCCAAAAGAAGCAAGGACACAAATTGGTCATATAGCATTCAGATTCAGATGGCTGTGTAGTGTACGGGACTGCAAAAAGATTTTGGTCTACCCACTTTGACTCTGGTCACCTTCAGGCCTGTGTGGATCTCTTCATGCACTTTGGTGATTCCTCAAAACTTAAGCACCATACATTAGATCCCAACAGGCTAGCTAATCCCTCCATTCAATTAATTTATCGATCCTACTTACCAGATGCACTTGCTAGTGATCTAGCTACAGATGTCGAAAAACACTGGAATAGCTTGCTGAAGGCGCTGCTTTTTTCCGGGTTATCATACTGTGGAATCGTTGGGTGTCCTCCGAGAGACTGGATCTCTGCACTCTCGTTGGAATTGTTTGAGAGTCGCAGAGCTATCCCAGCTGATTCAAGCTGTGAGTAAATCCACTCAATCTAAACCAACAACGCAAGCAAAATCTACGTAACGACCACAAAATTTAGTAGCCTCAGCGCTCTTCGGAGATGGAGACAACAGCTCTCTCTAGATATCTTCGCAAGCCTTTCCGAAACATTCGGACCACTGGTCACAGTAGACCTGGTGTAAGTGAAGCCATTTGCGAGGCTGATGGGTCACTAGTGGTATAATACAAGGATACCCAGTGTCACCGTTTCGCTCCAGATTTGCGATTGAGGCTGTCTTATTAAACACTCTAGAATGTTTCCAGGGTTCTGGCATAAAGCTTATTTCAGACAACCGCGTGGTTGACTTGGACTGCGCCACTGATATTGCATTTGTTCGGTGACGATCCAGAGATCATGCAAATCGTTCCAAATCATTTGGTGATTTAGGCTGCTAACTATGGCATGACCTTCGCCCCATCGAAGTGCGAAGTTCTACTCCAGGATTGACATCCACTAGCCACCGCGCTGACCTTTCAGGGCGTACAGCTTGAGCAAGTAGGTGGCTTCATCTACCTTGGAAGCTGCATCTCTTCTGACGGCACTAGTGGTAAAGAGATTTCGCTCAATAATGTCGGAGTCCGACCAGCTTTCGCTGATCTGAGGCATCTATGACGTCGACGTGAATTTTCGTTCTCGGTAAGGAGCAGTGTCTCCAATTTCTGTATTAGTTAGTATGGATGGCGAGTTGTGTCATGTGCGGTAGGTGTTGTGCGGTGTTGGCGCTGTGTTACGGACACTTAACTCGGAGTGCAAGCGTTAGCAGTCGTTTGGAGAGTCGGAGTTGGATCTGTATGTGCCTTGTGGATTCGTTGGTGAAGGCCCCGGCAGAAGTGTTATGGTGCGAGCGCATCGGGGTTGATTGAGATAGAATTTTTGGTGTGTGATTTGCGGGAGGAGTTACGTGTGGCTTGTGCACCAGGTGTGTGCATTGGAAGGCGCGTTAAGCGAGCTGTGTGCGTTTCGGTCGGAGGCGATGAATGTCGAGAAGTCGTGTGCTTTGAATGCGGCGACTGATCGTATGAGCGAATTGAATGCAGAGTTGGGTATTGGTTGACACCTTATGTGTGAGAACTGAGTTCGGAAAAGGAGCAATTGCCTACAGAACATACTGACGCCCCAACTGAGTTAGCGGAATTCCGTTTCTTTTATCAATGCTTTGTCACTGGTTTCTTCCGTCGTGAATTGCGGTTTACCTTTGGATTTTACTGGTAATTATGCCGGAAATCGTTTGGAGCCCATATTTTTGCACAGCCGTGACTGGTCTTTGGCTCGATGCATTTGTTTTTTCGCTTCCTCCCGTCGGTCCGTCGAACATTGAGCTTGTTACATCCGCCGTTTGATGATTTTGCGGATGTCACCCGTCTTTCTAATATTTGTTCTGTTCTGTTTGGCGCTGCTTCTAGTTTAAAAATCTTAGCGGGAGAAGAACAGTCGCAATGAGAAATTCCTGAAAGGAATTTGGTGGGGAGTGTAACGGACAAATGATAGTCTGTTGGACTCCATCGAAGCATGCCACAAGTCCCTACCTATTCCCTGACACTTATAAGCTGACATTTTGCGCCGTTACTGATTGGGACTATCTATCGTGTTGCTAAAAATCCCTTTTAACTGAATTGCTTAGTCGGTTGTGTAACCGGTTGGGCTTCATTTGATTGTTGCCGGCATTTGTTCCTGTTTGGACGTTTAGTTTTAATTTGAGAACAGAACTATTTTACATTTTGTGGTGGGCATTGTCAAGCTCAGTTTATAATTTATTGCCCTATCCCTTTGTAAAAATGGTACCTTAGAGCATTTCTGGCGTTGAACTTTGAATTGATCCGGGTCTTACGCTTTGCTTGAATGCACCGCCGATTTATCGGTAACAAGATCGTACGGTTGTAGCACCTGATTCACCGTCTTGAATCTTCTGGCATCGATCTTTATTTCTTCGGGCGTCAGAACGCGCCCAAGAAGAATGACTGTCAGTTTCTTTAGTGTACTTTTCTCACGGCTGCAGTTTAAAGTCTCTTTTTCACACAGCGGTGCAAAAAGTGATGCCGATTTGGCGTTGCACTTCTGTCCGTATGAGCCGTGAATCAACACATCTACTGCTACACACTTTAAATTATCCAGATCGCCAACAGATCCCAATAAGCGCTTCTGAAAAATTTCACTCGAAACCTTTAAACCAAATGGTAAACGTAGCCATCGAAAGCCGAATGGGCGTGGCTAAGGTCGTTTAAAAACTGGATTCTTCGTCTAGTACCACCTACCAGGACGCCGATGTGTGATCTAGTTTTGTGAAGGATCTTGCCTTAGCTAAACGCAGCAAAACCTCTTTTGATATTAGAAGCTTGTAGTGCTCTCTACTTAAAGCTTTATTCAACGGCTAAGGCTTAATGCACAGGAACAAATCATCGTTCTATTTGTTAACAATCGCGACTTGGCTAACCCATTCAGTCGGCTCGTCGAATTTAGCGATTGTGCCCAAATTGCAAGTTACTTTATTAGGTGGCAAATTTGTCACGCACAGCGGAAGGATACCAGTCGGCAGCGAAGATGGTTATGTTGATGGATATAGTGACAATTCTTTATGCTTTACAAATATCGTTTTGTTAATTTTACAATAAAAAGTATTCCTGTTTTCAGCTAGGGCCAATGCGTGTCGAAAATCATGCCCACATTTGCTATATTATGCTCTAACAATGAACAATGAATTTTATATGGATTAAGAAGCGTTGCTTTACTAGTCCCGTTGGACAGTTGGTAGGGATATCTAACTACTAATGATGATAATGATAATATTAACACAGTTAGTATTTTAAATGTGTAACTATGGGCTTATCATTTGCCCCGCTGTAGTCCTGCAATCCACTTAGGTTCACAGCACTCACAGTTAACATCAAATAAATCCATGGTACACTCCAGGTGTAGGATAGAGAGGTAGAGCTAAGTGACAAAGTGTAAGTGGATGAGTGTGTCATCCAAACGTCTTTTACATGCTGTCAGTGTCCATGCAGAGACAAGCGATTTTGGGAGATCATTCCACGGGGGACAGACACGGATAGAAAAGAAATTTCTGTGACCCTCCAAACGGCTGTTTGGTTCTGCGAGTTTCACTGGGTAACCCTCAGGGTTGTATTGGTGCTGAGTTGCAGTAAGGAGTGGCACACCTGATGTGGGTTTTACAGAATCAAGTATGTCATAATCAGGTCGCCTCGTCGTCTGCGACAGCTTCTACGGAATACCCGCAATCGTTGCAGCCTCTCCTGGTATGAAACGTTGTGCAATACAGTTACCTTTCTTGGATGCTCGACCTCGGACCTGCTCCAGTGCATTACGCTCCTGTTTCGGCCATGGATGCCAAGCTTGAATTGCGTATTTGACATTGGGGCGAACGTGCGCACTGGCCATTTGTCAAAATATGTAGCTGCTTATTTGTTCAAATGCCCGTCGCAACAGTCTTACGTGTTGGTTACCAGTCTTCGAGGAATTTTCGGATTGCCTGGATCAACCCAAGTCATCCTGAAGCAGGACACCCAAATTACGTTTGACAGTTGACCGTTGCGATACATTCGTTTCCAGCCGGTATGAGTAGATGCTCTGATTTCGGATGTAGAGTAGCTTGCATTTACTCACTTTAAAATGCAGTAACTTTTGGGCTGATCATTGATAAACCATCTTTAGGGCACTCTGAAGCAGATGCCGGTCGGCGTTGACCTAGATCCTGAGCCAAATCTTGATATCGTCAGCAAACATTAAGAAGTTTGAAGAGACTCATTGTGCAAGGTCATTAACATAAACCAAAAACAAACGTGGATCTAATACTGAGCCTTGCAGCACAACACACGGGTTGTATGGGGTCCGACAAATAGCTCCAAACTCTGACAACTAATTACCGTTGAAGTAGAAAATTGGCAATACAGCTTAAAAGAGGGTCGCTGCTCCCGTGTTGCTGGAGCTTGGAGAGTACTATCCGATGGTCTAAACGATCGATGGTCTTGGAAAAATCCAGGTAGATAACATTAACGCCTTCTCCAGCGTCAGCTAACTCTGTTCAACTACTACTTACAATTAGTAAATTCGTTGTACAAGACCGCTGCCGACGGAAACAGTGCTGCTTAGGCGTAATGAAGTTATTTTTTCCAGCTAATACTCCAGTGCATCGGCAACTATGGCTTCCATGACCTTGGAGAGTATAGGATGAAAGGATACAGGGCGGTAGTTTGAGGTCTCAGTTCTGCTTCCACCTTTGTGAATCAAAGTTGTCAGTCCAAGCTTCCACATATCGGAAACTTGATGCTAGTCTAAGCATCGCTGAAAAAATCGAGCTAAAGGTCTTGACACTTTGCTTGCTGCTGCTCCCAGTGCCTCTGGACGAATGGTATCGACAACCGGTGAGCAGTGTTTGCGCAGAGACGTCAACTTTTGCAATAGAGCCTCCGCAGCACAAGTGCTGTGGGTTAGTCTTGGTGGAGAGACGATAAACTTTGAAAGACCGCTTGGTGGCAAGACCCACTGAAACATGGGGCATATTGCATCCGTAGCACGTTTGCTGCTTCCACGGCCTTTCTTGTTTCGGCACCGGCCGTCCTGAGTGGAAGAAATCTTTGCCTCACCTTTCATAGGCTATTGACGTGTTTATACAATATCCTGTGGTTGGCAGTGAAAATTTTTGCGATGTTCTGATGATATGCGGCTTTGTCTTCTCTTGGCATTTGAGTGTAGTGGTTACGTTGGATTACGTATTTGTCCAAATTTTCTGGTGCTGGAGCTTCCACGTACACTCGCTATGCTGCGTTGCGTACGGTCATCCATTTTCGAGTTCTGCTCCTAACGAAAGAAACTGAGTTGCACTTATTGCAAACTTTTATCTCTTAAGCCTCTGCAATCAACTTATGGAAATTGTTGACGAACACGAGCCAGGCGACTTCCGGGGGTTCTTCGGCAAGTACCGACCAAGTTGTGGCGCTGACGAGCTGAGTTAATCGATCATAGCTTGTGATGTTTCGCACAAACTCATCGTTCTTTCCGATACTCCGCATAGCGGACGCAGTTGAAACCGAGCACTGCGTGATCACTGCGACCCAACAGGCAGTCTAAAACCAACACATCAATCATATGCTCCTCGTTGGTAAACACAAGATCCAGCACACATGGCCGGTTACCTGTTATGAACCGAGTGGGCAAAGTGATGTGATTGTAAATAGATCGGCTTTGAATTGCTCTCCGATCGTGGCGGGCGTTTCTAAACAAGGTATGTTGGAATCACCCATGATAAGAATGTGAGTGTACTTTTGTTGTAAATTGCATCATAAAGCAACCGCTAGGTGGTAGTCGTTTTTGGGTGTAGAGATAGGGGGACGATATACCAAGACAATAAGGCAAGTGTCCCTGCCTTTTAACTGCAACCGGCACTAAAGAGAGTCGGGGAACTGCGAGTCTGAATCCTCCACGGTATATGTTGGAACTTATCAATTGCACTTTCGGGTAAACACCTGTTGTGAATTGCGAGATAGTGAATGTATAATTTTTTTTACCTCAACTTATGAGCAGCCTAAGGAGAAATTCCTATAATCTTGGGAATGGCTTCATATGGAATAAGCTGCCAAAAAAACAGTAGATGTATTAAACATTTTTTCATGTTCAAGAAAATGCTAAACATTTATTTGTCAACTGACAGAGTTGAATGCGTTTATTAGAATGAATCAAGGGAAGCAAAATTTGAGTAAAGAATTCTTTTCGGTAATTCTCATCGGACTCAAACATTACATGATGAGGAAAAATGCTAAACGTGCCGGATTGGGCTGCGTACTGAACACAATGTTTAATTTCACGGGTACAAATCAATAAATCACGGGGTCATTGTAGGTGGCAAGTATGTACAGGGGAAATCACATCCGAAGCTGTGGGCCACGGTAGAAGTAAAGGACGTACAAACTGTTTTTGTACGCATAATTCTGGCTTGAGATGGCGGATGTAGATAGCTTCCGCGATAGACAGAAGATGCATCCGGAATCCGCGCGTGAAACGTTCAGGAACAGTATAGATGACTCTAAAATCATTTTCCGTTCCTGCGTGACTGCACTCTAGAAGGTGAGATAAGATGGAACTGTTACTCGACCTCGCTTCGCCTTTGTAAAACCATTTTGGGATGTGTTCGCGAATCCTATGAGATAGGTGTCTCGTGGTACGACCCACATATCGTGCCCCACAGGAGCATGAGCAAAGATAAACAAGCATTGATCGGGTCACCAGAGGCAGCCTATCTTTCAAAGGTTTTGCGAATAAAGGCTTGTTGTAAAACACTATGCGTAGGCGAGCCGCGAAATAGGTCTTTTCAACAGTGTCTCTCAGGCGTTTGGACAGGGCATCAGCCGCACTGTCGCCTTTGAAAGGAATGTGCACAATTAGTTCTTTTTTGGGTACGTTCATCTTCGGTGGTTTGATCTTGCGTTCTTTCAAATGTTTGAGGATGAATTTATCTGGATACCCATTCGCTCTTAGCGCATCGCTGATTCTCTGCAATTCCTTGGTGATTGTGTCCGGGGTGCAAATTCTATGTGCTCGGAACAAAAGAGTGCGGACTAGGTTTCGTTTGTACTGTGTACTGAATGCGTTTTAAGAATTCAACATGACAATGAAAAGCTGTATGAAGAAAGGCCGGATCATGTAGGATAGCACAGAACATCGACTGGAATTATGTTCCACAAGTGCACCAGCGTAATCTTGATCATCTGGGTTGTGCTGTTACAACCGTCACACATGCTATTCTTTAACGCAATCTCTTACACAGTTTCACTTTATTCACCTTTAACTGTCTTCTGATCTAAAATCGAGAGTACAATTGTTTACTGGTATGGGGACAGGAACTATCTTTGTAATCCACCCACAAATTGTCTAATGCGTAATATGTGTTCTGTGATTATCTTTGCTATAGTTGTTCTTCAATGATAATCATTTCGCTTCTGTTCCGGAAGTAACAGTTCATCAACACATGCCGGATTGCAGTACTTGGCGATATCGGATTCCCTTTTGTACGAATACCTACTACTAATCATGACTCAGAAAATTCGTTTTAGTATATTTTTGCCTATGGACAATTTGTGCAAGTTGTCCTCAGCTGCCATGCCTCACAATTTGATCGTGTGATCCGTTTTGTGCTGTTGGAAACAGGTTCTGCTTATATTTGTCAGTAACGTTATTATACTTGTTGTGCTCAACTTGTCTTATATTTTATTCTTCCTTATTTCATTGTTGGCCATGACTGGGCTGATCTCACATAGTGATTGATTGAAGCTTCTGAACTATAAAAGACTAGACCTATGCGAGGCACATTGCCACCGACTGACTGACGTATAAAAAAGTGCCATAACTGAATCACCCGCATGACGCACCGGGCTTAAGCTTCATGGTCTTTAATGAATGCATAAAAGCAGTCCGAAAATGAAACAAAACTTATGTTAAACAAGTGATGGTTTATAGGCTATTTCGCCACAACGGCGCACCGCCATGGAGCCCATGAAAGTGCGGGGGGAATTTGTCGAAGGAATACCCTGTACGGAAGCCGGTCCCCTGGGGACGGTTCCACGAATGGCCGTATTACTTTGCCTAAACATTTGTTTAAATCCCTGTTCCTTATTGTTTCCCGCTTTAACATTTTTCGAATACACGAAAGTTGCCAATTTAAAATCCGGATTGGATCCATTGTATAAAGAGTAAATAAATACTTGTTTTGATGTACTCATGAGAAGGGGATTTTGTTATCATTAATTGGGATTCTTCGCAGCCACCTTCCAAATCAGATAGTCGTCCATATGTCCGGAAAAGCACTAGGCTGCAGTTTCAGACTCGCTCTATCGCAGTTAGCCTGTAAATCATGACGGTCCGAAGCTGTTCCCTGTGGCCCAGTGGCATACGCTGCTGACTGGCGGTCCAAACCGCTGGGGGACATGGGTTCGAATCATGGTGGATTCGATGGATGGGCACTACTGACGATGCCCAATAGGCAGAAACTGCAGTCTAATGCTTTTCCAAGCATGTGGACGACTATCTGGTTTGGAAACTGGCTGCGAAGAAGAGCAATTAAAAATACTTATTTGTGCGGTCCTGTTCTTTTTGTGGCACAATAGACGGCTGTTAACTCTCCGGAACAATGTCCATCCGTTACTGGTAACTCAGAAGGCGTGCCTCTGTGTCATGTTTAATTTTTAGATAAAGAAAGAAAGAAAGAATTTTATATTCTAGGTATTGAACGAGACACGCCAATAGGCATGATCAAATATGTACAAGCAAATCTGCGACGATCAAAATGTGATCAACTTTGGTGTTGACATTGGAAATTGTAAGAAGTGATATAAGGTTGTGATAACTGTTCGACTTCACAGTTGGTTCAGTGTTGAAGCAGATTGTTAATGGAAATGTAAAAATGTTGTTTATCACGTTATGTGATGCTGGAATTTGTTTCAAGGAAATGTTCTGGTCTGAAGCAGATCTCTTGCGCTGTTACTCGCAGTCAACTGCTATCCACTTGCTATCTTTATGCTTATGATACGTTCGCCTGTGGCCGCGTTGGGTTTTAATCCTGTTCATTTAAACGGTGTGTTCTTTGCGAGGGTAATTATCGGGGTTGCTATATATGGACCATACAGTCGTTGAAGAATTGATCCAGTCCAGTGGAAGTATCTGTGGGAAACTTGGAAAGTGACACAACGGACAAGCCAAGAAGAAATGTAATGAAAGCACCACAAACGCCATCGCGTAGGCTGCGCCACGCAGAATCCAGCCAGTCCTTCTTTCGGAAACCACGCGTCCTACGTGGTGCTTCATTTCACCCACAAGATGAACCATTGTGCCAACTGTGACTGGCCGTTGTGGGTCGTAGTGGAAGTCTCAGACGTCAGTTTTGTCTCATCTCTCGCTTCTGGGGAGGTTGGGGTGCGCGTGGTCTTGTGATCGTGTGAGTCCTTTGAACCGATGTTGCATGCGCGTCTGGCTCTCGCATGTTAGACCCCCGGTCGTGTGCGCATTGTTGTCTGTTTTCCAGGTCTCAGCGCGTTACCCGAATATGTGCGAAAATGGGAACCGAGCTAAGTTTCCGCTTAACTTTCGGCTAAGCTAACGCGACCAGGTCAGCGCAAAGCCATTACAAGATGATTGCTTGACTTCCTCTCTTAGTACACACTTGTTGGTATAGCTAGGTCGTTGGCATAGCTGTGTAGAAGGAAGAACGAAAATAAAGACAAAAAGTGTAGGGATCTTGCCAACGTAACATTTGCTCTCTGTTACTGCTTTCTGGATCAGCTAAATCCTGGTCCCTCTTCTTACGCTTGGTTATTTTTTATATGACATCACAGTAGGTGGATCATATTTTGTACAGTCACTTATCTACAGGTTCTATTATCTATCTATCTATCTATCTATCTATCTATCTATCTATCTATCTGTCTATTACCTATAATGAAATATCTGCTCCGAATAGCAAGCACGTATATGGGTGGTAACTTGTTCCAGATTCATGCATATCTGGCAAGGAAAAAGATAGCTGATCTTGTGGTCTTCGACCTCCATTCCACTACAGAATTTTCCTTATTTCATGTGCTGTTGAAGGTGCTTGCATCATTGCCTCATTAAGGTTGGTAGTGTGTATTTTCTAGTGCAGGACGTTAAATAATATTATAAGGTTATGCTTCATACACCTCAACCAGAGTGGATCAAGCTTAACTTTCTCACATCGTTCGAAATATTATAATTTCGATGATACAAGCACATCCTGTTTTCATTCTTTACCCGCAGGAACTCTTAAGCTTTGCCATTTTACCCCTGATAAATCCATTGAGCCATTGATTTAGGCTTTGTGGAAAAACGTGCTTCGATCCCAGAGACAGGGGAGTTTGAAGACTTCTTAGATATGTGCACTGACGCACGCTCGTCCGCGATTACTCTGTGCACATTTGCCTCCAACGCTCTGCTCTGATGTCCTCGAGTAAGCATCAAGACAATCAGTTTGGATGGGTTTATATTTTCTTCTATTGGTTAGGTAGATGGTCTCTTAAATTACAATCACGACTCCTGGTCGTTGCACCACCACCAGCTAAACCTCCATGCGCCTTTTTACCTTCTACCTGTTCAGTAGTTTAATTGCTCGCCGATTTGGGTAATTCGATCGCAAACGTTTCGTCACCAGCCGAAATGGTATCATCAGTGCAGGAGGGGTAGCGGCTTGGTAGTGGATACTAACAGAAGGCAAATCCGGGGATGAATGTTATCAGGCGTTTTTTGTACGGACTTCTCCTTTTGGTAACTTTATGTTATTTTAGTAGCTTGGTCATAGAACTATGTGTTCGGGCAAAGTATGGTACTGCGATATGGTTTGGATTCACTCAATGTGACTGGTGTTGTAGGTGTATGTGGCCAATGGCAAGCGCCTGCTACGATGACTAAGCAATCAGAATAAAGTCATAAACAGCGGGAGTCAATATAAAGAGCAAATTGGCACCTGGCAACATCCATTCCGGATTTGCTTTTGCTAGTATCTGCTAACAAACCACTACTCCCTCCGCATTGATAATGCCACCCTGACTAGTAATGGAACATCTGGGATCGAATTACGCAGTTCCGCGAGCGACTGAATTGCTGAACAGCGAACCCGAACTGCCAGTATTCGGAATTAGAGTAGAATCTTCCAAGTTAACCACTTCTGTATCCTGACCACTGATTAAACGTGACCGTTTTTTCAGTGCTTATACGGAAACCAAATGGAACCAGGCCACCGCAGCTATTTTTAATTGAGCACTTAGGTCATAGCGTTCATTAATAGTACACCCTCTATAAGTAGACACTGTGAATATTTACTGGGCAGTAGATGCCGAACGAACATCTGTACAAAAATTAATGTGAATGTAGTTGAATTTTGTTATGTGCGAATTTCTCCTGACCCCCAGTGAATGCGCTGTACGACTTCGCAGGCGCTTGACCATGCAGCTTGTTCACTGACTCTGTATGTGCGTGTGTGTATTTTTGTCCTGTCGCTCATGGTTCACGGACGTCAGTGTTTACCTCGTACAGTGGGCTTCCACAGATCAGCGTCCACAGGCCAACCTTGACAGAGGTTGTGTGAAATCTTTCTCCACACAAGCACGCATCACGCATGACTTTTGGGATATATACCCACTTGTGCGCATCGCCTTCGTCTGGAACGCCCTGCCTAAAACCCTTGTCTCAGCACATAACACAGAATTCTTCAAACAACGCCTAGATGATTGGCTCTTGCCTCGATGGCCTTTCATGTTGAAAGACTTGGACCATTCGTTAAGCTAGCTGGCAGGATCACTACTTTCTTACACCAGCTCGCGGCACTCCTCTTATTTAGGTCTTATTTAACTTTCTCGCACTCTCTCCTTCTCTGACATCTTTATGTCTCCCTACTGCCACGTCTATGCCGTCAGTTTCAAAGCGATAACACCGCCACTATCGGCCGTTTACCTGCACACTAGTCACTTTCTTTCAGATAGCCACGTCCCCACAATCAAGACGCTGGATACCTGTGCCCCACACCACTACTGATTTGCAATCTACAACACTTGGGACCTACCGAGAACAACAGGACCCTGCCGTAAGACCTCGAGGCAAAAGCACAGAAAAGCACAGCTTACTCCTTCTGCGGAAACCCATGAAACCAACAGCGTCACTTGCTTTACAGCGTATCCATAGCTACCATTTTGAGCTTCGTTTACGAAGTTTTTCTATTGGACGAGGTCTCAAGAAACACCTCGAGGAACACAAGCGAAATCCCACTGGATTCATGGCGAAACCGGTTGGCTATAATAATCCGTTATATAATTGGCACACATATAGAACAACAAGGCCTTGCACAACATCGTAGACTTCGCAATTGCACCGAATACAATGCAGAATGCCTGAGGTGCTTACCTGCTTACTCGTTTAACTGGGCGGTCTTGGAGCACCCGACCCTGCTTACCAACACCGAAGCTCTCAGGTCGAAAGTCAGTTCTCTCAAAGCCCTAGCTAATCGCCTAAATTAGTATTTCCCTGCCCGATTTGCAAAGAGTACTAGAAACGCATGGGAGTTATACGCTGGAAATTGGATGAAACTGGAGCTCTGCCTACAACACAGACCATACCAAGGTCTGATTCATGTGGTTCCACAACCGCGGGGCAAGGTAAAATTGGACATCAGTTGTGCAGGCGGGTTGTTACGGAAAGCAACCTTACAGTCCGTGATCAAGCCGAGAGCAGTGGCGTAAGTATGGATCGATCTACAAGTGGAGATCGAAATCGAGTAGAGACCAACACCTGAATGTACCTGGGATCAGCGGCAATTTGGACCGTGCACTTGAACCGTTTGAGTTGTTTTACTTATGATTAATTAGCATCTCCAATATCGCTGTGTTAGTAGTAGCGTACAACCTATTTATTGCGCTATGTCCTCATACAATACGAATCTGAACCCCTCGGTCCGGCTGGTCCTCGCGTTCGCGCTTTCCTGCAGGTGAAACTGGTTCGGTGGCGATACAGCGGATTCAGGCAGGTTATCCGTACATGCAGTGGCAACGACAACATATTTCTGACGACGGTCAGCTGCGCGTGATTAGCAGTTTAGCCGTACATTTAGCAGCAATCATAACACGGGTCTCCCCATCGCCAACGTAGTCGTTATCATCGCCTTCTGAAAACTACCTAGTAACCTACTTCACTCAGTGCCCAAATGTTGTTTTGGACGCGTCCGACACAAGCTCACCTGACCGCGATTCTAGGACGAGAACCATCAGCCCCACGCCTACTTGGATCGCAGCAAATTCGCTCCCACACGAAGAATCTACAACTCCTGCCATGGACGAATCAGATATCATCGTATCTAAACGATCCAAAATGTATCAAAATCTGCTCAGTGAAGCTAGACGCCCAGTTCAGCTATGTGAAGATTTAATCCAGGCTGGGTAGCTGTGCTTCCAAATATGTTCTACTACTCTCGAAGCGCGCTTCGACAAAAGTTTTCAGACGTGATTTCTCTGTACTTTGATGCCATCCAAATCAAGCAACCGCTTCAAAAACGTTTAGAACATTAAACGACGACTTGTACTCCAGTTCAGTCCCATCTAACCTCGTTATCATCATTGACTTAGCGACGCAATGGCAACGGTGCTCGATGGTAGGTGAGGAACCGCATGTCTTCAAGAGAAAGAACGCATCCCTGGCTTCGTGGAATATCTGACAGGGAGTTCTCACAGTTGACAGCACGTGAATATAGATCCCAAAGCGTGACCATCCCACACAACCTTGATCTTGTTGAACACATCTTCGTATCAGCATTTACCTAATGGCTACACCAGATGGCAGGCTCAGCTCCCGGGGTCGACGTCCTCACACCAAAAGACCTTGAACGCATGATCTTCACTTCTTTACTTATTTTCTGAATTGCGTTCTTGCCACCTGCCTGCACCCCTCTCATCATAAGGTGGCTAGATTTACCTTCATCCCAAAGATCCCATGTCCCATGCTTCCCGAAAATTTCTGCCTAATATATTTGACTTCCGTATTCACTCGCGATCATTCTGGGGGTTAAGGAAGATATACTACATGAACTACTTCTGACTTTTAACAACGATCCCCACTTTATTAGCCTTTCTATAAACTAAATGAAAACTAAGACTGCAAGTATAGTCATCGATAGATCCGGAAAGAAAGCATTACTGGACACCTCTGGCCTTCAAGTTGGATCGACGAATCTTCTTCAATACAACCAACGGATTCTTTTACTTTCCTGTGTTTACATTTTAACTGGCAGGCGAGATACCACCCCACTTTCTCCTTGAGCTGCCCCAACAGCTTTAAGAAACTTTACAAGCATTATTAAATCCACACCAACGGACTGAAATTCTCAGGACCTTCCTCATCCCACGACGTATCTACAGCCTCTCACTGATAGGAATACATCGATATACCCTCAAGACGATGGAGCATTTAATTAGTGCCAACATTCACAAATGGTTGAGAGTACCCAAAGGTACAGTCGTTGGTTTTCCGTGCATTTCTTAATAACCATGGTTTATGCATTCCTAGTCTCTTAACTATATTGCCATTACTTCGGAAAGATAGCTTGTAGCGACACCTTTCCAACCCGAATGCCATCCTGAGCTAGGCCATTCGTGACCGTTGCGCTTCGGCGGTATATCGGCTGTCTAATTCGCCACTCCTCGGACATGGGCAAACTGTGATTTACTAAACCTTGGCAAAAGGGGAATGCAATACTCAGCGACTTACTACCCTTGACGTACCCTCTACGTCAAGCTATGACGTATCCAATCGCTCATCGATGTTTCCGGCGACCTGCACGCGTCTTCCTGCGCTTATTTTCGGAGTTACTCAATTACGCACAGACGTCCTTCTTAATAAAGTCAGACACGCCAGGAGCAGACAACTACGTTCCCCATCCGATCTCAATTGCCGCGGTTGATGTGGGCAACACGAGTAAAACGCACGGGCTACAATCTTGCAGCATAACCAACGACGCACGCTGCAAACGGCACGGTGATATTTCAAACCAAGTTGCAAGGATTCTCGCCGTCGGTGAGCCACAGTCATTCCAAACCACGTATGCCCAAGCCAACGGCCTACATCAAGCCAGATCACCTGGTTGACCGGGACATTATTGTCTAAGTAATGGATATTGCACTCTGTGACGAATACCGGATGGCTCAATCTTACCAAAATATACGGCTTTGGTGATCAAGAAGCGGCCATCAGAAACTACGTCATGCAGCACTTTAGCTAATCTAATCCAGTGCTAAGTATTCGCTGCACTTAAACAACCTATCCATCCCGCGTCAGCCAAATACCTTGTAATGGTTTTCCGCAGATCTGCTCACACTAGCTTAGCCGAAAGTTATGTGTGACCTGAGCACGGTCCCCATTCTCGCACATATTCGGGTGACGCGCTGAGTCCTCGAAATCAGACAACGATGCGCACACGACCGGGGTCTAAGACACGCGAGCCGGACGCACACACAGCAACCGGCTAAACGGACGAAAACGATCACGTGACCGCACCAGTCCCAACCTATCCACAATAGGGCGAAGTTAAGACTTCTGAGAGTTCTTTCCCGATCCACAACGACCAATCACAGTTGGTGAAATGGTCCGTTTTGTGGGTGAAATAAAGCACCACGTAGGGCGCATGGTTTCCGAAAGAACCTTGTTCAGGTTAACGATGACTCGGACTGGTAGAAATTGATCTCTGCGCGGCGCAGCCCATGCGATGGAGTTTGTGGCGCATTTTGCGGGATTACTTGACGTTCCCGCAGCGCATCCCTTTGAAGATAACGTGTACCGCTTCTGACGAGGATTGATCTGATGGGATTTCGATGATCTCCGGATTCTTCCTGTTTGTCGGTAAGGCGGGTTCTCAAGAAGTTGCTACGACTGGGCGCCTTCGACCGGCTTCTCTCGTTCTGTTTGCAACTTCGATGGTATCCAACAGGCTGTGCAGCGACAAGTGCACAGGAAGGCTGGCTGACGTGGATGGTAATCCATGTCAAGGTCGAAGCTGTTTGCGATGACAGACCCACGTGTCATCACTTACGGACCTCGTGCAGCATATCACCTCGACAGGCCGTCCCTGTTGCTTTATCCAGCGTGGATGACCTGCTGGATAGCCATGAGAGGATACGGGTAATCCACGACGAATTCACGGTGTTTGGTGCAAGCATTAATGAAGTGTACCCGGGTGTGTGTTGATCGTCAACAGAGCTTGTGACTCGGGGGTGACTTCGAGCTTTAAGTAGGCGTTTGCTAGATCGATTTGGGGGAAACATGCACCACCTTTGGGCTTTGTCAAGAGGTCTTATAGGATCGATAGTGGGTAGCAATTTGGTTCTAGCGCAGCGTTGTGACCGGTGAAGCATTTGACGCAGATGCGGGGATCCTTCCGGCTCCTTGACGACGACGATCGGCGCTGCCCTGGCGCAATAGGACACAGGGACCAGGGCTCCCACGTCTTCCAAGGATCTGAGTTCGGCGTCGACCATGTGTAGGGCTGCGTATGGAACGGGCCTTTTGGTAGGGAATACCGGTTGAGCTCCATGTACGAGCTGTGACACAGTGCGCGTGCCTGTACAGTCGCCAAGATCATCTTGGAACTCCTGGGCGAACTGTCTGATGATGTCTTCATTTTGGTTGCTTGGTACTGCTGGAGAATGTGTCGCGTTGCAGACGGCCCGATGAGGAATATCTGCATGCCTCGAGTTTCGTGCCAGTCGAGACCAAGTAGCTTGAGCCTCGCCTTCGTAATGTGGAAGATAGCGTTGAGTGCGGCCTCACGGAAGGAGACAGAACAGTGCAGCCGCCCAGTTAGCTGCAAGCGACCACCACAGGTGTTGGTGGCTGATTGGGATGGCGGTTCGAATAGAGGCTTGCTCAGGACTCGCCAGAGATCCACGGAGATTATGGTGATGTTCAACCTAGTATCCAACTGCAATCGGATGGACGGACCGTTGACCAAGACTTAGAAGAATTTTCTACTATCCGCGGCGTTGAATTGGAACACGAACAGCAGGCTCATGACGCTGCTAATTGGACTAGGTTTAGGTTTGTGTCTGGATCGAGTCCTCTTCTTTGAATAGCGGGTTGGGGCAGCCCAGTTTTGACCCCCCTTGAGAGGTGTTAGGTGGTATTAGCCATGCCGCTTCCCCACTCTGCCACAACGTTGGCATCGGTGCTGGTAGAAATTGCAGTTCCGGTGGAAGTGCCAAACCCCGCAGAATCGGCACCCCTAGGGTGGACTTCCCTCAGTCAGCTTGGGTGGGGCCCGTTGACGATCGCACCCTAGGTGCTGCGATTGCCTGGACCATACTAGGGGCGGCGGCGTTCTGCATCGTAACAGAGTAATGCTTTAGGTTCAACAGCGTTTGACACTCCTCGGGCAAGTTTTGGAGTGTGACAGTGTTCTCCTGCTGTAGCTTGGATAGGCGGCGCGTCCGGATACCGGAATCGTGTGCAGACTGGAGACCAGATACGAAGACCAACCATTTGCATTGGTCCACTGTGAACGAACAAAGTTAACTACACTAATATTCACGGTTGACTATGCTGGCGCAGGTGTTGGCGTTTTCGGCATCACGCCTGGACAGCGGCAGACATGGGCAACGGGCACTGAACAATGAGGACTGTTGGTCAGAAATATGTGACAAGGTTTGGAGTATCTGGTTGCAGGTAAGGTCTCGTGGGTTCTCCGGAAAAATGAACTTGGTATAATGTTGGTCTTCGAGCGTAACCAGTATGCGCAGAAGCAGCCGGACCTTCCACGCGCCATGCTGGAAGACTAGGTCAATGGTGAGCAGGTACCCGTATCGCGTATACTAAGAATCGTACGTTACTCCAGCGCTGGCAGGGTACAGAAATCCGCCAATGCCCCAAACAACAAAGTCCACTGATTGAGAATCGCTAGTCGGGCCTGGGTGAACAGAACTGGTAAGTTTGTCGGCCAACACGGACAAACATTTAAGTTGATACTGCACAATATGTTTCAATTCCGCCTACTTCTCCGTCATGGTTCAAAAGATTTAGCTCCCCACTGTAAAAGTTTTGCGTAGACCGAAAGTTACGCGTTAAATGAGCGTGGCCCCCAATTCACGCAGTGTACGGGTGACACACTGCGTCCTCGAAAAATGAAAAAGCAGCGCACACTACCGGAGGAAAACAGCATTCTCCGCAAAGTTGAAAAAGGTCACAAATTTGAAAAACAAAAGTTAAAAATATTGAAAGAAAATCCAAACATTTAAAAATAAAGTCAAAAGTGTTGCAAAAACCTACGCGATTCCCCAGCAGTCCAAACCAAGTCTCTGACCTTAAGTGTGTCCTCATTGGCCGGATGCCAAGGTTCCGTGCGTTAGTCTGGGAAGGGTGAGCGCGCTGCCCGTTGACTGGGTGAGACTTGTGAATAAACATTAGAGGCATGCACTTCGGCGGTGCAACCGGCTTATATGTCCCCCCCCCCTCACGTCCGAAACGGTGTATCACAATTGGTCTGAGAGCAATGAACAGCTGGAACATAAGCGCACGACCGAAACCATATCAGCGATACTAACGTCGTCGGCATGCGTTCTCGCGTTCGACAGAGTATCGCATCAGACATTCGTGACCGAGTTTTGAGCACCTTCATCAACGGTGATGACTGGCAGCTGGTGGCAACTGTGAACAACGTCACATCTCAAACAGCCCACTCCTGGATTCGTCGTTCTCTTGCTCAGGAGCCGAGTACTACGCAGGGGCGCGGTCGTAAGCAGCTTCTGACGGAGGAAGACGTAGATGACATCATGGATTTGATAGCAAGGGACTCAACTCTTAAGCTACGGGAAATGCGAGTACGAGTACCAGAAGTAATGGACAAGGACATTTAGAAGTCGACAATCACACGGCACCTGGATGGTCGATTGCTAACTAGGAAAAACGACTATCAGGTTCCCGAGGGAATGAACAATGAGCGAACCAAAGCGATACGCAGGAAATTCCCTCAGCAGTTTCTGAACCTTAAGAGTGATGGCAGTTCTTCAATTGGAATGAGGAGTAGAACTTCAAACTTTACTGCAAACCTACTCGTGGTCGGGCTTCCAGAGGAGTAAGGGCCAGTTGCAAACTGTAGAGGCCTCAGTTTGCATTTGATCGGTGCGTTTACAATGGAAGGGCAAATGTCGATGACCACCCGGAGAGATTCATTCACAGGTCCCCTATCTCTCGAATGGTTGCGAGGCTATTAGGACAAACTGAAACGGGAGATGAAGCTCCGACAGGTCGTTGTGGTATGTGATAATGCACCATGTCACACCCGACCGGAAGAACTGTCGCCAGTAGATGGATACGATGGAGTAACCATACTGAGATTGAGCCCATACTCTCCGTTCCTCAATCCTATCGAGAATGTTTGGCAGGTGGTGAAGGCCAGAGTGGCGAATGAGATGAGAGTGCACTACGAGGAACTTCTGGCCATGGATCCCCAGAAACACGTGACACAGGTGGAATGGAGGCTGCGGTTTCTTGAAGGCATTGCCGGAGCAGCCACCAAAGATATCAGCGTTGTGGGATGTCGTAATGCTATTTGGCCTAAGCGTGTACCTTTTCCTAATTGTTCAGAAGGGGTGACATGTTTTGATCACGTTGCTGGCCTATTTTTTACGAAACTGCTTGTATAGCACGTCCCCGGCAGTGCGTAGGGACGTGTGAGTATTCGCAATGTTCGCCAAATATGTATGCACATACGTAGATTTGTATGTTCGTACGGGGTTTGAAGCGATATCTGATGTCTAGCGCAAGGGAGTGACACGGGAGCGGCTTCCAGTGAACCATGCTCGAGTGATATGTTCAACTTATGGTACTATTCCTGCCGGTATTCGCTGCGCTGTACTCTTTCATGATCAGCCTGAGAGAATGTAGATACGGTTTCTTTGTTGGGAAAACTGGAATGTTCGCAAAGCGCATTGTAGGACCAAATGAGCTTGCCGGGTGAAGCAACCGTCAGATATATTACAGTATGGTATATCAGTGTGGATGGTTGAATGGTACTGAATAGGAAATTACTGCGCACGTCCTGTCAGCCTCTTCCAAGAGTGAGAGGAAATGATAGATGCGCAGATGCGAGTTCGCAAACGCGTCCATTGTCAGATAAGAAATCGTCATTGAGGCCGAACGAATGAATCGCGTGTCTAATGGAAACCATCTCTGTGCGATATTTGTTCGCTGTATTTGAGTGCAATGGCGAGTTAATTCGTTACCTGATGGGAAGTTGGTCTGTCCAGTTCGGAACCCAATTCAGTTGGTTCGGAATCTGTACTTTAGATTTAAAAACAACTGTTCCTACAGCAAGCCAAATTTTATTTGCGGGCCATGAGTGCCCGTATAGCTGTCCAGTACGACTTGGATACTGTCTTGATCGTTTTGGATTATCCCTCGTTTGACCCATTAGCGTGCGTAAACAAATGGGGTGTAGTTGGTGTGATACAGTGGCGTAGCAACTACTTTTGGTGTCCGTGGCGCACGTACACTTGCTGCCGCCCTCGCAGTTCTAAAGCTCAAAATTGAAATTGCCATTCCATATTTCGTTTTACATAAGAACGATCACAGAGTGCTGTCGTGAATGCAGCTATTTGAATCGTTAAAATACTCGTGTTCAAAATGTACAGGCACACTCATCGTGCACTACTTGAAGACGCTGACATCCGACCTGAATAAGCGCTCATCGAACGCAACTGAACATCACTAGTCGAAAATCCGGCAGATTTTGTTAGCAGCGGTATGTCGTAATGTTGCAAATCAAATCGCCAACCTAGACATTGGGTCACTAGTCGGTCTCAGAAACCTATGGATGCTTGTCAACGTGTTCCGGCTGATAGCAAACACAAGGAGACTCGAGAAGATTTCAGGTCGAAACTGCATGCTAACCTGAAAAGAGACGGGGAAGCCTGGTAGCAGAGTGGTCTGCACGCCTGGCTTGCAAATCATAAGGTCACCAGTTCGAATCTATTTTCCTTGCCTTCTTTGTCATCCTGGATGTTTTCTCGATGTTCACCCAGTGTCTGAAACCCACGCCCGTCGAAAAAACTGGCTATCACGTTGACTAAGTGTAATACTGAGCCAATACCGTGGACAGGATGATCAAGTGTTACGATAACTGATCATCGCTTGAATCCTGTTGCCATTTGTGACAAATGTCATTGCGTTTCTTACAAGTTCGAAATACTGCCAAGCAGCCGGAGTATGTAGGACACATATGTCTCTCAACATGACTTGGGTGTGGAAGAATCCGTTACTTCAACTTTTATAGCGCTTATCGAAAGGATTCTACTTTGTTAGACGTGGTACTGACAGAACATCAGATACAGAAAGAGGAACTCTAAGTTATCACTACAATCTATCAGAGCTAAGGAAATGTAGTTTGCGAAACCGCAAATTTCTCACCATTAGGTTTTCAGACGGCAGCCGTGTGAACACAGGAACGCTATAAACTACTCACTCTGAAGATATCTTCAACGCATAAGGATAGGTAAATAATAATACTGCCGTTCACATTTACTATGTGGTGCATTCCCCAGCTCGCACCCTTGATCCTTGGGTTTACTTTGAATATGTTGTTGCATTTACATGAGTACAGATAATTGTCTACACTGCACACATTACGCAGTGTCTCCATTAGTGACGTGTGCAGTTTTGTGATTAGTTCGGTTGCGACATTTGAGCGTAGTTTAGCCCGGTCAGCGATGGACAAGTTGACTGAGTGCAAATCTGGACTGGCTCAACGTGGTTCACTTTATTTCGTGTCGGGCCCCAATACGCTGCGTATTTTCAATTTTAATTTTTGGGTCTGCATTTCTTATTCTCCTTTGTTTCCTGACATTTGTTTAAGCTTTACATTTCCGTATTCTGATTGGCCAGTGCCCGTCACGGTAAATGGATGTTCGCTTTACGCTTGGAGTCCCGTGATACTATTTTTAAAGACATATGCGATTCGCTCTTGAGTACACGGTTGCTTATTCACCCGTTGCATTGACGTTTTTCCTTCTGTTGGTTGGCTCGTTTAAGTTAGTAGCTTCGCTTGATTTTGTCTCCAAAACTATATGAGCACCTGCGACTTCATGCATACAAGTCTCTTTCTGGCTCGTCTTTGGACTTCTTCATGCGGTCGTGGGGTGAAGGCGTCAGCGGCGACACAACATTGGGTAGCGTTTTAGAGCGCCATTGCTCGCAAAAACAGCGGATAAATATCGCACAGAGACGGTTTCCATTAGACACGCGATTCATTCGTTCGGCCTCAATGACGATTTCTTGTCTGACAATGGACGCGTTTGCGAACACGCATCTGCGCATCTATCATTTCCTCTCACTCTTGGAAGAGGCTGACAGGACGTGCGCAGTAATTTCCTATTCAGTACCATTCAACCATCCACACTGATATACCATACTGTAATATATCTGACGGTTGCTTCACCCGGCAAGCTCATTTGGTCCTACAATGCGCTTTGCGAACATTCCAGTTTTCCCAACAAAGAAACCGTATCTACATTCTCTCAGGCTGATCATGAAAGAGTACAGCGCAGCGAATACCGGCAGGAATAGTACCATAAGTTGAACATATCACTCGAGCATGGTTCACTGGAAGCCGCTCCCGTGTCACTCCCTTGCGCTAGACATCAGATATCGCTTCAAACCCCGTACGAACATACAAATCTACGTATGTGCATACATATTTGGCGAACATTGCGAATACTCACACGTCCCTACGCACTGCCGGGGACGTGCTATACAAGCAGTTTCGTAAAAAATAGGCCAGCAACGTGATCAAAACATGTCACCCCTTCTGAACAATTAGGAAAAGGTACACGCTTAGGCCAAATAGCATTACGACATCCCACAACGCTGATATCTTTGGTGGCTGCTCCGGCAATGCCTTCAAGAAACCGCAGCCTCCATTCCACCTGTGTCACGTGTTTCTGGGGATCCATGGCCAGAAGTTCCTCGTAGTGCACTCTCATCTCATTCGCCACTCTGGCCTTCACCACCTGCCAAACATTCTCGATAGGATTGAGGAACGGAGAGTATGGGCTCAATCTCAGTATGGTTACTCCATCGTATCCATCTACTGGCGACAGTTCTTCCGGTCGGGTGTGACATGGTGCATTATCACATACCACAACGACCTGTCGGAGCTTCATCTCCCGTTTCAGTTTGTCCTAATAGCCTCGCAACCATTCGAGAGATAGGGGACCTGTGAATGAATCTCTCCGGGTGGTCATCGACACTTGCCCTTCCATTGTAAACGCACCGATCAAATGCAAGTTGAGGCCCGTTGTGTACGAAAAGTTCACTCTCGGAAACGGACTGCTGTAATCTGAACATTGTCTAACTGGGTTAGTACATTATGGTTTCGGAAGGAGAAGGATGAACCAATATGGAAGCAGAGAATTAGATGCTTTGTTTGTGTGTGTGTGTGTGTGTGTGTCTGGGTTGTGTGCACGTATCTGTCTAGACTAGCCGTCAAGACCGCTGACAGAATACACAACATCACCTCTCCGCTTAGTCGTATGAGGCGTCAGAACTATATCGATACGGTCGTCTTTGTTCTCGGCTCGTCCTGCGGAGCTGCGTGCTTTGCGTGGCCTCGTCAGTGAAGGTTGGTGGTATTTGCCCCGTTCGTTTGATACTAGTGAATAATCGCCGGGCGTTGACTGTGCGGCCATCCTCCAGCCGGTAAGTGCCTGGCCCACATGCATGCATTATTCTTATCGGATCTGATGACGTGGGTTGTCCTTTTGCTGCAGCGTTTACCTTCATGCGCACGAATGTTCCGGGCTGGAGCGGCGTAGTATGCTTCTGGTAAGTGGTCTGATATCGATGGCGACCATCTAACTCGTCGGAATTATTGGTTGCAGGAATAGGAAGTGCGGCATTCAACTTTGTCCGAAGGACACGCCCAAGCATGAGTTCAGCTGGCGTTTTGTCTGTGGCTCGGTGGTGTGCGGTTCGGTAAAAAAATAGTGCTTGTAGAACTGCATCCTCCCAACCTGTACCAGATAAGCGAATAGCTTGGATACTCTCTTTCAAGGATCGATTGAACCGCTCTACCATGCCGTTTGCCGCTGGATTATACGGCGTTGTACGTGAGTGTCGGATAGCGTGAAGTTGAAGGAACGAATGAAACTCGTGGCTTGTAAACTGCGGCCCGTTGTCCTTCACTATCTCCTCTGGTAATCCGAAGCGGGAGAACATAGAGTTCAGCCATCGAACAATGCTGGCAGTAGTCACCTCTCCACACAAATGGACTTCCGGCCACTTACTGTAGAAGCAGGTCGCCACCAAACAGTTCCTTTGATGCTGAGGCGCTGAGCTAAATGGAACCATGATGTCAACAGCTATCTTGGCCCACGGTCGCATAGGATAGTCAGTGGGTTGTATAGGGGATAAACCGGCCTTGAACTCTTGTCTGCCCTTTGACATGAAGAGCAGTCATGAACAAGATTTTCTATTTCGGGTGACATTTTAGGCCACCAGAAACATGCGTCAACCTTGAAATTCGTACGAACGGTACCAGGGTGGCTTTCGTGAGCACATAGCATGCTCTTTTGTATCAAGCTCCGAGGAACCACAAACTTTTCGCCACGCATTAAACATCCATCTATAAATGAAAGTTCGTGAAGCAACACGTATTACGGATGAAACTCGCCTGTAATCTTATTTGTTTTGTGGCCAACCGTTTAGCAGATACTCCTGAACGTGGCAGAGTGTCTTATCTTCCTGAGTCGCCTTCTGGAGTTCTTCCCTAGTAAGGGCTGAGATTGGTTCATTACTCAGCGAAGACACCAGTAACCTCTCATTATCATCCTCATTATTTTCAGTTTCTTTGAGGGGTAGTCGAGAGAGCCCATCCGCTACCTGGTTTTCGCGTCCGGGACGGAATTTAATTTGAAAATCGTATGTTAACAATCGTGCATACCAGCGATGTATCTGAAGTGGCCTGATGTCATTTGTTCCTCGAGTAAGTAAGCCAGTTTGCAACTGGCCCTTACTCCTCTGGAAGCCCGACCACGAGTAGGTTTGCAGTAAAGTTTGAAGTTCTTCTCGTCATTCTAATTGAAGAACCGCCATCACTCTTAAGGTTCAGAAACTGCTGAGGGAATTTCCTGCGTATCGCTTTGGTTCGCTCATTGTTCATTCCCTCGGGAACCTGATAGTCGTTTTTCCTAGTTAGCAATCGACCATCCAGGTGCCGTGTGATTGTCGACTTCTAAATGTCCTTGTCCATTACTTCTGGTACTCGTACTCGCATTTCCCGTAGCTTAAGAGTTGAGTCCCTTGCTATCAAATCCATGATGTCATCTACGTCTTCCTCCGTCAGAAGCTGCTTACGACCGCGCCCCTGCGTAGTACTCGGCTCCTGAGCAAGAGAACGACGAATCCAAGAGTGGGCTGTTTGAGATGTGACGTTGTTCACAGTTGCCACCAGCTGCCAGTCATCACCGTTGATGAAGGTGCTCAAAACTCGGTCACGAATGTCTGATGCGATACTCTGTCGAACGCGAGAACGCATGCCGACGACGTTAGTATCGCGGATATGGTTTCGGTCGTGCGCTTATGTTCCAGCTGTTCATTGCTCTCAGACCAATTGTGATACACCGTTTCGGACGTGAGGGGGGGGGGACATATAAGCCGGTTGCACCGCCGAAGTGCATGCCTCTAATGTTTATTCACAAGTCTCACCCAGTCAACGGGCAGCGCGCTCACCCTTCCCAGACTAACGCACGGAACCTTGGCATCCGGCCAATGAGGACACACTTAAGGTCAGAGACTTGGTTTGGACTGCTGGGGAATCGCGTAAGTTTTTGCAACCTTTCTGATTTTATTTCTAAACTTTTGACTTTCTTCACAAAAATGTATGACATTTAATGCTACTTTGCGGAAATTCTTTGGACGCAATTGCCTTAGACGCACACGCATTAATCGGCTTAATCGACTCACACAATCGCGCGATCAAGCGAGTCCCATACTGCCCACAAATGTTACCTCTGTGTATTCTTTCATGTCCCACGAAAGCCAATCGCAATGGTCACAATGGTTCATTTTGTTGATGAATTGAAGCACCTCTTGTGGCGAATTTTGTCCCAAATTTTGTTTACTTTAGCCCTGTGTCGGACATGCTGGTTCCTAATACGTTGTGGACAGGGTTTGAGGGCTTCTTTACGTAATCCACGCGGGGTTACCTGACATTACCGCAACACATTCTTTATCAATGAGTCGCTAGGTTGTGTGTATTTCCGACGTGTGCATTTCCATGACAAGAGGTGTGGCGCACAAAAACAATCATTATAACAACACAAACACAGACACTTTCTGGTAGTGCAGTTCTTTACGGAATTCGCCGTGCTTCTTTGAGCCATTTGCTTAATATTATGCCTCGGCATTCCTACCACCTTTGCAATTACTGTGCTACTCATTTCTAGTTTCATACTTGCATTTGCCGAATATATATGTTCCTTGGTTAACCGGTTGTTCCGCTTTTGAATTTGGTGACATTTTAGTTTACTCCCACAGTGCTCGTCGTCACCCTGTGAATAAGTAATTTATGGGTTGTTGTTGTTGTTGTACTTGGATCTACTCTGTGCTCCAGAATTTGTGGGATCGGCCTTTGCACGTACCGCAGCTTTATTACCCAATGAAACAAAACCTCATATAGCTTAAGTGAAGAAGCATTTTAAGCTGTTAAAATTTCTGGAAAGGAGGGAATTAGAGCATTTTAGTGTTAGTAAGACCATAGTTAGGAATGTCCAACGGTATAAACATGAGTACTCGGAGCATATCATAATGAAAGAGAAGAGCTGCAGAGGATTAGGGGGAAAATTCACCTGATGAAGTCAGTGAAGGTACGCTGCGTGTGTCCAAATAACGGAGGAAAATTATTACCCGTATCTCCGAGCTGATGATACAAGAATTTGCTAAACATGTCTCGCAAGAATTTGGGCTACAGGTTTATAGGCATCCGTTGTTTTGCTAGATAATTTAAACGGCGATATTCAAGGAAATATTCAAAGTGTTTGTTCGATATTCGGAGGATACCTACCCGACGTCGCCATGGGTTTTAGAATCACCGATAGTTTAATCCTTGACGAGTATCTTTTTATTGATTGTGACAAAGCAAAAGCTGCAAAACATTCCAAAGAATACTTTGTAATTTTGTTTTGCGTTAGCCCAAGTGATGAGAATTTAAGCCTGTAGGTTCTCGGTAAATCAGCTA